>JACDJE010000355.1:253212-288004 GCA_016647715.1 Pavo muticus
CCCCGACTGGCAAAGGTGTTTTAAGAATAACCTCTGCAGTCTGAGTTATTGGTTCTGCCACCTGCAGTGCAGAGTAAGTAGCCAATAACTGCTTTTCAACCATACTGTATCTTTCTTCTGCTCCGTGCCAAACCAGAGCCCTATTGGGGTTCAAACGGCACTCTGACGCTGTCACAATCCCTAGCTGAATCCTTCTTGAGTTACATGCACATCTACTTCAGCTGGAAGCATTGGATTGAATAAACCCAGTGCCTGGGCCTGTTTAATGGCTATTTTTGCCTGTTGGAAGGCTTCTTATTCTATTCTACCCCAATCCCATATCTGGCCTTTTTTTATTAGTCAATATAGGGGTGTTAGCAGTTGCACTAAGTGGGCATAAAGGATCACCAGTTTCCTAATATACCCCAAAACTCCTGCAACTGCTTCAGTGTCATGGGAGCCAGGAATACTTGGACCTTATCTATGATCACGCTGGGTAAGACCTAAATTCCTAAGACAACACTTCGGAATTTAATTGATAGCCCTGGTCCTTGTACTTTCCACGGGTTTGTTGCCCACCCTTTCTCCTGTAAATAGGCAGTTGGTGAAGTTATTGCCTTCTCTAATGCCTCCATTGAGCCCAATGGTAACATTAGGTAGTTGATGCAGAGGTACATCTTGATGGTAGACAGTTTGTTCCAATTTTCCAAGTCACACACAATCAGATTATGACAAAAGGTAGGTGAATGCACCTACCCCTCAGGCAGGACTTGAGAAGTCGTCTGCCTGCCCTCCCATTTGACTGCAAACTGGTCTTGGGATTCCTTAGCCGTTGGAATGCTGAAAAATGCATTTGCTAGATCCAGAACACAGTGATACATTTCTATTTCTCTACTTAATGTATCCATGAGAAAGTCAATACTGGATATGGCCACATGAATTGGCAGCGTGACTTCATTTAGTTCTCTCTAGTCTACCACCATTCACTACGCTCGCTTGTTCAGGGGCCTTGGTAGTTTCTAACGATATATTCCTGACTTTTTCCGGGGGATAATCAGATTTGTTTTTTTTTCCCCAGTTCATATAGCATCTTGCATTCAAGTTTTTTTATTTGGTCACATAGTAATTGATTCCCATTTTCCATAGTGTTATCTGATATACCTAAGTGATTCAAGCCCATTAACAGTAGCCATACCACAGCAGATGCAGCCAGTTGTTCTTTCTTAATCAGTATATCTTTACTGAAGTCATGAAGATAGTCTGCCATGCAGACCAGCAACTCAAAAATATTGTCCCCATCCCATTTAGGAATGCCACTTTTAGTATTCTCCTTTTCAGGAGGATAAAAATGAAATACTTTTATGAGGTTAATTCCTGCCTGGTTCTCCAATAACGTATGGCAAAAGAAGGCAATGACGGTGCCTTCTAATGGGATACAAGCACTACAAAGGAATAACAGGTAATAAAGAAGAAAAATTAATTCACCCCTTCTGACAACCAGTGACAACACAAGAGAAGCACAACTTCCATCCAGAAAAATGATACTCCCTTGCCTGCTAACACTTAAATGAGGGTGAGGAGCCTGGATCCACCCCTCCCGGTCACTCAGATGCATTTCTTGCACCTGAGCTTCCCACTTGGTGCTCAACTATTGGTTCAGGCCAAGACCTGGCAATTCCACTGCAACTGGTAACTCAGTCTGGCACATATTTTTATGAATTTTCTTAAAAATTGTAAAATGCAGCATCAGTAAAACTTTTTCGTAAAAGCAATGGATATAGTAGCTGCTGTCTATTATAACTGTCATCCTCTCAAAAATGAAATTTAATTTATTTGGGCTGATTTGTTCTTGATAAATCTACGTTTGCTGTGTCTTACTGTTATATTGTCCAAATGCTTAGAAATGGTCACAAACAATTTATTCCCATATCTTCCCGAGAATCAGTATCAAGTGAGACTGCTCTGTAATTCTTCATTTTGTCCCTTTCCTTTGTCTTTTCTAAAGATAACTATCATAGTTGCCTTTCTTTTCCTTCGAAAGTGTCTTGAAAATAATTGCTGGGGTTACAGAGTGCAGATTGGAATGCATGTAACTTATGCCTGTATTCGTTCAAGAATCTTTCTTTCATTCTCACAGCTATTCTTTTAATCCCTAGTTAAAACTGTGTTTTGTTCAAGCGGGGATCATAAATAAACTGCCTACCTGTGGAGAGAGAAGAAAAAGAGAAAGCTGAACACTTCAGTAGTCTTTGCTTCCTCCATTATTTCCTTTCCTCTTTGTTGCATAGATTATATTTCCCTTTGTCACCCATTCATATGAGTTCACATAACTTTTCACGTTTTTTCATCCCCAGCAACAAACTGAAACCTACTATTTGCCTTAGTCTTATTGATTTACTGTTACACACTCATGTTATTTCTTCACGTGCCAGTTTGTTTTTACCAGTTTAATACATTCTTAATGCCATAACTCAAGCACATTGTCTTTTTAGAAAGTCTATGCCACTTCCATGTTGAAGCACAAGCTTGAGCAGTAGCAGCTTATGCATGTTGTCGTAACAGTGTTCCTATACAGACCTGTGCAATTGGATTGTTTTTTTCAGAACTCACATACTGCCTTGCCCCCAGCAATGTGTCACTTCTGTATCTCAGCTCTACTTGCAGGATTGCTTAAGTGATCTTTACCAGCCTAGTTCTCTATGCCTCAGTCAGCTTAGGAAACACACAAGAAGCTCACCTAGCAATTCTGACTGATGGAAATAGGAGAAGCTGATAGGCAGCAGTCTTCTTCACTAATGCAACTCTTGGCAGACAATCCAGGAGATTCCTGGAGTCTGCTGAGGATAAATTCCTGGACAAGGTATTAGATGGACCAACCTGAGGTGAAGCCTTACTGGACGTGGTGCTCTCCAATGCAGAGGAGAGGATTAAAGAGACTAAGATCGGAGGCCTGGGGGCTGCAGTGTGATCATGCCCTGGTGGAGTTTGTAATCTTGAGGAATGTAGGCCTGGCAAAAGGCCCTGAATTTCAGGAGAGCAAACTTCCATCTGTTCAAGGAACTGCTGGAAGGGATCCCCTGGGAAACTGTCCTTAAGGGCATGGGAACAGAATAGAGCTGGCAGTTCTTTAAGGACACCTTTCTGAGAGCACAAGAGCTCTCCATCCTCCAGCAGAAGAAATCGAGCAGAGGACGTGGGCGACTGGCACGGCTGAGCAAGGACCTGCAGCTTAAACTGAGGGAAAAGAGAGATATGTACAGGAAGTGGAAGCAGGGTTGAGTAGCCTGGGAAGAATACAGGGGTGTTGTCCGCATGTGTAGAGCTAGGATCAGGAAAGCCAAGGCACAGATGGAGCTGAACTAGGTGAGGGATGTGAAAAATAATGAGAAGGGCTTCTACAGGTACATTAGCAGAAGGACACAGATCAAGGAGATTTTTCCCCCTCTGATAAATGAGGACGGAGATCTGGCTTCCTCAGACATGAAAAAAGCTGAGCTACTCAATAACGGCTTTGCCTCAGTCTTCACTGGTGGTCAGGCTCTCAGTGTCTGCCAGGACCCTGAACCTCTAGGGGAGGGTGAGAGGACTGGATTCCATCCCACTGTAACAGTGGAACAACTCCGAGGCCACCTCATGAAACTGAATGTATATTAAGTCCATGGGGCCAGATGACATGCATTGCAGGGTTCTGAGAGAGATGGCTGATGTGGTTGCTGAGCTGCTCTCCATCATGTTTGAAAAATCATGGCTGTCAGGTGAAATCCCTGATGACTGGAAAAAAGGGAACATTACTTACACTTTTAAGAAAGGGAGAAAGGATGACCCAGGAAACTACAGGTTGCTGAGCCTCACCTCTGTGCCTGGGAAGATCCTCCTGGTTACCATGTTAAGGCATGTACAAGATGAATTAGATGATTTGAGACAGCCAGCATGGTTTCACCAAGGGCAGATCTTGCTTGACCAATCTGGTGGCTTTCTAGGATGGAGTGATGGCATCAGTGGACAGGGGAAGGGCGATGGATGTCATCTACCTGGACTTCTGCAAAGACTTTGACATGGTCCCTCCCCACATCCTTCTCTCTAAATTAACGAGGTATGGATTTGAAGGGTGGACTGTTCAATTGATTAAGAACTGGTTGGCTGGTCACAGCCAAAGTGTTGTGATTAACGGTTCTATGTCTGGGTGGAGGCTGGCGACAAGTGATGTCCCACAAGGGTTGGTCTTGGGACCAGTGTTCTTCAGCATCTTTATCAATGACATAGACGATGGCATTGAGTGCACCCTCAGCAAGTTTGGAGATGACATGAAGCTGAGCAGTGCAGTTGATACATTGGAGGGAAGGGAAGCCATCCAGAGGGACCTGGGCAGGCTGAAGAAGTGGGCCCATGAGAACCTGATGAGGTTCCACAGGGCCAAGTGCGAGGTGTTGCAATTGGGCTGAGGAAATCCCAGGTATTTATACAGATTAGGGGAAGAACTTCTTGAGAGCAGCCCTGCGAAGAAGGACTTGAGGGTCCTGGTGGATGAGAAGCTGGACATGAGCCAGCAGTGTGCACTTGCAGCCCGGAAGGCCAACTGTATCCTGGGCTGCATTAAAAAAGGGGTGGCCAGCAGGGAGAGGGAGGTGATTGTCCCCTTCTACTCAGCTCTTGTGAGGCCCCATCTGGAGCACTGCATCCAGGCCTGGGGCCCCCAGTACAGGAAAGACGTGGAGCTCTTGGAGCAGGTCCAGAGGAGGGCCACTAAGATGATCACAGGGCTGGAGCACCTCTCCTATGAAGAAAGGTTGAGGGAACTGGACTTGTCAGGCTTGAAGAAGAGAAGGCTCTGGGGAAACCTCATTGCAGCCTTCCAGTACTTGAAGGGAGCATATAAACAGGAAGGGGAACGGCTGTTTACGAGGGTGGATAGAGATAGGACAAGGGAGAATGGTTTTAAAGTGAGACAGGAGAGTTTTAGGTTAGATATTAGAAGGAATTTTTTCACTCAGAGGATGGTGACGCACTGGAACAGGTTGCCCAGAGAGG
The DNA here is from genome assembly GCA_016647715.1 of Pavo muticus. NCBI lineage: Eukaryota > Metazoa > Chordata > Aves > Galliformes > Phasianidae > Pavo > Pavo muticus. The sequence continues at coordinate 258,220 of JACDJE010000355.1, forward strand.
ATGTGGATGCCCCATCCGTGGAAGCATTCAAGGAAAGGGTGAATGTGGCTCTGGGGGTTAGAAACTAGATGATCTTCAAGGTTCTTTTCAACCCAGGCCGTTCTATTGTTCTGTGATATGATTCTATGAATTTAGAACTCTAGCCTTTAGTCCATTAATAGAAACTTGTACCCTCTGCTTTTATAGAAATAAATATAAGAAAGTGGTATTGTAGGCAAAATTACAGAGCATCTGCCAGCCAAGATACATTTGGGAACACAGGCTTCACAGAACATTTCCTGCTGTGTTGCCTGGGTCTGTTTGGAGACTGGCACACCCTTGCACTTTTGTCTGTAGTCATATGCCTGATTAATCTTACCAGATAATCTTCGAAAATGGTAACACTTCTAACTATGTTTGCTGCCATTATACTGAATGGCAAAATAACAGTCCTTGAATGTTTAAAGCATACAACTAGCATTTAAGAAATGGCAATTACAGCATCACACTCTTTTTCGTTTCACAGCAGAAACCCTTAGGAACTAACATGTTTCCCACAAAGAAAATAATTATCCAGTCTAAAACAATACTTAATGTATCAGCTAGGATGACCCTGCAAAAAAATAACTGTTTGATCTTCCTTTTTATTCACAGGATAAATTAAGAAAATAAGTGATAGTCCTTACAGCAAGTGAGTGATTGCTACTGTTTTTGTGGTTCTTGTTTGTTATTTTTAGAACTCTGTTTAGTTTTCCTGAGAGCCCATATACAGCATACAAATACATAATAAAGGTTATACACATTTCTCTTTCCTCTTTTCAACGGTTTAAATCTCCTACAGTCACACCAACAGTGATAGTTTCTGTTAACAGGATAAGAGATTATACTATTCCGTTTCTGTTGCTGAACAACTGTTGTATAAAACTGTCACCTTGAACACTTTTTTTTTTCCCCACCATCCAACCAAAACTAAAACATCAACATTTCTTCCACCCAGAAATTCTTTTGGCAAAAAGTCAGGTGTCATCTCTAGCAGTGAAAAAAGAGCTTATTATGATGAAAGAATGTAATGGTACCGCACTTCAGTCCTGCAAAATTATGGAGTGCAGCAGCATTGCAGCTAGAAGAGTCTTGCTGAGCTATTAAACACTGCAGACAGAGTAAGTGATCAGGAGCTCTGTAGGCCTGAAGTTCATGTGGAACTCTGCTGATTTGCTGAACGCTGTAGAATCAGAGAAGCAGAATCAGCAGCCTGTGATTAAACTTGTCATCTCCTTATAATTCATAAAGCTAACCCAGCAGGCCTTGAACTCATCAAAACTCAGAATTGTGCACTTGAAGCAGATCTTGTAAGATGGATCCTATTTTTTCTGAGTACTGTAAGCTTTCTAATCGTAAGTACAGAAAGCTGTTCCAGAGATGCCAAATCTTTCCATAGTTGGACAGTTCCCTTACAAGCTTGACTTTTTTATGCATGAAAAACTTCTAGATCAGATAGGCTTTACAAGAAACATTAAGGATTCATTTGCTATGAAGAAAAAGGTAATGTTTTCCCTTGACAGAGCTGGAAAGCTCTGAAAACATGAGTTCTGACACATCAAGTTTATCTGCCTCTTCGTAATATCATAAAAAAAGCTACTCTGCATACAAATTTAAACCTTCCTTGGACACACCTTCTCTCTTAGTGACTAACTAGTGTTCGGGCATTTACTGTTCCTACATGGAAAGCTTCGCCTCTTCAGACACTTAACTGCATGCTATTTTCTCAAGGATAAATAACTACCCTTAAAACTTCTTTCTTAGCCCAGAGGGCTCTGAGCTTTAGGTGTGTGTATTGCACTCACCAACGACTGTATAGATAATAAATAGAAATATAAATACAGTCAGTTATCAGAGTTGTGGAATTCTGCTCATTGCTAACAGTCCAGTAGAACTTTAATCCTCTCTGCTTCTGTATGTTAAGTAACTTCCTTTTGGAAATAAATGTCACAGTTATCATAATGTAAACAAATTTTAAAATTTTAAGCTACACACTTGTTTCTTCCTCCATACATTTAGAACCAAATGCACACTGCTGAAATTCCAGAACAGCTTGGAAGTCAAAGACTACTGAGAGTGGCACACAAATCAAGATTTTAGTCCTCTGAAGAAAGGTAACACACAGATTTACAACTTAAAATTGGGAAAACTGAAACCGTATTATAGCAAATTACATTAACTTTGAACAGCCATTCCTTTCATAAGGTTACTTGTTTGTATTGAATATGGTGTTATTTCAGTCTCATTTGGAATAATCACACATTTGTCATCTTACATCAGTTTCACCACATGATTGTCATCCACATATAGCTTGATAAAGCCAAAGTGTTTTGTTAGTATGGGATTTCTAGACTGCAACACATTGCAAAATTGTGACTGTACTTCCCTCATCCACCTCTAGACTGAAAATGTTTCCCTAAATCATAAAATGCTGGACAGAGCTAGTATTTAGTATTTCCAGCCTACCTGGTTTTAGAATCTACTCACAATAGTCTGCTCATGGTACTGGTACATTTTATCCCGTCTCTATTATGTTTTGCACTAGGAGTTGCTGTGTGCTGCCCAAGAGCTGCTGTGCACTGCCTGCAGCTCTTGCTGCAGGAGCACCCACTTTGACCCTGTGCTTTCCCATGTGAAACACATCCATTTCAAGCACATTAGAATCAACCAAACAGCGGAAAATTTTCTCACATTTTTCTTTCCCTACTTTATGTTTATTGAGGTAGATTAGTGCTTCAACTGGTAGGAGACATTTGGAGAAGTCCTCCTCACTTTCCCAGTTCTCCAGAAAATGTCTTGTAACTGCCTACCATAGCTGTATACAGGGCTGGCCAGGTGCCCTGTTTCTTTCTTCTTCACCATCCTTTGTCCAGAAAAGCATTTATCCTTAAGACCTGCTGACTGTGCTGGATATTTTGCACCAGGATGTGCTGATCAGCTATGGTACCAGTAAGAAAGGCACTCTGACTCTACAGAGCATTGTTTGAAGTGCTAATGGTTAGAGCTAGCACTTTAAAGAAAAAAAGCACAGTATAGACAGTTTTACATCCCTGTGGATGCTGGAACCCTAAGCTGTGCAGAATAGAACTGGCTCCAAACCACATTCTGTACTTCATGTGGACCCCAACCTTGGACAAGGTGACCTCATTTCAATAATCTGAGCCAGTGTAAGTTTTCCTTAGGAGTCCACAACTCTATTCATCATTCCTACTGCGAGACAGGAGGGATGTTTGCATGAACTTGGTGTTGACTTTAAGATAGAGCAGGGGCAAGCCAGTACAGTCATTGCTGGTGTTAGGCAGAAGCTGCCTGCGGGCTCTGTTGCTGTGTACCAGCTGAGATTATCTCATGGCCAGGAATATGGACAGAATAGCACAGGGCTGAATGCCAGTGCAGCACAGCCCTGAGAATGGTCATGTTTCCTACTATATGCATCATGATGTACAGTGGCTATCAAGGTCAGGATCCCTGAATCTGGTTACTGCTTTCAAGCCATCATGACAAAGCAATGATCATATCTCAACATTTTCCCAGGGCAGGAAATGTTTAAATAGATGGTTCACTCTTTCAACATTATTTTTCTATTAGAAAATGAAAGATAAAGACCATCTTCTTTAAAGCACCAGTGATCAGTCATAAATTTGATCTGTACATTACGGAGTAGTTTATTAGTCTACTTATTCACAAAGATAATTATATGAACACTTTGCTGGTTCTGGTTGTTCATAGGAAAACACTGGATTCTGTATCTAATTTCTCCTATATTAGTAACTTCTCTGCAAGCTTTTTCACCCGCCCTTGCATCAGTTTGGTAAATGAGGAATACCATTCAGCAGATGTTGATTAGATTTAAGAGTAGGTGGGTTTCTAGGGATGGAAGGAGATCCAAAGAGAATGGATGATGAAATATGAATACATTTATAAGCTGAAGGCATCGGTTCATTTTTTTCTATAAAACTCCTAACACAGTCATGACAGTTTTATTGTTTCCTTAGTAAAAGAGGTATCTGTGGGCTGCAATTTCCAGTCAGTGTGACAGCTTGCACCTGAAATCTGGAGTTTCAAGTGCAGAAACTCCAAACACTGGGCCTACCTGCAGATTCTTGTGCTGATGGTGTGACCTCCATAGGTCAGTTATGAGAAAAGTAAAAAAAAAAAATTGGTCTCTCTTTTAGCAGGTTATTTAACATCTTTTCTTGATTCCTTGCTACTATTTTACTAAATCTGTGATAAAATGAGAAACAAATAGCGCAAGCAACACCCATTATTGGGTCAGTAACTTCATTTGGGGATTGATGGCAGACAGTTCACTTAGTAAAGTGTTTCAAACTGCCACAAAACTATAGCAGAATGAAGGTATACATAGAATAAAACTGCTGAAAAAAACTAAACTGCGTAAGTTTCTCACATAATTGACCTTTCTGTTGTTAGACAGTAGTATGCTATGGTACTGACAATTTCAAGAATTCATAAGCCAGCCCAAAAATACATAAAAACGGCCTCAATATACAATAATATACAATATATATTTTTTCTATTTATTTCATTTTTTTTTACTTTTCAGAGCACACTCAGAAAATAGGCTTCAGCAAATTTAGAGCACACATTTCTGTGAGAATAGAAAGTAAAGGGGGAAAAAATGGTTATGAAATATGTAATATATACAGAAAATATTGTGATTTTAATATGCTCAAAGTAATCTCAAATCTATTTTCTAGGTAGCCTACAGTATTGAAAAGTTTGAACAGTGCTTTAATAAATGCTATCTTGACAATTCTCTCAAATGATAGCTAAACTAAAAAATATTTATCCTTTGACATTTTTGTGACTGTTTTCTCCTACAGAATCTTATTTTAGTATTTTAGACTATGTTACCAATCAAAGAATTTAAAGAAAATGATAGGAAGTAAAATTTCAAACTATAAATATTAAAACTGCTAACATTGACTGCTATGGATATCAAAAACAAAAGCATAAGCGTGAGACAAATTCATGAAAGAAAAGCATTAAGTAGCTGCAAGGTTAAGAAGGATCTCTAGGTCACAGCTGCGGAAGTTTGAAACAGGACAAGGAGGAAAATACCCCTTTCTATTTAATTCAGACTTAGATATTATTAGTGATATATTTGCAATATAATAATCTATCAAATTTTGTATTCATTTTGTTCTCCAGCTATAAACAATCAAGTAACAACAAGTAAACAAGTAAAATAAAGAGCATTCTTTCATAATCTGATACAGGAAAGAAGCAGTCAGACGTTATACATAATTAGTTCCTTTTGAGTCTGTCTTCAAACTCTGAGTGTTTTAGTACAGAGGTAGAATTTTCTTTTTTTCTTTTTTTTTTTTTAGGACATATATCTACGTATCTACAGTTGCAGTAAACTCCCAAACACTGACCAAAAAAAAAAAAAGATTTATTTAATATAACGAAATTTGCTCAAGTCGCTTAGGTAGAGCAAAGAATTATCTAGTAAAATAGCTACTTACATTAGTACCATGTATCTGACATATTTACAGCACAGCATATGGCTGTACAAAGAGAACGTGGCTATAGCACTTTAAAGATTAGAGAGCTGTCAATCAGTAGTAGTCTGTGGGGGAAAATACTTGTATCTGAAAAAAGCAAACAAAAAAACACAACACAACATGGAGTGGAATGAGTGATTAATAGACAGGACTCCAAAACTAAGAGCCTTTAATACAGAAATTTAAAGCCAATAGGAAACAAAACCCAACAACAACAACAAAGACAAAAAGACAAGCACGTGAAAATTAAAAGATTCATTTTAAAGAATAGTTTCTCTGTTGCTGGTTTTCTTTGCTTTATTGTTTTTAGGTTAATCACATCTATGTAACAGCGAAATGAATGAATTTCGAAGCACTCAGCACATAATGTCAGGATGTTATCTGGGATCCTGGATTCCCTCAAGGGAGCTGAGGTATTGTTCAATTCTACATTCATCACATTATTTCCAGTCAACCCACTTCAGTCACCTAGATGTACTTTTATGTCCTTCAGCATTACCCTTACTACCTTAACCTCAAACCTGCACTATGTGACTTCTTGGTCAAACAGAAGAAAGAGCTTCTGTTTGCACTAGATATCATGCAGATGTATTCTCCGTAGCTCTACAGTTAGTAGGCTTGCCTTATTCTCCCAACACTGCTTGTTTTATGATCACTCACTCAGCATAAACCACGAACTGTTCCACAAAGGTTCATCCCTTCTGGCCAGTCAAACTATTAACTTGGACATCTAAAGCAAAACACGAAACATTTTTCTAATGGGAATGTTCACACAAAGAACTGAATTTCTGACAAGAGGTCTGGCAAAACTGCAAATAAGCAACCTTGGGGTTCTTCAGGATTGGTTTTTGCTGTGATCATTCCAGATGTTCATGAAATACAGCTAGGTGTATGCCACAATCCTTTCTTTGGCTGTTAATGAATGTGTTTATATTTTTTTAGAATTTTTTTAAAATAAAAAATATTTCAAATGCCATAAGCTACAAATAAACCAGCTTCATTCCTAATGTTATTCTTCCATTTAACAGTCACCTCCCCGAACGATCAACCCAGATAAAAACTGTGGCTAAAATGTTGCTATAAGCAAAAAATGTATTAATTTTTTTAGGCTTGAAAATAAACACAAATCTTCTTTTCCCACAGTAACTCAAAAAGAAAACAAAATTTGAATGTCTTTTTCTCTAGATTTCTTTAACTGTCCAGCTTTGATTTGAAATCACAGAAATACCTGAGGTTGTTTTAAACAAGTGAAAACCAAGTATAATTACAACTGATAACATGAAGCTCAATTTTGAAATATACATAAAAGATAACGTTTCTTTCAGGATTTATAAAGATGAATCTCAATATCCCATCAGAAGAAATAGATCTACAATTTCTAGACTACATAAGGCCTTAGCATTTCTCTTCTGGTCACTTTGAAACTACCTCTATTGAAGAAAAAGCTCCCAGATGGATATAGCGCAACAGGCATAAATTAAAGTGATGAAGCTCTTGCCATTCTTTCACTTCATTCACTCACTGAATGAAATCATTTCCCTCATAAAGCAGCTCTGTTAGTCTCCTACTCTACTTTCCTTTCTCATGTAAAATTCCTAAATTCACTTCTATATTTTTGGAAGCTGCAGAATATAAAAGACACAAGGACGTACAGTGACTGTGCCAATACACAGGAATTGACAGAAAAATGCAAAATAATGAAATGGTCCCTTAGTGCCTTTTTTTTTTCTTGTTTGCTTGCTTGCTTTTTTTAGATACAGGCTTCATGACTTTTGTTTCTTTCTCCTTTTCCCTGTGTTTTCCCTTTCCTTAGTCCATCCTTCTCCCTTTACATTTACCTAACCTCCCTTTTATTGTTTCTCCAGTTGAAAAAAACATTCAAACCTCTGTTTTTCCTCATCAGTTCCAATAAGAGCATATACCAAAAGAAATCCCAGGCTTCCTCTGGGAAATGGCTAATCACAGGGGAGCAAAGAGCAGGAAAAACTGTATTTCTGTCCTAGCAGCGCATTGCTGCTCAAACAATAAATGTGGCCCTGAAAGTGGTTCAGTCCCCACCTTGCCACACCACTTGCGAGCATGCAGATACAGGTGGAGCATTTGCTTGGCAGAGTTGTGGTCTTTTTCCTTCAGCAGTCTTCTACAGCAGTTCACAGAGGCAGGTGGTTGCAGAAGCAGCAACAAACTGAAAATCCCTTGGATAACTCAAGTGCCTGTACACCAACAAGAGGAGCATGGGGAACAAGCAGGAGGAGTTGCAAGCGTGTGCATGCCTACAGGGCTATGATGTCATTAGCATCGCTGAGATATGGTGGGATGATTCTCACAACTGGAATATAGGAATAGATGGATATAAACTCTATAGAAAAGATAGGCAGCAGAGAATGGGAGAGGGTGTTGCCCTCTATCTACATCAGTGACCACCTGGAGTCCATGGAGCTCCAGCTAAGGATAGACGAGGAGCTGCCAGAGAGCTCATGGTTTAGGGTTAAAGGGAAGGCAGTGGAAGGAGACATTGTAGTGGGGCCTTGTTACAGGCCACCTGATCAGGAAGACCAAGAGGATGAGGCTGTCCATAAACAGATAGGAGCAGCTTTACTTCCACAAAACATGGTTTTCATGGAGGGACCTTCTAAAAGCCTTCCAGCACCTGCAGGGGACCTACAGGAAAGCTGGGAAGGGACATTTTATAAGAGCAGGTAGCAACAGGATGAGGGGAAATAACTTTAAACTAGAAGAGGGTAGATTTAGACTAGATATTAGAAAGAAATTCTTTACTGTGAGGGTGGTGAGGCACTGGAACAGGTTGCCCAGTGAGGTTGTCAGTGTCCCTTCCCTAGAAGCATTCAAGGCCAGGCTGGATGGGACTTGGAGCGACCTGGTCTAGAAGGAAGTGTCCCTGCCTATAGCAGGGGGATTGGAACTAGATGGTCTTAAATGTTCCTTCCAACCCAAACCATTCTTGATTCTGTGATTGAGCGTCTTCTTTGGAATAGTAAGGATGCAAATAAAGCCAAACTGGACTGACTAAAGCAGAAGACTCGAGTTCACTTTCACATATCTTTCATTTCTATCTCCTTTGTAAATAAAAGTTGCTCAACTCTATTCACTTGACATCACAGAGGGGTGAATAAAATCCTTATACTTTACCAGTGCTTCAAATTGTTATTTACAAAGTATCCAATATAAAGAAGTTACGGCAGGTAGTTCAATTCTCTGCTCACTGATGCATGGTGTGACCAGCAAACATTCCATACAATCACCCTTACAGTGATTGTACACTTACAGTGTACAAAGTTAATAGTTTGAACACTTTTTCCTAACGCTAACATTTGAAAATGATGCTGAGTTATGTACTTATGCTCATTACAGTCGTTCAGCACTTAAAGAGTTATTTAGAAACTGGAAGATATAAGGGGCAATGCATAATGTCATGCATAATGTCATGGGGTTTTGTTTTGTTTTTTTTTGTTTTGTTTTGTTTTGTTTTGTTTTTTTGTAAAATACACACAAATGACAAGCCATTACAAAAGGACTGGCTGGAATGTAGACTAAGTATGAGGTGTGTCCATGCTGCACCGGCACAGCAATCAGTAACATCCCAGAAAGTATAATTATGCTGTCAGTGACTTTTTCAAAACCAACTGAGTCCCCTTAGGCAATGCAGTATATTGGAAAATAAGATTGATGCAACCTACTTGATGATAATGGAAAATTAAAACACCAATCTGCTTTATTTGAAAAAAGCAACTTGCTTTTTAGAGGAAAAGTTATATGCTCAGCCCTTCCTCCATGTTACAGATTTTGTTACACACCGTGTGTACCTCCACAGCATTTGTACCCAGGAGCTGTAATTGGAAAAAGGCAGAAACACAGTTCTTATTGCTAAGCTTCCACAGTCCTTTTGGTTTAACTTAGAACTGTCAGCACCCCCAACTGTAAGATCCATGTCTTCTTGCCACCTCCATCTTGAACACCTTGAGACAAATGCTCATCCTGATATGGTAAATTCACTTCAATATCTACTCATGAGAATGTGGAGGAAATGGCTAGTAAACAGTGCGATAATCATCCAATTGTAGACTTAAAGACTTAGGGATCAGAGAAAATCATAGAATCACAGAATCACACAACATCCTGAGTTGGAAGGGACTGACAGGGATCACCGAGTCCAGCTCATGGCCCCACACAGGACCATCCAAAATTCAAACCCTACGTTTGAGAGCACTGTCCAAACACTGTGGGAACTCTGGTACTTGGGGCTGCGCCCACTGCCCTAGGGAGCCTATTCCATGCTATTCCATCCTATTCCAGTGGAAATTCTAAGTCATGGCTTGAAACAGTGCTTGAGAACCTGGTAGGAAGGCAGGGCCAACCCAAGGGAATTCAAGTGCATCCACCCCTTCCCAGACCTCATTTAAGGGTTGGCTTATCTGAGGCCTTCTGAAGGTAAGCAGCTTCTTTCTCTTATTTCTGTGCCCTCTGCTGTTGTGTTTGAGTGAATCCTCACTCACTGCAGCCTGGGATCTTGCTGTTCTGGTGTCACTGTTGCACTTACCATTGCATTACACATGCCCACCACTATCTCTTGAAGAAACCTTTCCCTAACCTTGACTTGACTTTCCCCTAACACAGCTCCGTGCCATTCCCTTGGGTCATGTTGCTGTCACCAGAGAACACAGCTCACTGCTGCCCCTCCAACCCCTGTGAAGATCTGCAGGCCATGACACCTGCCCTCAGCTTCCTCTACTTTGAGCAGAACAAAACAAACAACCTCAGCTGCTCCTCAAACATCCTCCCTTCCAGACTTTACATCGTCTTTGTAGCCCTCCTTTGGATGCTCTCTTATCGCGCTATGTCCTTCTTATATTGTGACACCTGTGAGAGGTAGATTGTGTTTTTGCAGTGGAAGTTTCCAGTATTTTCTGTATATAGTATAGGATAAGTAACCTTTTACAAAGGAAACTCCCGAACAGAGTAAAGTTGAGACCGGGGCGTTCCGACCTCGGTAAAATTGGCACAGGCAAAAAGTTCAAAACATACCTGAAGACAATGGGTTGGTAACCATAGCTATGGAAGTGCAACCATAGCTATGGAAGTGTGACCGTAGCTGTGGAAGTGTAACTGTAGCTATAGAAGTGTGACTGCAGCTATGGAAGTGTAACATAGCAGCAGCGTCGGAAGATTGTGAGCCTGAGATGCTCAACCAATGAGTGCCAGGAGAGGCTTTACCTGCGTCGGACTCAAGGTATATAATGGAATGGATTTTACTGAGTAGTTGAGCAATTTCTCCCTTGTCAGTAAGGGCGTGCGTCCATTATTGCAATAATGAATAAAATACCCCTCACAGAGATCTTTGCCTGATTAGAAATGTTCGCTGTTGAGCGTGTTAAAATTCATGCAGTTGGTGATTGCCCAGTCCTCTAACTAGTCAAGGTTTCTCTGTAAAGCCTATCTGCCCTTAAGGGAGTCAATAGCTCCTCCCGTGTACACAAACTTACTTAGTATAACTTCGAGTCCTGCATCCAAGTCACTGAAGAAAACATCAAAGAGAACTAGCCTTAAAATGGAGCCCTGCAGAAGCCCGGTAGTGACCAGCTGCCAGTCTGATGTAACTTCATTTACTATAACCCCTTGAGATCAACCCATCAACCAGTTGTTTACCCATCATATTACAGTTTTGTCCAGTAGGACACAATGAGAAACAATATCAAAATCTTTGCTGAAATCCAAAAAGATAATGTAGACTGGCTTCCTTTGGTCAGTGAAGTGGGAAAACATGTCATAAAAGAAAATTAAGTTAATAAAACAAGACTTTCTCCTAATTAATCTATGTCGGTTGTGAACAATGCCTGCATTGTCTTTCAAGTGCTTTTCAGTAACTCCCAGAATAATCTACGTAATTTTTCCAGGCACTGAAGTGAGACTGACAGGCCCGTAATTACCGAGGCTTTCTTTCTTGCCCTTCTTCAAAACTGGGACATTTTCCAGCTTCCAGTCAACTGAGACCTTTCCAGGTACTATGCTCTAGAACGTGGGTGTCCATCCTTTTTGCATGCCTGGGCCACACTGAGTGAGGAGGAATTGTTTTTGGCTGCATACAAAATATATGATATAGTTACAGAACAAAATTTCCTTTTTTTTTTTATATATATTTTTTAATAAAAACACTTTAAAAAAGAGGCAACAAAAACATAAAACTAGCAGGTTGGACATGTATGCTTTAGAAGATCCCTGCTCATCCAAGATGGCCTTCTGCCCTACCTTCATGACTTCTGACATTTTGTAATTGCCTGTTCCTGCGCTCTTAAGAGATGGTACTCAAAAAGTGTTTGGCCCTGATGGAACCCAAAGCCTTCAAAAGCAGTTTCTCATGGAAAATCTTGCTAACTAGTTCCCTGAACAGCCTGATGTCTGCCCATCCCACATCCAGGGTTGAAATTTTGGTGGCAGTTTTGCTGCTATCAACAAAGATTTTAAACTCAACCACTTCATGTTTGCTATGGCCAAGGGAAACATCAATCAGCCCTTCATCCATGAGATCCTCACTGTTTAGGACCATTGGCTACTGCACAAAAACACCTGGTAATGGCCATTTTTAGAATACATAGCAAAAGAGTTGTTAGTCTCTCTACTTAGCACACTCACAGACATACATAGAAAAATACATGGAAATGAAGAAAAACATGATATTAATTACACTGTACTTTGTTTTGAAATAACAACAAAACTAGTAATTTGAAATACAGAATAGAAATTACTTATATGTGAAAGTGGACTTATGTTTCTACACGTAACATAAATCTTTGTTAGTTTATCTGACAATACCATTCATCAACCAAATTAAACATAAACACCAGAAATTAAAATACAATGCCAGTGTGTAAACAATTAAGAGGTGCAACTGAGAGAATGATTTTCCAAAATGTGTAGTTTTCTGTTTGGAAAAAGACACCGCTATTGTACTGAGGTCATTAATGATTAGATCCACTGGTAATAATGTTGACATGACTGTAAGACTGTTCTTGAGACAAAACACTGTGTGTTACTCTAGTCTGTGACAGAAATACCCCATTAATATACAGAATTTTGCTGCTACCCTGTAAAAAGTGTAACAAGCTGATACCTGAGAGGGAGAAAAAAAATTGAATGGAGAAAATAATGGAAATAAATAGGAGGCACTACTTTTGGAGTGACCTATGTAAATTAGAATGCATATGCATAAGTGTCTAAACCATGCATTTTGAAAGAAAATTTTTTTGCTTACTACTTACTGGTCAAAATATCTTTATAAATTGTGAGATGGTAAGATTTCACTTGAAAACACGTATTTATTTTACATGACTTATTTGTTCACTATTCCTTTCCTTATACAATACCATGTGATACAACAGCCCCTCGTTAGAAGCAGGTGTACTTTTCTAGCACTGAAAAAGTAAGTTTACCACTCTAAATACGAACAGCTTAGCATAAAGGTGCATTTGCTTATACTGAAGTCTTGAAGAAAATACAGTGCCCCTCCTAGACAGTGTATCTGAGCAAAAAAGTACAGTGTTTCTCATCAGGGACTTACTAACATGCAATTATACTTGGTCTTTCAAGTCCTGCAGGATTTGATTCCACAGCTTCCTTAGGTTACGTAAGTCTTCAGTATTACTTTCCTTCCTTTTCCTTCCCTTCCCTTCCCTCTAACAGCAATGTTTTTGGATATAAGGAAATTTCTGTATTTTCATATTTACAGGTTTAAGATCCCCTAAATGATAATTATTTTTTAAATAGTTGGTTGACAAATGGAAAGTAAATAATAGTTTCATATAGGTAGTCAATCCTTTTTTTAAATTATCAGTATTTTCATCAGCTTGGCAATATCTTTGCTTCATCACAAGAACATTTCTCAATACTTTATATGATTCATTTGTACCTTCTGTAACTTACTGAAAACATCAACATATGTTGAATTTGCCTGTGAGAATCAATTTTATTGAATTACAAACAAGAAAAAAAGGGAGGGAAATATAAACCTTTCCTTACAGGTAATGTGTTCTAGAGCAGACATTAAATGCACATGCTAGTAGAAGATTTCAGGGATGAGGAAGAGGCTGAGGTACTCAGTGTCTTCTTCACTTCTGTCTTTAATAGTTGTATCAGTTATCCTCAGGGTACACCACCCCAATAACCATCCCAATAATTCAGGAAGAAATAGTGACACACTTCTCCCCCTAAGACTATCACAAGTCCATGGGGTTGGATGGGATCCACCTGAAATCACTGAAGAAGCTGGTATAAGTGCTGAACAAGCCACTTTCCATCATTTAACAGCAGTCCTGGTCAAATGGGGAGGTGTCAGACAACTGGGGACTTGCCAGCGTGATGCCCTTCTACAAGAAGGGTGAGAAGGAAGATCCAGGGAACTACAGGCCTATCAGCCTGACCTTAGTATCAGGGAAGGTCGTGGAGCAGATCACCTTGAATGTGATCACACAGCATGTGCACAACAACCAGGGAATCACACCTAGCCACTGTGGGTTCATGAAAGGCAGTCCTGCTTGACAATCCTGATCTCCTATGACCAGTATCCTACCTAGTGGATGAGGAAATGGCTGTAGACATGGTCTACCTAGACACAGTAAAGACTTCAACACTCTCACTCTCACAGCACTCTCCTGTAGAAGCTGGCAACTCATGACTTAGACAGGTGTAATCGTTGCTAGCTGAATGACCTGGCCCAGAGAGTGGTGGTGAATGAAGCTAAATCCAGCTGGCAACGAGTAATGAATAGTGTTCCCCAGGGGTCAATACTGGGCCCTATCCTGTTTATTATATGTACTGATGATCTGTATGAGGGGATTGAGTGCACTCTCAGCAAGTTTGAAGATGACACCAACTTTGGAGGAAGCATTCATCTGCCTGAAAGCAGGAAGGCTCTTCAGAAGGATCTGAATAGGCTGAATCAATGGGCTGAGGTTAATCGTACAAGACCTGCGCTTTGGTAACAACAACTCCATGCAACACTACAGGCTTGGGGCAGCGTGTCTGAAAAGCCATGTGGTGGAAAAGGATCTGAGGGTGTTAGCTGACAACCAGCTGAACATGAGCCAGCAGTGTGCGCGGGTGGCAAAGTAGGCCAATGGTATTCTGGCATGTATCAGAAACAGTGTAGTCAGCAGGAACAGGGAGGTGGTCATCCCTCTGTACTCGGCCCTGGTGAGGCCATACCTTGGGTACTATGTTCAATTTGGGGCCCCTCATTCCAAGAAAGACATTGAGGCCCTGGAGTTTGCCCAGATAAGAGTAACAAAGCAGGTGAAGGATCTGGAGCACATGTCTTATAAGGACCAGCTGAGGGAACTGGGATTGTTTAGTTTTGAGAAGAGAAGGCTCACAGGCGACCTTATGACCCTGTACAATTACTTTAAGAGAGGCTTTGGCAAGGTGAGTATCAGTGTCTTCTCCCAGGTAACTAGTGATAGGATGAGAGGGAATGTCTTCAAGTTGTACCAAGAGAGATTCACATTGGATATCAGGAAAAATTTCTTCCCTGAAAGAGTGGTAATGGATTAGAACAGGCTGCCCAGGGAAGTGGTGGAATAGTCATCTCTGGAAGAATTCAGGAACCATATAGACATGACACTTAGGTACATTGTTCAGTGGGCATGACGGTGATGGATGGTCTTTTCCGGCCTAAATAATTCTATGGTTTGAAGAAGAAAAACAAAATAATATTCACCAATAGGCTCTAAAGAAGTAGATGAATACTTTGAGTGACTAGTTGTGCAGCCTCCTTTCAATGAGTCTTAATTATCAGAAGTCTGCAAAGTGGTCACTGTGACACTGTCTTTCAAAAAGTTTACAAAGGAGATGCAGAAGAGGAACTGCAGAGCAACCTGACTGCTGCTTTGAGTAGTTGCTAGAAGACATCATAAGAAGTGAAATTAACAGGAGAAGGGATGAAAGCTGAAAACAAGGGAAAAATCAGTAAGGCTATTGTATGACTTCTCTTTACACACAAATCTATTGTAATTCTTTGAATGAATTAGAAACCCGTTTGCATTAGAAAGGTCCTGCTGATTCAGTCTATCTTGACTTCAAAACTTTATCACTGTGTATCATTTACACTATCTCTACAGTTGTTGTACCTTTGTCTCAAAAGTTAAAGTTAGGTAGGTATCAAATATTTGGTACATCTTCTATATTAGGACTGACTAGCTAAATGAGGACTGTTCATTCTGGAAAAAATATGACACACTATTTCTTTCTTAGCTGAGCTGAAATATTTTGTCTTCAGAGTATAAAAATATCTGGTAATCCTGAAAGCTA
Organism: Pavo muticus; assembly: GCA_016647715.1. Taxonomy (NCBI): domain Eukaryota; kingdom Metazoa; phylum Chordata; class Aves; order Galliformes; family Phasianidae; genus Pavo; species Pavo muticus. The sequence continues at coordinate 274,083 of JACDJE010000355.1, forward strand.
CAGATGCTTATCATTGCCCTTTGTGAGGACTTTCCCATGCTGATTAACTGAATAATAGAAATATCTACTGTCTTTACTTATTTTTCCTTAGGAAACTGCTAACTCAGCTGGCTTCTATTGCAGAAGATTTATGATGAAAATATGGCTCATCCCATAAGTGCAGACACAAATTTTTGGGCGTGGCCTACTGTAACACTGTATTTTTTTCTTTTTTTCTTTTTTTTTTTCCTCTAAGTTTCCACTGTTTTCTCTGTTTCTAATGTGCCTGCAAGATCCATCAAAGCAACCACACTCTCTTGGCTGAGGCTCAGGCCCATATCTTAAGTTGGTGCAGCTGAGAGCCCATTTCAGTCCCCGGGCTGGTGCTGGATACCCCACACTATGGGCTGTCCCCAGCCTGCCCTGTTCCCTGCTGTGTGTGGTGGGAAAGACCCTGGCTGCCCTGTGGCGGGACAGACCCTGGCTGCTCTGTGGCCTCCCTTGGCACCACAGAGTGGCCCACCCTCAGAGTGCCCCGTTGCACCAAGAGTATTGCTGCTATGCTAACTGCAGTAGGTTACAGTTTTCTTTCTGAGTTTCAAAAAATGCTATGATCAAATCAAAGATAAAGCAGATGCTCAGCTTCCAAATACTTACCTCCCAGATAAATGTTCACTGTAAGTTACTGATTATTATATGAACTTTTGCAAATAAATCATGTAAACAAAGGAAGTTTTGCTACTGCACAGAACCAAGCTTTCACCAAACTTACGAGGAAGCATCTCGACTACTGTGTTACATATTGTCACTCTCAAAATTTACCACTTGTGTCAATCAGGTAGCTACATTCATGGGGTTTTAATTTAGGCCACTTTCAAATATTTTTTCAGAATATTTTCAGGATAGAAAGACCATGGTTATCTCAAAGTTTACATGTGAAAATACTAACACCAGTGATGGACTTCCAGGAAGAAGGGGTACCTGGAGAAGAGACTGTCATGAACGTAGCCATTTGATCTGGCTGATATCGACACATTAGTCTAACAGAGTTACATATCACTTACATCTGGCAACTTAGGCTACAGATGTGCAGGATATTCATAGAAAAAATCAAACGTCAAAATGTATGTCCTTTACATCAAAACGTCTATTTGTGTCAAGGCTTACATAGTTTGCTAAAAGTCCTTTTACTTATTTTTTACATTATTTGCATTAATTTTTTTTGTACTATTATATTGTATTTTATCATGTACTTATATATGAGACAACATTCATATCTTTTTATTTAAGAACATAAAAGCTAAACATAAAAGCTAGAGGTAGGTACCTCTAGACTGCACTTATAATCAGTGGAGAGAAACAGTAATTCTAAGAGGACAATTAATTTCAAAAATCTAAAATAAGTTAGATGAAGTTAGAGAGGAGAGTGCCAGTCTCTTTCCTCAGATGAAAAATGATAGGACATGAGAAAGCAGTGCCAAGTTGCATCAGGGGAGGTTTAGAATGAACATTAGAAGGAATTGCCTCACTGAGAGAGTACTGAGAGCCAAGCATTGGAACGGGCTGCCCAAGGAAGTGGTGAAGCTGCATTCAAGAGATGCGTGGATGGAGCATTAAAAGACATTGTTTAGTGATGAGATTCAGCAGGTCAGGTTGATGGTTGGACCTGATGACCGTAAAGATCTTTTCCAACCTAGATGATTCTGTGACTTTATAATTCTATGAATTGCTCCAAGCAGTGTCTCCAGTGCAACTTCAGATGCCTGAGATGAATCTTACACAGGGCATCCAAAACCATCTTCTATCCAAACAGAACACTATTTGTTTGCCACACATGCTCAGATTTCACAGAAATTAAGGCTTAAAATTGAATAATAATTTAAAATTATTAAAGTATGTAATGGAAAACAAACACAATGAAATGAAATGTGAAGATTTCAACATATAATGTCATATTCTGGAAAACACTTATATGTGATGTTTCATTTCCCTCCTACAATTTCTAAAATTTTTCCACCATGAAAACACCACAACTGCAGATATCATCAGTGTTATTTCATTTTTTCTAGATAACAGCCAAGACAAGAAAAGTGTGAGTAGAGTTGCTTCTCTATTAAAATTTTTTCAAGTCATATCAGAAAACAGGAAAAATTGGGGGAATACAACAAAAAAATTTCCTTGCTTGAAAAAATCCTTAAGAATTTGCTTTTTAACAGTGTTATTTCCATTGGGCCTAGGACTCATTTGAAATTCACCCTATTATTCCTACTTGCAGCAATAAGCTACTCCCGTACTTTGAACAATAGAGAAGGATTTTAACCTGGCTATATTTTTTTCTTGTTTTGGAAATTAACACATTAGCAAATTTATATGCCTCTATTTTATGAATTTAGTTTTAGTATCTACTGTGCAAACCAGTTAACACTACTATTTGTTCTGAGCTGAAATGTCAGCATGCTGATGGCTGCCAGTCTTAACTTTTTGTTCATATGCTCATAATTGTGTAAACCATGTGCAATTCTTCTATTGTGCACATTTTAGATGTGAAGATTATATTCCAATTTCCCTCAAAATTCTGTCATTTGTGCCCTGAGCTTTGGTAGCTATGGCAGTTTAGATAGCTTTAACTAAAACTCTCCTGCAGAGCTTCCTTTGGCTATCATAGTTGCTTCCTCCTCTTATTGTAAAGCAAGCGCTATTTTGAAATTTTCTAGGCTTATAGACTTTAATAGGTCAAGCACATGAACTGAATTTGATCTTTATGAGCTCTCTGCCCTTTCTACCTTTTCAGGTTAATAACAATTTTAAGTATGCAAACAGCTGACTTAAAAAATAAAAATAAATATATCTTAGAAAGGTGAAGATTAAGTGTGCGAGCCCAGACCTCTTCTGTTGTCTGATTTGAGCATAACTCTGTGACTCATCTTCTGGAGTAAATTCAAAGCCATTTTTCATAAATATTCAAGTACTCTCATCTTCCATATTCTTTCCCGCTTCACTTCTAGCACAGGAAACTATCTTGTGCTATCACTTTCCTTCATACTGACAGGATAAAATTAATGCTATGATACTAAAATATTATTTGGGTTTAAGTGCAGGGTTCTATTTTTAATCCTGAAATCTTAATATGGGATTTCAATTCTAATACTAGTGTCTAGTCTGTTCTTTTTCCCCTTGCTTTAAATGCGTGAACCTTAATGTCAACCAGACAAACTATCAGCAGTCCTTAGAATACTTCATTGCTCAAAGTGGTGGATCAATGTTTAACCAAAAGAAAAATCATATTAAAAAAAAACCCTAAACTATAGAATTATAAATACAGCTTTAGGATTCCTAGGTTACAGAATGTACAGGTTTAGGACTATTTTTACTGAAAAGCACTTTTTTGTTGTTGTTGTTGCTGTTGTTTGTTTGCTCATTTTTTATACTTTGGAATCCTAGGCATAGAGTATTGTGGCTTTTTGCTTTCCCATTTCTTTCTGTTCATTGCAGCCAACTACCTACTGTTGCGTGGCACAAGACTAAGTCTATTATCAGTGACATTTTAAAACTGGATTATAAAGTCCTCAAACCAAATATTAAAAATATTAATAATTTTAAAAGGAAGTTCTAACTGTTAAGATTCATTTGCTTTTACAATGGCATTCCTTGAACAAAGAAAGATCTGTAAAACAATAGCCTGAACAATTCTCACTGAAGTTTTACTTGATGAAGGTCCTGTGGGTTGGCCTTCATTCTGAAAGGTAAATATTGCCAAAATAGCTCCTGAAGATGCCAACTGAATCCACAGAACAGCAAAATGTGAACTGTGAGAAATTATTTCTTTTTCAGAGTGGGAAGAGCATGATTTTACTTATAAATATAGTTATCATAAAGAACAATTAATTTTTCATGCATTTGCTTCAAATTTACACTAACAGAAAAACTTTTCACTATGAGCTGTAGAGCCTGGAAAAGCATGTGTGATAACATTCCTTCTTTCAAAAAATGTCTGAAGATACGGAGCAACAGAAAGAGACCTTTACTTACTGCATAAATTTCCCTTAGAATAGGCTATACCATTTCAGAATGTTACTTCCTGCATAATTATCTTGTTAATTCATCAAGCTTCCTAACTAGTGCTGCTGTACTTTTCCGTCTCTCATTATGCTTTTAAGGTCTTCCCGAGATACTGTCTTACTGGGGCAGAAGCTGACCTATGTATGTTATAAACAGTGCAGTGGAATACTAGACTGATCATTAAATCAAAGTGCTCTAAAAAAAGAAAACCACAAATAATAACAGTCTTTAGAAGTGTGACTGGCTGGCAAGCTGAAAAGATGAGAAAGCAGATTATTTCAAAAGCTACGTTAAGAAACGTGTACTAGTTTGTTATTCTTATGCTACTGTGGTGTACGATTTACATTTTTTTTCAGTTGAGTCTCCAGCAGCAAGCACACAGGCAGATCCCATGTTTACTTATAGAAAGGACAAAGGCAGCAGCACAGGGAGGGATGGGAGGGAGAGGTCACAGCTAGGGCAAATTCCTGCTGATTTCTGATAGCATATGCTTCCTTATGGAACCATTTAGAGCAGTAACAGCCAGATCTCTTGAGAATCATAACTAGTTGTTGTTTTTTCACTTCTTTTTTGTTTCTTTATCCTGTATGAAGCAGATTAACTCTGGAGTTTGATACAGTCACTTGCTTCATGAAGGCAGAAGGTGTATAAGGCAAAGTTTATTTCTTTACTAGCAGTCCAGCAGGTGCTCAGCCACAGGGGCCAGGGAGGAGCTGTAAGTGCAAAAGTACTGCAGCTGGTGCTTGGAATGTCGTCAGTGGATCTGAGCTAGTCAGACTCATGCTGGTAGGACAGAAACCCTTCCTAGTTTTTTCCTGGAGGATCAGGAAAATCAGGAAACAGTCCTGATTTCAGCACTTCACAAAAATAATGTCAAGGAGTAGCTCATAGTTAAATACATACAGTCAGCTTATTTACCTGCAGGACATCAAGAAACCAAGGGATTGCAAATGACATACAACTACCACTGTTGCTTTATTTTCTTAAACTTGCTTGTGTTCAGCTTCTTTATGATTTCTTCTTTATGAATTCTTCAACAGAAGCACTCTAAGAAATACTGAATAAGAAAATAAATAATAAAAGTAACCTCATATCTTTCTTCTGTTGTCAGTATTCTTGAATGAGATGCACTCATTATTTTAATCTCAGTATTAGTTTCAACACTGTTAGAACTCTCTACTTAACACAAAAACTTAATTTATTTGAAGGCAGCCTCATACACTGGATTCAACATCTTCCAAAAGTTTCTCTCTTATTATGAAAAGAAAGGGTACTGTGTGCTTTACAGAGGGATTCAAAACTGTTTATATTTGGACTATCACATAGCTGGGCATTCATTGATTTATTCCAAACTCCTCAGAATATTAACCTATTAAGATTCTCATCCTTCAACTTTTAAGTAATATGTCAGGGAAAGTAAAGGAAACTGGATTTACAGAAACATTTAGCTAGAACTATTGCCTTTCAAAAAGCCATAGGTAGCATGACACATCACATGATCATGGCAAACAAAACACTGAGAGCAGAAAATATTAGTTCATCAAGCTAATTTTCATTATACTGGTCAAGATCATATCAGCTCATATCTAGCTATTCATGGTCATGGTTTGTAGGATACAAATTTGAGGCTATTGAAATGGAAGACAGTAGAGATAGAAACTGCTAAAACTGAAAATGATACTGAAATAGCAGGAAGTTTTCATTGCTAAAGTAAGAAATACAAACAATATTAAAACATAAACCACACAGATTCATCTGTTTATCAGAATGTATTAGATTTTGGAACTACCTGGTTAATGTTCACAGCAACTTTCATTTTGACAGTGTGTTGTGGCAGACTGTGAAGGAGGAATGTGAGAGTGCTTGGCAAGGAAATTCCTTTGATCCTAATGAAGGGGCAGAGCTCGTCCAGGCCCAATGAGAACAGAAAGCTATGAAACATTCCAGATCAAATCTAAGCAGGAATGAGGAAGGCTAAAGAAGAATTTGAGGACTGCCTTGCAAAGGATGCTCAAACTGTTAGGAAAAAAAGGTCCTTACACACATCAAAAGAAAGTGGTAATGAACCTGATGAAACTGCTTCGTGACGAAAGTCTCAGAGAGGAGCTCAGGGATGGCAATGCTATAGCATAGAGAAAAGACTTCTCTGCACTAGACTGTGGTTGGGGAGGACAGCCCAGAGGCTATCATTTGCTGCCAAGCAGCAGTGCTTATGGCAACGATCACTGAGCACAAGTACATGCTGAGAGGGAAGCAAGCACCTGCTTGAAGAGGAAACCACCTCGCTTGCCGGCAAGACTGCCAGCTGGGGAAGCCACAGATGTGGGCTAAGGGGACACGTCTCAGGTTCCGCCATCAGCTTCCACACCCCTGCACCCGAGGGAATGGTGGCATGGAGCTGCCTCAGGGGAGGGTCAGGGGTTAGTTAGGGAAAGGTTCTTCACCAGAGGGTGGAGGCCATGGATCAGCTCCCCAGGGCAGTGGTCAAGACCCTGAGTGCTGGAGCTCAGGGAGTGTCTGGACAGTCCTCTCAGGCACAGGGTTTAAATTTTTGGTAATCTTGTGTGCAGCCACAAGCTGGACTATATGATTCTTGTGGGTCTCTCCAACTCACGATGTTCTTTGGTTCTACCTCACTGCACACCTACATATAATCACTTTCTGCAGGGCGAGAGACATTCCTAATCCAACTCTCCTACACCTGACAGCACGCTATTTTCTGTAGCCGAGCCAAGCGCCTCTCAGGAACGACTTGTCACTGTGCAAAGATTGCCTCAGGCTCCCAGCACACCGCCGACTTCTCCACGGGACAACCCACACCCCCGCTCACCACGCCACGACAGGACAAGACGCGACTCTCAACCCCGCCCCGCTAACGGCCGCCCCCCCGGCAGGTGCGTGCCGTCCGGCGGGGGCGGACGCTCTCCCGCCTCCGCGCATGCGCGTCGCCGCCGCAGCTGGGATTTCGTCGTCTGAGCCTGCGCGGTCCCTTCTCCCCTCGGGCGAGATGGCGGCGAGGAGTCCAGTCTGGTGTAGCGAGTGAGGTGGGCGACTGGGAGCTGGGGTGGCGGGCAGAGGGTCCCAGCGCTGCGGCCTAGGCGCGCCCGAGGGGCACGGCTGCCCTGTGGGAGCTGAGTCCGTGCAGCGCTTTGGAAGGAGGCTGGGGCCGCCTGTAGGTCACCGCAGGAATGTGGAGCTGGGGAGATGGGGCAGGGACCGGCCCTCGCCGGTGAGCAGGGGAGCGGTCGCTGAGCCCGCGCCGCGTATGCGCGCCCTTCGGCTGCCCCTTCAGGCCGCCCTGGGGGTCCGCTTCGTGGGTCCGCGGCGGGAGGTGTCGAGGAGCCGCGGCGGCGCTGCCGGGCGGAGCGAGGCAGACAGGTGAGTACCAAGCCCGCTTCCCCGGGCCGCAGCTCTCCCCACCCCTCACCCAGGGTGCTTCTAGGTTCGTTCCCAAGGCGTGTGGTCCTGCTCCCCTCCTGCTGTTTGCCTGTGGCCCAGCCGGGCCGTCCCCGCTCCGGATGGGGACTGCCTCCCTTAGATGTTGTCCTTCTCGCCCCCGAAGCCTGGTCATGGGTTGTCGCTCATACAGCAGAGCTTAGTCAGTGGCGGTGGTGTTGTGTGATGTGACTTTACTTGGTTTTTAACTCAAAACTCTGCCCCAGAGTATTCAGAGACTTGCTGACCGAAATGCTACTGGAATAGGAAGGCAGTGTTAGCAAGGCTCAGTGACTAGTTCGGGGGAAGAGCCCATAAGCTCTCTTCCTTGAAAAGATTTAAAGACCTTAACCTGCAAAAAACTTTCTCTAGCTGTTAGGTTAGTCTTTGACTTCAAATGGAAGGCTCCAGGGAGACCTCCCTGTGGCCTTCCAGTACTTGAGGGAAGCTTATGAGCAGGATGAAGACTGACTTTTTAGATGGACAAATAGGACAAGGAATGAAGGCTTTAAACTGAAAGGGGGAGCATTTGTTAGATTTTAGGAGGAAATTATTTACTTAAAGAATGGTGAGGCACTGGAACAGGTTGCCTAGAGAAGCTGGGGATATCCTATCCCTGGAGGCTTTCAGAGCTGGGTTGGATGAGGCCCTGGGCAGCCTGATCCTTTGAGTGGCCACCCTGCCCACAGCATGGAGTTGGAAGGGCTTTATTGTCTGTTCCATCCCATGCTGGTCTACGACTCTGTATGTAGGGGCTTTTTCAGTTGCTTCCTTTCTTAACAAGATCTTAATAGACTTGCAGGTGAGGGGTGGATCTGTACAGATGTGATTAAACCATAGTTATTGAAGTCATTCTATCCTCAACTGATGCTTGTAGTTTCAGAAGTTTTTGAATGTAGAGAGAAACAGATTTGAGTAAATGTCAGCGTCATGGTGTAACTACAGAGTAATAGAGAAGTAGATATGCAAATTTACTCAACTGTGTAATGATTTGTTTGCTGTTGTCCTGCCACACTTAATAATTATGAACAATGTGATAGTAGTGGCCTGTAAACTGGGAAGACAGGCATTTTGGTAAAGCTGTCCTGGAAACTCAACTTCTCGAAAACTAAAACTTTATAGAAGCTGATTTCATGTAGATACTTCTTCCAACTACTAAGTGAACGAGAGATGTTTTTTTTCTGTGCTCCAGTGGAGAAGCACTAGTTCAAAAGCTTTTTTTCGAGTGGTTGTAACTTAAAGTTTTTGCAAGAGTCAAGTAAAATTGTATAATTAATTGAAAGAGAAGCAGAACTTTTCCAATTCAGGTGCTGTCATCTTGTATTTTTAAACTCTATTTGAAGAAATTTGTATGCATGCCAGTCCTGAACACATAAGAATCGTTAGTCATCTTCCAGTAAATGCCGTGAGATCAAAAAGTCATAGAATGGCTTGGACTGGAAGGCACCTTCAAGACCACCCAGTTTCAATCCCCTGCAATGGGCCCTGCTGCCCAGGGCCCCATCCAGCCTGACCTTGAATGCCTCCAGGGATGGGGCATCCACAGCTTTTCTGGGCAGCCTGTGCCAGTGCCTCACCACCCTCTGAGTGAATGATTTTCTCCTAACATCTAATCTAAATCTCTCCTCCCCTTGCCCTCTCACTATCAGAACATGTAAANAATTTGCAACAGGAAACTTGCATGCAGATGGAAAAAATTACTGGGAAGGAGGAAAGCATGAGTGGGAAATGTCTCCAGAGTACAGTATTTCCAAACAAATTGAGGAACTGACAAACAATGGAGAGCATTACCTAGTAACGGATGTAAGGAACAGGTGATAGCTTTTTGTAAATCTCACTTACTTGTGAGATTATTAAGCAGAATACGTTTCTCTACTTTTCTCACTCAACTTATGCTATGTTATATGACTTTCTGGTTGTTAAATGACCCTGTGCAAGACAGATCTTTATGGAAGAATCTTATTAAGCTCAGGAACTTATAGCACAGCCTTCTGAAAATCAGAAGTACGTTAGCATAACAAAATCTTACAAGAACAACTTACTGTCTGATTGTCTATATTCAGGTCAAAAATTTTGTGCTTATTGCTGTAGGACCAGTGTCAGAAAAGTTGGGTGCACATGGTCTGAATGATACATTAGGAACAGAGGTTTTTTCCTCCATTCTTTTCTGCATGTTAATGAGAAAGATGGCACTACAGGTTCTTGATCCTTACAAAACCTTTTTTCTTCTGAAAAGTTTGAGATCATTTGTATGGGGAAATAACATACAGTGTTTCTCAAAGAAACCTGATGGACAAAGTAGCACTTCACCATCAAGAAATAATTAATGCTGATAGAGCATGTTATGAGGATCAGAATTGTGTGTACATAGAAACTATTCCTGGTCTTAATCATGTGATAAGGACAAGGCTCAGAGGGAACAATGCTCAGTTTTAGCATAGTAGTGAGAAGTGAAAGCACCTTCACAATTTCCAAGGCGGTGAAAAACAGACAGCATGTTCTGCTCCAGTGATTTTTAAGCTAAAGTTAAAGGAGGCAATCTTTGGTTATAGCAGCTGCTATAATAGCTTATCAAGTTCTGTATTAAGGTGAAATTTGAATATGTTAAACAGATGTAAAGTGTTTTCAGTGTATTTTGTTAATTAAGTCTGCTTATTCTGCTTTTCTAAAGGTTGCGAACTGATATAAGTCAATGTGTAAAACTTCCATAAGTAATGAAGTTCTGAAGATGATATCTCTTAAACTGGTGACGCTGCGTTTCACATTTGTGAATAATAACCACAGTGCCTGGCAACAGGGAGAGAGAGAGTTTAGCTCATTATCCCACCCGCTCGCTATGCCGAGACTCCGAAATAGTGCTGTGCTGAGATATCAATAAAAATGAGATAACAATTGCTTTAAATATACATAATAGTGGACAAACTTCTAGGGAAGAAGGGTACACTGAAAAGAGGGAGGTTGTAAAGACACAGGACCATTTATGGTTAAACTGTCTAAAACCAGAAGACTTCTTGCATTTTCTGTTGTAATAGTCTTGATTTTTATGTAGCAAGTATATGTTTGGGAGAATGTCTTTTATGTTTTTAAAAACATGTGGGTCTCGATCTGCTGAGAGCTTCTGTTTGGTATCACTTTGTAGATTTGGATGACAGGTAAGGAAGTTTGAAATAAAAAGTTTGAGTTCATGACTAAAATTATTTTTGGTCCCAAACTGGATTTATATGTATGTGGTGAATCTGAAAGTAGTGTACAGATTACATCAAATATTTTATGAAAAGATTGCTAATTGGTCTTCTGGAGCACAACTCCTGCCTGGCTGTTTGCTGTTCTAGGGTGTAGTGCAGGGATCCTGTTCAAAGTAATATGAAGAATTGCATTTTGAGCTGATGAAACTGGGGTGATGATTTTTTGACACTAAAACTTTGTGTCTCTGGGATTTAATAGCTTACAATGCAGAGATTTTGTTCTTTTTGTTGGCTTTGAAGTTATACTGAGCATGTGATGTGTCTTGGTTTATGGCACTGGTATCTTCAAGAGAATGAGAAAACCAACGTGTTCTTTATGCCTCATAGTTTATTTTGATTAGCTATTTTCTAAGTTTAAGCAAGACTTTCCCCTGCACAATCCTTTTCAGAGCTTTTTTTCTCTGAGAGTCTGACCTCTCTAAATCAAATGCTGTTTTATTCGTGTCTGTTTTATTAGATGCCAATACTGTACATTAAAAAATCAGTTTTGAAATGAAATGGAGTATGTATCACGGTACTGTTTACTAGTTTAGTTGCATATTATTTTTTTGCACAACTGCAGTACGCAGCATGAGGAAGATTATTATTGCTGTATACTAAGCTGAATTTCATTTAATGTTGGATTTTGCATCAGAGGCAAGTGCACAGGAAATAAAATATAAGGTGCCATTTTCAGATGAATCAGAATAGAATAGACATCGCTATGAGGAAGGAAGGGGAAGCTTTGTCTCCTACTCAGCTGTCATGTTGGCAGAATGTATTAGAGAATCTGGGCTTCTGCTTAAGCTCCACTTCTTCCATGAATAAATATAGAACTTCATGCTCCTGAGCAGTGCATCTGACATTTCTCTTCAGCACAGAGTTCACTCAGACTTGAGTGACAAAGGAGTACCAGACTAACCAGCACCAGGACTAGCACGAATCTTTTCACAGACCAAAAACCATAGTTTTTCAGAGTTGCAGAAAATGCAGTGTGGTGTTTGTAAATGAATGTATTCCATTGTGAATATTGAAGATCAAAGGCTACATATTTTGGACTCTAGAAAGAAGTAGTGAAAATCACTTACTACTTCTCAAACTTAGTTTTTAGGTTAGCAGTATGCATTTTACTTGAAAGCATTGAGAACTATTTGTTCTCTGGCATCTTTCTCTGGTATTTGCACACTGAAAGTTATAAACTGCAACGTGATTAAAATTTACAAACATGATTTTAAACCATTTCTCGATGAACCTTGTTGGTATGTGAGTTGTTGCTTATATTATAACATCTTGTCCACTGATAAGTGTTGAGATGTGTACATTTAAGTGTAATGCTTACTCTGACCTAAATGATTTTAGGATAGAGAAAGGCACACAATAACAGCTGGGAGCATTTTGTTCGGCTTTTCTGAAGAACTGAGGTATATATATCATGGTAAGTTGACTTTAGATCTAACGCCTGGCGAGGTTATAAGCTTGAAACCTGTTAAGAGTAATATGATAATTTGTTACAGCTGAGGGATTTTTAATTCAGTCTTGGTAGTATACCCAAGTCTAAGAAGAAACTGATCAAAAGATCAAAAACTAAAAGGATGTCAACTATTGCTGTAATTAATTGAAGGTTTGTAACAATGGTAACAAAAAAAATCACATAGCCTGAAACTCCCTTGAATTTTGTCCTGTTAACTTTGTTTAAAATGTTTTCTCACCAGTCAATCTCTGTAGTTAGGCACACTGATGAAGTCAGGGGATTTTGTGTGATGCCATGTTGAAGCCAGTACGTGAGATAACATTATTCTGCCTCTTCAATTCTGAAGGTTACCTGGTAGAGAGCATCTTTCCTGCGAGTGGAGTATTGTCTTCTATGACTGGGAAAATAAGCCAGGAAATAACAGCTGAAGTGGAAGTTCTAGTGCTTCAGTATGTGGTGCAATTGCTTACATTCATACACAGGAATTTAGTGCTCTAATTTTGCTTGGTCCCAACCGTGAGGTATCATAAGCCTGCTATTTTCATACAAATAAAAGCAGTTATGATAAGAATGAAGTTTCCTCAGGCATGTGAGGATGTATGTTTCTGATGAGCTAATCTACACTTATGTCCACTTGCATAAATAAAGAACCCCATAATTTACATGGAGTGCCACAGGAAAGAGGCATTGTTTGTCTTCAGTTAAGAAACGGTTGTGCTTTTCCCAACGTGGTGTATTAGGCACTGTTTGTTGTGAAGATAGATTTTTGTTGCTGATAGATTTACTCGAGAACACATTAAAAGGCTTTAATGCATTTTTTCCCACAAAGCTGTCTTTTACATTGAGCTGCATTTTTTTAATGAGCATCCTTTTTATTACCTGCTATCTGTGTAATGTTTTTGAAGTGAAGGACTACAAATTCGAAGACGTGAGATACAGCAGTTACTGCTGCCTCTGCTGTTGGGCAGGGCTTTGTCTTCTCCATCACTACTTCCTTACGTGCTTCTCCTGTGAGGGAGATCAGTTCTGGAAGTAAGTTCTAACATCGTTTCACAAGTTGATTTGTTCAGTTCTCTTATGTGTGTGTTTTTTTTTCCCTAGCATTCACCACTGAACTGGTTCTTGTAGTCATTTGGCACAAGTGTGTGCATAGTTGGTGTGCCGATAAATTACCGTGTAACCACAGCTCTGTACCAGAAAAGCACATGAAAACGGTATTTTACTGAGCCTATACTGAGGTATTTTACTATTTTACATAAGTCCGAGGCAGCCTTAGAAACTGTGCGTGGGCTGCCTCTCCAACGAGCGGCTCTCTCTCTCTCTCTCTGTACGAGCCGGGTGCTGGTGCGTTGGCTCCGGCTGCGGTACGAGCGGGACGCTACGCTGCTACGTGAGGGAAGCGGTCCGTGGGATGAGGCAGCACTGCGGGCCATGAGGTGCCCTGTGCTGGGAGAAGGGCCAGCTGTCGCCGCAGAGGCTGCCTTTCCCCGGGCTGCCTGCGGCGAGCGGCGCATTTGCAGCCGAGCGCGGGGTGCGCCCGCCCGGCACCGCGGCACAGCGCTAACAAACGCAGTGCTGTGCACTGCTGCGGCGGGGCAGGGCCTGCCGCGGGAAGGTGCCCTTGCCGTGGATCCGCAGAGGCCGCACTGTCCGCCGGCGGCCCCGCGCCTCGGCCCTGTTGGCGGCGGTTGGGCGGCGGTCGGGGCGGGGGCGCAGCTGTTCCCCGCGGAGGCGGCGGGGGGGCGGGCACATCC
>JACDJE010000355.1:291968-601376 GCA_016647715.1 Pavo muticus
TAACCCAAAAAAATTAAGTCATTACACTTAATGTGGATATGAGCAAGAAAGCTGTGCTGGCAAGGTGTCTCTGGGATGCTTTACACTACATAGGATCATGTCCATTCTGTAGGAGTGCTGCTTCCCAAGAGCCTTATCTCTGTATTCACAGAATTTAACCCGTGGTGAAGCAAGTTCTGGTCCTGAGAAAAAAACTGGAGGACTTCCTTTCCAGATTTGGACAAGCAGTCAGCTAAATCTTTATACTGTAAGACTTGACTATAATTATTGCAACACGTTGACTGTATACACATTGCAAGGAATTACATTCTTGAGGGACTAAATCAATTGTGCATTTAAAGCCCAACTGTGAGCCTGCGCTGTTCAGTATGACCTCTATATAAAAGATACAGTACATTATAGAGCAGTATTTCTTAAATGAATGCCTTGTTCCACCTTGTGGACTTAAAGATGAAATAAAGTATTTATTTTTAAGCTCCTACTAAGCTTCTGTGATTTTATTTATTACACAGATGTTAGGAAATCCAGTTCCAGTTTGTTTAATTTCTGGCTACTGGATCCCTTTAAACTTCTTTAAACTAAGTGACAGACTTAGAAATATTTTCAATATACAAAAATTAAAAAAAAGCTTGTTGCTAATTGATTAAGTTGCACTCTGTAAACAGTACAACTAAATCTCACTTAGCAGATTGAGCCATTTTGTGGTCCTGTTGTGAGCTCTTCGTTGCTTTCTGTTGTGTACTGAAACATGGATTTTTTTTGAGATTTTTAAGGAAGATGTGCGTATCTTCAGCTTCTTTGTCAACAGTGTATTTGTAGTGGGCAGTTTTTAGATTGATTTCTGTATAGGTGTCATTGAAGAGCCTCTGGGGCTCAAATATAAGAGTTTAAAAGATTGTAATTAAAAGCTATGACTGAGGAAGATCTTTGTGGTGTTTCTAGACCTTGTCACAGTATTTTCCTAATACAGCAGTCTAAGATTTTTTCCTGTAGTTGCCTATAATGAAGTTAATGGCTAGAACTTTTTTGTCTCTGCAAACATGATGGTTAGAGTACCTTTTTGTAAGAGGTCTTTGATTTCAGGATTCCACAAAAGTTGACCTTTTCTCCTTTTCAGTATCCTGGGTATAGCACATGTTGACGGCCTTCAGCAAAATAGATTTTTAACTGATTTATTAGTGCGGAAATGTCAGAATGCTTACAAGAAATCAACTCTTGCATTAAGAACATCTGGTTCAAACCAAACAAAGTAAAGACTGAAAAAGACGACTGTGAGGAAAAAAGTAAATATTCCAACAACATGACAGAACTTCCATTTGTCAGAGTGGTACAAAGTTCTGGGATGCCCACAGGTTGCCTATAAAGCTCAAATAACCATGAGGCATTGTGTTCCTTGTAGTGACCTCTTGTCAACTTCAGTATATTAAGGAACTGAATCTGATTATTCATTTGCGTATGTATTCATCTATTTGTCATTTGCAGATGTGAATGTCATCTTCTTATGGCTGATGCTAAATGTAAAAAATGTTGCTCTGTCATGTAGTTCTGGCCACTGTAGCAGTTCTCTGTGTGTACTCAGTTTCTTCTACAGGGTCTGACTCTGAATCGGTTTTTGAGCAGCTGGTGACTGTGCAGCCATGGGTAAGAATGTAAATCAGTCAAAAGCTGAGCTACAGCTAGGAATGTAGCTATGCTAAGATAGTGTTTTGTTCACATAAGGTCACTCTAGTGAAGATAAGACAGATCCAGAGCCTGGCACTCCCCGTGAAACAACGGGAAACAGAATTCTTGATCTTTCTGTAAATGTTTAATCTTTTTCTGCTCTAGAGGGAAGAAGGGAGAAATAAAAAGGATTTCCCCTAGGGAAGAGATTTTATCGTGAAACATTTTCTCTAGAGAATCCTAGAGGCACGCTAGATGTGGACTCCCTTATGGAATATATTCAGCACTAAAGATGCTCCAAAAATTGAGTAAATCTTTAGCTTGCTGAGGATTTAGAATGAGTAGATGGGCACATACATGAATCAGTGAGGTAAAATAAACCAAACTTGAAAGTCAGCTCAAGCTTTTCTGAGTATTGTGAACTTTCTGAACGTACTGCAGACAAATGATAATTTCCCAGCTTGCAGCTAGGAAAAAAAAAAAATGCTGAAAACCAAGAAACCTTTCAAACTTTTCCCATTTTTTTGCGAGAGTCCAGCTTTTTAGTGGACTGAATAAGGACCATCAGTTTTGATTTGTTGCATTTCTTTTATGTTGCTAAAACAGCTCTTTGTAAAGGGCTGCTATATCTGTACGTATACAAAAATGTTTGAAAAACAATGCAGATCATTAGCGCTGGATGAAATGAAGATATCTGCGGTATGTTTGAGAAGGTGTGAGCTGATGTAGGTATGTATTGAACATCTGTGTTGTCTTTCATCTGAGGTAGAGCAGAGTATTGATCTGAGTTACTCCTGGCGTCTTTGAGTTGATGCCCAGGTTACATAACTCATTTTGATGATATTTGAACAGAAAAAATACTAGTAAAGACTTGTACTCTAAGGTCAATTAGAAGTGAGATCTCATAAATGTTGTGCTTTGTTACTGCTGAAAGAGCCTAAAAAAAACACAGAGGAAAGGCTGGAAAAGTAACATGCATCTTGCTAGGAAGGAAAACCTCAAGGCGTGGCTGGAATAAAAAGTGGTAATTACAACACAAATACAGTAAGCTACTTTACATGCTTGAAAAGAGCTGCAGCAGAAGAAATGCAAGACAGGGATACTGTAGCATTCTTAATTAGAAGATGAGGAAACCATAGTAAATGGAACACAAAAGCCAGTGTCAGATGGAGTTCCTTATCACAGAATCACTGGGGTTGGAAGGAACCTCAAGAGATTAGAGACTAACCCCCCCTGCTAAAGCAGGTACCCTACAGTATGTTGCAGAGGTAGACATCCAGACAGGTCTTGAATATTTCTGTAGAAGACTCCACAACTTCTCTGGGCAATGTGTTCCAGCTCCATCAGCCTTCCTGTAAAGTTCTTCTTCCGCATGTTAGTACGGTGGTACTTATGTTCAACTTCTAGGCTATTACTTCTTGTCCTATCACTACACACCACCGAGAGGAGCCTGGCCTCATCCATTTACCTTTCATGTCCCTTTACACATTTATAAACATCTGTCAGATCCCTTCTCAGTCATCTTTTCCTCAGGCTGAGCAGATCCAGGTTACTCAGCCTTTCCTCATATGGGAATGCTCCAGGCCCTTTATCATCTTTGTTGCCCTCCGCTGCAATCCTTCTAGGAGATTCCTGTCTTTTTTGAACTGGGGAGTTCAGAACTGGACATAATATTCTAAATGTTGCCTTACCAGGGCAGAGTAGAGGGGGAGGATCGCCTCCCTTGACCTACTGGCCACACTTTTTAACGCACCTTTTATACCTCGGGTAGAGGAATGTGTTTGTGGATGGTCAAGTTTGCTTGTATTATCATTTTCTATACAAACCTCTTCCATTATTGTTCTTGTACTGTGTTTAGAGTATCTGAATACTCACCTTCAGGTACTGGAAGGCCACTATAAGGTTCCCCCAGAGCCTTCTCTTCTGAGAACAGCTCCATCATTCTCAGCCTCATAGGGCAGGTGTTCCAGCCCTCTGATCATCTTCGTCTGCCTCCTCTGGCCCTGCTCCAACAGCTCACTGTCCTTCTTGTGTTGGGGGCTCCAGAACTGGATGCGGTACTCCAGGTGGGGTCTCACGAGAGCAGAGTAGAGGGGCAGAATCACCTCCTTTGACCTGCTGGTCACACTTCTCTTGATGCAACCCAGGATATGTTTTCCCTGTGGTCTGCAAGCACACATTGCAGGCTCACATTGAATCTTTAATCAGCTGACACTCCCAAATCCTTCTCAGGGCTGTTCTCAAGCCACTCTCTGCCCAACCTGTATCTGTGCTTTATCTGTAATATTACAGATCGATCTATGACACCTTACTGGATCTAACTCATGAGCAAAATGAAGCAGTATTTCTCCTTAAATCTTTTTTTTTTTTTTAAATTTGCAACAGGAAACTTGCATGCAGATGGAAAAAATTACTGGGAAGGAGGAAAGCATGAGTGGGAAATGTCTCCAGAGTACAGTATTTCCAAACAAATTGAGGAACTGACAAACAATGGAGAGCATTACCTAGTAACGGATGTAAGGAACAGGTGATAGCTTTTTGTAAATCTCACTTACTTGTGAGATTATTAAGCAGAATACGTTTCTCTACTTTTCTCACTCAACTTATGCTATGTTATATGACTTTCTGGTTGTTAAATGACCCTGTGCAAGACAGATCTTTATGGAAGAATCTTATTAAGCTCAGGAACTTATAGCACAGCCTTCTGAAAATCAGAAGTACGTTAGCATAACAAAATCTTACAAGAACAACTTACTGTCTGATTGTCTATATTCAGGTCAAAAATTTTGTGCTTATTGCTGTAGGACCAGTGTCAGAAAAGTTGGGTGCACATGGTCTGAATGATACATTAGGAACAGAGGTTTTTTCCTCCATTCTTTTCTGCATGTTAATGAGAAAGATGGCACTACAGGTTCTTGATCCTTACAAAACCTTTTTTCTTCTGAAAAGTTTGAGATCATTTGTATGGGGAAATAACATACAGTGTTTCTCAAAGAAACCTGATGGACAAAGTAGCACTTCACCATCAAGAAATAATTAATGCTGATAGAGCATGTTATGAGGATCAGAATTGTGTGTACATAGAAACTATTCCTGGTCTTAATCATGTGATAAGGACAAGGCTCAGAGGGAACAATGCTCAGTTTTAGCATAGTAGTGAGAAGTGAAAGCACCTTCACAATTTCCAAGGCGGTGAAAAACAGACAGCATGTTCTGCTCCAGTGATTTTTAAGCTAAAGTTAAAGGAGGCAATCTTTGGTTATAGCAGCTGCTATAATAGCTTATCAAGTTCTGTATTAAGGTGAAATTTGAATATGTTAAACAGATGTAAAGTGTTTTCAGTGTATTTTGTTAATTAAGTCTGCTTATTCTGCTTTTCTAAAGGTTGCGAACTGATATAAGTCAATGTGTAAAACTTCCATAAGTAATGAAGTTCTGAAGATGATATCTCTTAAACTGGTGACGCTGCGTTTCACATTTGTGAATAATAACCACAGTGCCTGGCAACAGGGAGAGAGAGAGTTTAGCTCATTATCCCACCCGCTCGCTATGCCGAGACTCCGAAATAGTGCTGTGCTGAGATATCAATAAAAATGAGATAACAATTGCTTTAAATATACATAATAGTGGACAAACTTCTAGGGAAGAAGGGTACACTGAAAAGAGGGAGGTTGTAAAGACACAGGACCATTTATGGTTAAACTGTCTAAAACCAGAAGACTTCTTGCATTTTCTGTTGTAATAGTCTTGATTTTTATGTAGCAAGTATATGTTTGGGAGAATGTCTTTTATGTTTTTAAAAACATGTGGGTCTCGATCTGCTGAGAGCTTCTGTTTGGTATCACTTTGTAGATTTGGATGACAGGTAAGGAAGTTTGAAATAAAAAGTTTGAGTTCATGACTAAAATTATTTTTGGTCCCAAACTGGATTTATATGTATGTGGTGAATCTGAAAGTAGTGTACAGATTACATCAAATATTTTATGAAAAGATTGCTAATTGGTCTTCTGGAGCACAACTCCTGCCTGGCTGTTTGCTGTTCTAGGGTGTAGTGCAGGGATCCTGTTCAAAGTAATATGAAGAATTGCATTTTGAGCTGATGAAACTGGGGTGATGATTTTTTGACACTAAAACTTTGTGTCTCTGGGATTTAATAGCTTACAATGCAGAGATTTTGTTCTTTTTGTTGGCTTTGAAGTTATACTGAGCATGTGATGTGTCTTGGTTTATGGCACTGGTATCTTCAAGAGAATGAGAAAACCAACGTGTTCTTTATGCCTCATAGTTTATTTTGATTAGCTATTTTCTAAGTTTAAGCAAGACTTTCCCCTGCACAATCCTTTTCAGAGCTTTTTTTCTCTGAGAGTCTGACCTCTCTAAATCAAATGCTGTTTTATTCGTGTCTGTTTTATTAGATGCCAATACTGTACATTAAAAAATCAGTTTTGAAATGAAATGGAGTATGTATCACGGTACTGTTTACTAGTTTAGTTGCATATTATTTTTTTGCACAACTGCAGTACGCAGCATGAGGAAGATTATTATTGCTGTATACTAAGCTGAATTTCATTTAATGTTGGATTTTGCATCAGAGGCAAGTGCACAGGAAATAAAATATAAGGTGCCATTTTCAGATGAATCAGAATAGAATAGACATCGCTATGAGGAAGGAAGGGGAAGCTTTGTCTCCTACTCAGCTGTCATGTTGGCAGAATGTATTAGAGAATCTGGGCTTCTGCTTAAGCTCCACTTCTTCCATGAATAAATATAGAACTTCATGCTCCTGAGCAGTGCATCTGACATTTCTCTTCAGCACAGAGTTCACTCAGACTTGAGTGACAAAGGAGTACCAGACTAACCAGCACCAGGACTAGCACGAATCTTTTCACAGACCAAAAACCATAGTTTTTCAGAGTTGCAGAAAATGCAGTGTGGTGTTTGTAAATGAATGTATTCCATTGTGAATATTGAAGATCAAAGGCTACATATTTTGGACTCTAGAAAGAAGTAGTGAAAATCACTTACTACTTCTCAAACTTAGTTTTTAGGTTAGCAGTATGCATTTTACTTGAAAGCATTGAGAACTATTTGTTCTCTGGCATCTTTCTCTGGTATTTGCACACTGAAAGTTATAAACTGCAACGTGATTAAAATTTACAAACATGATTTTAAACCATTTCTCGATGAACCTTGTTGGTATGTGAGTTGTTGCTTATATTATAACATCTTGTCCACTGATAAGTGTTGAGATGTGTACATTTAAGTGTAATGCTTACTCTGACCTAAATGATTTTAGGATAGAGAAAGGCACACAATAACAGCTGGGAGCATTTTGTTCGGCTTTTCTGAAGAACTGAGGTATATATATCATGGTAAGTTGACTTTAGATCTAACGCCTGGCGAGGTTATAAGCTTGAAACCTGTTAAGAGTAATATGATAATTTGTTACAGCTGAGGGATTTTTAATTCAGTCTTGGTAGTATACCCAAGTCTAAGAAGAAACTGATCAAAAGATCAAAAACTAAAAGGATGTCAACTATTGCTGTAATTAATTGAAGGTTTGTAACAATGGTAACAAAAAAAATCACATAGCCTGAAACTCCCTTGAATTTTGTCCTGTTAACTTTGTTTAAAATGTTTTCTCACCAGTCAATCTCTGTAGTTAGGCACACTGATGAAGTCAGGGGATTTTGTGTGATGCCATGTTGAAGCCAGTACGTGAGATAACATTATTCTGCCTCTTCAATTCTGAAGGTTACCTGGTAGAGAGCATCTTTCCTGCGAGTGGAGTATTGTCTTCTATGACTGGGAAAATAAGCCAGGAAATAACAGCTGAAGTGGAAGTTCTAGTGCTTCAGTATGTGGTGCAATTGCTTACATTCATACACAGGAATTTAGTGCTCTAATTTTGCTTGGTCCCAACCGTGAGGTATCATAAGCCTGCTATTTTCATACAAATAAAAGCAGTTATGATAAGAATGAAGTTTCCTCAGGCATGTGAGGATGTATGTTTCTGATGAGCTAATCTACACTTATGTCCACTTGCATAAATAAAGAACCCCATAATTTACATGGAGTGCCACAGGAAAGAGGCATTGTTTGTCTTCAGTTAAGAAACGGTTGTGCTTTTCCCAACGTGGTGTATTAGGCACTGTTTGTTGTGAAGATAGATTTTTGTTGCTGATAGATTTACTCGAGAACACATTAAAAGGCTTTAATGCATTTTTTCCCACAAAGCTGTCTTTTACATTGAGCTGCATTTTTTTAATGAGCATCCTTTTTATTACCTGCTATCTGTGTAATGTTTTTGAAGTGAAGGACTACAAATTCGAAGACGTGAGATACAGCAGTTACTNCAGCTACAATGTAGTGAGCAGAAAAAATTTTATTGTTGCAGAGCTGGAATTCTTACAACTGCCAGTTTGTTATAAACACTTTGTAATGACCTTTGGCTTTCTCTATTAGAACGTTTCTTTCTTCTTCATAGTTCAACAATTGTAATGATGTTATGAGTAGCTGCTAGAGCAGCATTGTGGGTGTACAGTTCTTGATTACCATGTCTTATCTTACAGCTCTGTCCTCAGAACAGACTTGCCAAGTTTGTGCAATTTGTGAGTAATGTTATTTATGCCAGTTATGCCTGTATATGAAGGAGATTATAGGGAAAACTGTTGGTGGTAAGAGCAGTTACATCTTGTAACTAAGAGACTGAGGAGCGTGCTGCAGAACGAGTGCACTGAAAAACTCAGGTGAGTACACAACTGTACCTGTATTTCAGTGCTTTTATGTGAGGAGAGGGTCAGGATAAGTTTTAGTTACTACTACTTCACAGCATAGACCTGAGGAGCAAATTGCACAGCTTAAGGAGCAGTAGTATGTGCTACTGTATTAGGACTACATAATGAAATGGCTCTTTTTGTGTGTGTATAGGTTCTCTGTGAGGAAATAGAATAACCTTTTTACCTCAGTCTTATCAACTGTTTGTTTTGTATATAAACTACTGACAAGATACATGTAAATTCTAGGATGCCCTAGTGTGTAGTTACACATTCTTGTAACTTTCTTTGGATGTGTTTGAGAACACGTGAAGAATATCCTGGGAAATAAATTAACCACGTTGATATTTAATCAGTGGTACTGGAATTAAGTTATGTAAGAGTCCACTGTTTTACTTGTTACTGTAATAGTTGCTGTAGTGATCAAGACTTCTAATAGTGTAAGAGAATAACTTCAATTTGAATGATAATGGAAACACTGGAACATTCAATTCTCAATGATAGTCTAAACATTAAAAATGTTTCTGTATTTTAAAAAAATCTGGAATCAGAATTGCCTAACTTATTAAATAGTTCATTTCATTCCTTGCTTCATGAAGTATTTGTACATGTTCTGTTAGAAAGTAGAATCATTTATTTTTTCTAAACTCCAGATGAGTTAACTGGACCTTCTTTCAACAAAAGTTATCTCCATTGCTTTGTGTATTTTTTTTAATAGGATTCGATTCTTCAGACTGTGAAACAAGACGTACCTTTAGAAGACAAAGCAAAATAGTTTGATTAAATAATTTCATGTTCTTACTAAGTTGCGTTGTATGTGTAGAGTGTCTGATGAAAATGCCTGAATTCATCAGATCTAGGGCCTCCAGCATGAAAAAAATGTGGAGCTGTTTGAGTGGGTCCTTATGAGGGCCACGAGGATGATCAGAGTGCTGGAGCATATCTCCTGTGAAGACAGACTGAGGGAGCCGGGCTTCTTCAGTCTGGAGAATGGAGGCTCTGGGGAGACATGGTGGAATTCCAGTATTTAAAGGGAATACAGGAGGGAAATCCATTTTTTTTTTTTTTACATAGGTAGGTAGTGGTAGGAGGACAAAAGGGAGGGGAACGGCTTTAAGTTAAAATATGGAAGATTTAGATTAAATATCAGGGACATTTTTCACCCAGAGTGTTGTGAGGTACTAGAACAGGCTGTCCAGGGAAGCTGTGGATGCCCCAGCCCTGGAGATGTTCAAGACCAGTTTGGATGGGACCCTGAGCAGTCAGAGCTAGTGACTGATGCAGTGGTTGTCAGCTCTGCCTATTGCAGATGGGTTGGAACAAGGCAATCTCTGAGGTCCTTACTGCTAGCTCCAGGGAGAAATTCTCTAACCTGTCTTTAGAGCCTGAAATAGAAAATTTCCACTTACGATGCACAAAGCATGTAAGTCAAAGGGCTAAGTAGATGTGGTTGTTACTGTACTGGGAAGCGTACAAGGCTAATGTTGTTTTGAATATAACTTTTTGTTCTTTGTTTTTTTTTAACTGTGAGGAAGAAACAGGTTTAGGTATTTGAATTAGGCATTCCACAAAGGAAACACTGTAAATGCCTAGAATAATGGAGTTTCTGGAGTTAAATGCTTGCATTCTCACTGGGATTTTTTCAGCTTCTTATCTGCTGCACAGAAAGTTCTGTGTTCAAAATCTCTGCTCTTTGTAAGCTGTTTCCCACAGAATTTGCAAACCCAGAGGCTTATGTAAAGTCATCTTAATTTGTATTAATTGTGAGAGACTTGGTTGTGAAATGAGTTTGGTAAAGCTGTTGGCTGTCGGCAAGTGCAATATATGAGAATCTAGACTACAGAAAAGGAAACAAATGCAGATGTGATAGAACTTTCTTTTGGTGTCAGTGGCCTCCTTGTACAGTTTGAGTGAGAACACTTGTACTGACAAAATTACTGGCACCAGTTGGCCCCTATTGTTGCCAAAAAGGCAATGTCAGTAGGCAGTGCTGAGATACGTGAGGTTCTGAGGCAAACAGAATGGCCATATTCCTTCCATGTACTTTTAACGTAAAACTAAATAGGCTTTTTTAGCAGTCTTCATATTCTCTCCTCTTTCAGCAGAATTGTGTTGGGATTTTGTTCCTAGTATCTACACTGTTCAAATACAAGCCCTTCATTGTACAGGACTCTAATTCTAGCTGAGTCAAATAGAGTGGTGATTCAAACTTCTGTGAAATTACAATTTCCGCAATTACAACAATAGAAAGGAGTTCCTGCCCTCTGCTCCAACATTTTTCTACATTTTGCATTTTGCTATTGTGATTTCTGTGGAAACCATAGGTCTTAATTAGAAATATAAGCTCAAAAATGACATCAGCTATTGCATTTTATCTTTTGGTTCCAAATATAGCTTATTTCTTATGTACTGTCATGTATGTTCATCAGTTTAAATTTCATGTTCTGAATATGACTCAGGATAGTAATGCCAAAATAGGATATTAATACTAAATTCACTTGTGTAAGTCTCAAAATTTTGTTCAGCATCAGCTCCAGAAACTTTGAAGGTCCAGAACTCAGTTTAGAATCAGTGAAACAGTTCTAATTTAATCAAATCTTGTTTTCACTTGGGTGTCATGCTGATTGCTTCCCGGTCACCAGGAAACGCAGAGTATGCCCGAGTACTGGCTCATAAATAAATGTAGTTACTATATCATTTTAGGATATTAGAATAACCTTTAAAATTTACCGTGTACACAGTAAATCTGTCCTTGCATTCAGTTAGACTTTGCTCACTATTGTGCTAAAATATGCGAGTGCTATGCAGTAGCCAGAATATTACGAGAGTTCTAGTCAGTTAATATAAGACTAATAAGATGTTTGAATTGGCATGGAATTAGGTCTCTGACAAAAGATTTAGATGCCAGTCTAAGTGATGGCTTGTTAATTAAATGTCTAAATGTCTTTGTTAAGACCTTGAGAACTAGACTTGATTCATAAAGCCTTTTCCAAAAAATGTTTCAAGTGCTAGAAGCTGAAAAGAATGAATTGAATAGAGAAAGAGACCTTGTCTTCCTCTAAAACCGGTGGATTTGTGTATTGCTTTATTTGCATGAAAAAGTACATGACTGTCTTTATACTATTCCAAGTCTCTCTGTTAATTTTATTGTAAGCAAGATGTCCAGATCTTTTCTTTTCTAATGAAATAGGGCCTTCAATGATACAAAGGTAGTGAAGAGTTCATGTGGCAGTCTAGTGTGTGCGCATCTAGGAAGACTTGAAACTAGTTGACAGGAAAGCGTGGTAGTAATTTGCTATGCTGATTATTTTAAAGATTACCTGGGTATTTTAGAATGTTCTCTCTAACTTTTTAGAATAATATTGGAAAAGTATCTGCCTTTGGCATGCTGGTTACCATGACTAGCTTTGCATTAACTTTCTGCTATTATATTCTTGCCTTTAAAGTCAACTGCTCTGAGAGCAGATAGCATAGGAACATACAAATTTGTTCTTTGTTCACTGAGGTTTTCACTGCTTCAGACTTTTCTGACTTCTGACTTGCGAGTATTGGAGTTCTTTGCAAAGGTAGACAATTGTCCATGCAGGCAGTTGGCCTACACTTCCACTGCTTGAGGAATTTTATTCAACTGTACCATTACCAGTGGTACGGTAAACATACATGGATACTGCTTTTTATCATTCTTGCTTCTGCTCTGTATGTTTCAAATTATTTTATAATTATTTTGCAGTAATCTCAGAATTAACCAATGTTAGGCAAACCTCGTGTCCATAAAGGCATAATTCCTGTCTGAAGCAACAACATTGCTCCCAGCCTTTAGATTGTCACTGGGTATGTAAGCTGAAAAGTAAGGTTGGCAAATGCTAACAGTGAGCTTTGTGAAATCATTTGCTCTTCGGGGGATGCAAAGTAAATAAAAGAACATGACAGTATCTGCCATAGGTAGACTTGGAAGCTCGTGCATTTGTAGCTCACTTGTCTTTTAGTGAACTCATACTGTACAGCCTTTTGTGGAAGTGCTTAAACTTGATAGTTGTAGTCATGCTTTAGTTTGTGACTGAAGCGTAGGTGTAACCTTCTGTGTAGTGAGTGCTTGTCTGGGCATTCCAATCGCATCGCTCATCCAGGTGACTTTAATCACATACATGTTTGCTCACATGATGAATGGGTATCATGCAATGAATGCTACATTACATTTTTTTAATGTGAGATGTTTGGTCACAAGATGGAGTAAAAAATTCAGGGAAATCAAAAAAGTAGGAAGTGAGAAAGAGGCACAGTTCATCCGTAGTCTTAAGAATATTTAAGTTCCTGACAGTTCTGTTACTTCAGAAGGGCTTTGTTCGTGTGACAGGAGAGATTTTGTCAATGACATCCAATCTTTCCTGTTGTGTCATCCTTGTCAGAACAAATATCTACTGTAAAGATTTCTTTGTTCTGCCCCCTGGAGTAATTAGCTTGAGAAATAAACCCCTTCCATTCTATTAGAAAGTGATTAAAATTCTTGGGATCTCAGCACGAAATTTCCCATGGTAATGTTTTATTTGAAATTTTTACTTCTGTAAAATAACACATCTTATGGGTGCTAAAGTTCAATCAGGAATACTCATTATGAGGTGAATTTAAACTGAAGTGGTATGACTTCTAACATTAAAATAATATAAAGGATATATGAGGATTCTGTGTTAGAGTAGTTATTACTCTTTGATAACTATTCTGTACAAGTCAACTGAGCAAACCATTTTGAGGAGAAAGTACTAATTATTGATTGTGGTTTTCCTTGAATCTCAGCTGCTTGAGGTTAATGTTCTAGCTGACTTGCCTGGGAATCTTTGAAGATACTTTTTCTTTATTCGAGATCGAAGTACTGGGAACATATCCTAGGGGAAAATATGAAAAGTGTTCTTTTAGTACACTTAGCAATAGGGAGAACTTCTCTAAATATAGTTGTGACTGTTTAAAGCTTTTCCTTTACATATCCATAGGGTTTGGAATCTGAAATAGAAAATGTAGCTGTAGTCAATATGGTACTTTAGCCTGAGACTTTCAATAGAGTTGCAGTGTTACACACTTGGATTGTGCAATTGCATCGTGTGGTTCTAAGATTTAATGCATGCAGTTTCATTATCCTGACCGTCTAAACTGAGTAGCTGGTGGTCCTGGGTCCAAGCTGGAGAAGGGAAGCTACCATTCAAATGTGTGCTCAGACATACTCATCAGCTCTCTTCTTCCCTTGATTTTTTTTCCCAATACTCTTACGAAGTAACTTGGGTAGCAGTAAATGTTTAATAGGGACTGTCTCAGCTGCTGTTTCTCTTTTTTTTTTTTTTTTTTGAAGTAGCATATTGATTTCCAAGATGAAGAATGGGCTATAGAAAAGCTAGCTTTTTGCAGGTTGCAAAAGTACAGATCATTTAGCATTACTGCTGCATGCATAAATCTTGCTTCTGGAAGCAGTATGCCCAGAGGTTTAATGAGTGTTTCAATTTTATGTTTTTTTCTACTGAAGTGGAAATAAACATACTGATCAAATACAGGACAGAGTAGTCTGTCTGAATTGACAGAATTTGAGCAGGCTGAGTCATACATCCCACCTTGAATTTTTGTTCCTTTCTGACTGTTCAGTGAGTTAAATTTTTGTTAGCAGGAGAAAGTTTCCTAAGATATTAGACATCTTAGATTTAACATAAAAAATCCCCCAAAATATAGGATTGAAAAGTCTGTTTTTCAACCTCGCTGGTGTTACAGAAATAAAGACTTGAACTCTAAAAGATAACCAGAACAACTCTGTCTCCTCCTGTACACACCAACACCATAAACCCTCATTTTGAAATGAAATGGTGGATTTCAATTTTGAAAACATCCACTAAGCTATGCACAAGAGAAGAAAAAGATGTGTAGTATGCCACCAGTGCCTAAAGGATTGTGTCACAACCAGTTCCTTAAGGGACTGAAACCCAAGTTACCCAAGGAAGCTTTTTTTAAGGTAATAAATAAGCTGAAGAGANCAGTATTCTTGAATGAGATGCACTCATTATTTTAATCTCAGTATTAGTTTCAACACTGTTAGAACTCTCTACTTAACACAAAAACTTAATTTATTTGAAGGCAGCCTCATACACTGGATTCAACATCTTCCAAAAGTTTCTCTCTTATTATGAAAAGAAAGGGTACTGTGTGCTTTACAGAGGGATTCAAAACTGTTTATATTTGGACTATCACATAGCTGGGCATTCATTGATTTATTCCAAACTCCTCAGAATATTAACCTATTAAGATTCTCATCCTTCAACTTTTAAGTAATATGTCAGGGAAAGTAAAGGAAACTGGATTTACAGAAACATTTAGCTAGAACTATTGCCTTTCAAAAAGCCATAGGTAGCATGACACATCACATGATCATGGCAAACAAAACACTGAGAGCAGAAAATATTAGTTCATCAAGCTAATTTTCATTATACTGGTCAAGATCATATCAGCTCATATCTAGCTATTCATGGTCATGGTTTGTAGGATACAAATTTGAGGCTATTGAAATGGAAGACAGTAGAGATAGAAACTGCTAAAACTGAAAATGATACTGAAATAGCAGGAAGTTTTCATTGCTAAAGTAAGAAATACAAACAATATTAAAACATAAACCACACAGATTCATCTGTTTATCAGAATGTATTAGATTTTGGAACTACCTGGTTAATGTTCACAGCAACTTTCATTTTGACAGTGTGTTGTGGCAGACTGTGAAGGAGGAATGTGAGAGTGCTTGGCAAGGAAATTCCTTTGATCCTAATGAAGGGGCAGAGCTCGTCCAGGCCCAATGAGAACAGAAAGCTATGAAACATTCCAGATCAAATCTAAGCAGGAATGAGGAAGGCTAAAGAAGAATTTGAGGACTGCCTTGCAAAGGATGCTCAAACTGTTAGGAAAAAAAGGTCCTTACACACATCAAAAGAAAGTGGTAATGAACCTGATGAAACTGCTTCGTGACGAAAGTCTCAGAGAGGAGCTCAGGGATGGCAATGCTATAGCATAGAGAAAAGACTTCTCTGCACTAGACTGTGGTTGGGGAGGACAGCCCAGAGGCTATCATTTGCTGCCAAGCAGCAGTGCTTATGGCAACGATCACTGAGCACAAGTACATGCTGAGAGGGAAGCAAGCACCTGCTTGAAGAGGAAACCACCTCGCTTGCCGGCAAGACTGCCAGCTGGGGAAGCCACAGATGTGGGCTAAGGGGACACGTCTCAGGTTCCGCCATCAGCTTCCACACCCCTGCACCCGAGGGAATGGTGGCATGGAGCTGCCTCAGGGGAGGGTCAGGGGTTAGTTAGGGAAAGGTTCTTCACCAGAGGGTGGAGGCCATGGATCAGCTCCCCAGGGCAGTGGTCAAGACCCTGAGTGCTGGAGCTCAGGGAGTGTCTGGACAGTCCTCTCAGGCACAGGGTTTAAATTTTTGGTAATCTTGTGTGCAGCCACAAGCTGGACTATATGATTCTTGTGGGTCTCTCCAACTCACGATGTTCTTTGGTTCTACCTCACTGCACACCTACATATAATCACTTTCTGCAGGGCGAGAGACATTCCTAATCCAACTCTCCTACACCTGACAGCACGCTATTTTCTGTAGCCGAGCCAAGCGCCTCTCAGGAACGACTTGTCACTGTGCAAAGATTGCCTCAGGCTCCCAGCACACCGCCGACTTCTCCACGGGACAACCCACACCCCCGCTCACCACGCCACGACAGGACAAGACGCGACTCTCAACCCCGCCCCGCTAACGGCCGCCCCCCCGGCAGGTGCGTGCCGTCCGGCGGGGGCGGACGCTCTCCCGCCTCCGCGCATGCGCGTCGCCGCCGCAGCTGGGATTTCGTCGTCTGAGCCTGCGCGGTCCCTTCTCCCCTCGGGCGAGATGGCGGCGAGGAGTCCAGTCTGGTGTAGCGAGTGAGGTGGGCGACTGGGAGCTGGGGTGGCGGGCAGAGGGTCCCAGCGCTGCGGCCTAGGCGCGCCCGAGGGGCACGGCTGCCCTGTGGGAGCTGAGTCCGTGCAGCGCTTTGGAAGGAGGCTGGGGCCGCCTGTAGGTCACCGCAGGAATGTGGAGCTGGGGAGATGGGGCAGGGACCGGCCCTCGCCGGTGAGCAGGGGAGCGGTCGCTGAGCCCGCGCCGCGTATGCGCGCCCTTCGGCTGCCCCTTCAGGCCGCCCTGGGGGTCCGCTTCGTGGGTCCGCGGCGGGAGGTGTCGAGGAGCCGCGGCGGCGCTGCCGGGCGGAGCGAGGCAGACAGGTGAGTACCAAGCCCGCTTCCCCGGGCCGCAGCTCTCCCCACCCCTCACCCAGGGTGCTTCTAGGTTCGTTCCCAAGGCGTGTGGTCCTGCTCCCCTCCTGCTGTTTGCCTGTGGCCCAGCCGGGCCGTCCCCGCTCCGGATGGGGACTGCCTCCCTTAGATGTTGTCCTTCTCGCCCCCGAAGCCTGGTCATGGGTTGTCGCTCATACAGCAGAGCTTAGTCAGTGGCGGTGGTGTTGTGTGATGTGACTTTACTTGGTTTTTAACTCAAAACTCTGCCCCAGAGTATTCAGAGACTTGCTGACCGAAATGCTACTGGAATAGGAAGGCAGTGTTAGCAAGGCTCAGTGACTAGTTCGGGGGAAGAGCCCATAAGCTCTCTTCCTTGAAAAGATTTAAAGACCTTAACCTGCAAAAAACTTTCTCTAGCTGTTAGGTTAGTCTTTGACTTCAAATGGAAGGCTCCAGGGAGACCTCCCTGTGGCCTTCCAGTACTTGAGGGAAGCTTATGAGCAGGATGAAGACTGACTTTTTAGATGGACAAATAGGACAAGGAATGAAGGCTTTAAACTGAAAGGGGGAGCATTTGTTAGATTTTAGGAGGAAATTATTTACTTAAAGAATGGTGAGGCACTGGAACAGGTTGCCTAGAGAAGCTGGGGATATCCTATCCCTGGAGGCTTTCAGAGCTGGGTTGGATGAGGCCCTGGGCAGCCTGATCCTTTGAGTGGCCACCCTGCCCACAGCATGGAGTTGGAAGGGCTTTATTGTCTGTTCCATCCCATGCTGGTCTACGACTCTGTATGTAGGGGCTTTTTCAGTTGCTTCCTTTCTTAACAAGATCTTAATAGACTTGCAGGTGAGGGGTGGATCTGTACAGATGTGATTAAACCATAGTTATTGAAGTCATTCTATCCTCAACTGATGCTTGTAGTTTCAGAAGTTTTTGAATGTAGAGAGAAACAGATTTGAGTAAATGTCAGCGTCATGGTGTAACTACAGAGTAATAGAGAAGTAGATATGCAAATTTACTCAACTGTGTAATGATTTGTTTGCTGTTGTCCTGCCACACTTAATAATTATGAACAATGTGATAGTAGTGGCCTGTAAACTGGGAAGACAGGCATTTTGGTAAAGCTGTCCTGGAAACTCAACTTCTCGAAAACTAAAACTTTATAGAAGCTGATTTCATGTAGATACTTCTTCCAACTACTAAGTGAACGAGAGATGTTTTTTTTCTGTGCTCCAGTGGAGAAGCACTAGTTCAAAAGCTTTTTTTCGAGTGGTTGTAACTTAAAGTTTTTGCAAGAGTCAAGTAAAATTGTATAATTAATTGAAAGAGAAGCAGAACTTTTCCAATTCAGGTGCTGTCATCTTGTATTTTTAAACTCTATTTGAAGAAATTTGTATGCATGCCAGTCCTGAACACATAAGAATCGTTAGTCATCTTCCAGTAAATGCCGTGAGATCAAAAAGTCATAGAATGGCTTGGACTGGAAGGCACCTTCAAGACCACCCAGTTTCAATCCCCTGCAATGGGCCCTGCTGCCCAGGGCCCCATCCAGCCTGACCTTGAATGCCTCCAGGGATGGGGCATCCACAGCTTTTCTGGGCAGCCTGTGCCAGTGCCTCACCACCCTCTGAGTGAATGATTTTCTCCTAACATCTAATCTAAATCTCTCCTCCCCTTGCCCTCTCACTATCAGAACATGTAAAAAAAAAAAAAAGCCTACCTCTTATTTATAAGCTTCACTAAAGAACTGGAAGGCCACAGTGAGGTCTCTCCAGAGCCTTCTCTTCTTCAGACTTAACAAGCCCAGGCTTTCCTTTATCCACTTCTTGGAAATAGAAGTTTCTCTCCTTTTTTTTTTTTAAAGTCAGCAGGGACTTCGCCTGACAGCCATTGTTTTTCACATATAATAGAGAGTGACTTGGCAAT
The DNA here is from genome assembly GCA_016647715.1 of Pavo muticus. Taxonomy (NCBI): domain Eukaryota; kingdom Metazoa; phylum Chordata; class Aves; order Galliformes; family Phasianidae; genus Pavo; species Pavo muticus. The sequence goes on from JACDJE010000355.1 coordinate 310,624, forward strand.
GTCATCCAGTTCCTTCAGGACCCTGGGACACATACAGTCTGGCCACATAGACTTGTACACATTCAGTCCCATTGGGTGGTTGCAAACTTGCTCTTCTGTTACAGTGGGGAGGGGTTTTTCCTCCCCTAACCCTTGCCGTTCAGTGGTTGGAGATGTGTGAAGTGTTTGACTGACAGTGAAGACTGAGGCAAAGAACCTGTGGAGTACCTCAGCCTTCTCCATGACTCTTGTTGCCCTTTCTCCCTTCTCATTTATCAGAGTGGTACAGTCTGGAAATTCAAATGCTAATATACTTGATTTTATTTCTAAATATTGCAGTAGTGAATACTATTAAGAATAAAAGCATGCCTTAAGAAGTGCAATGAAATGCATGCTTAAGTATGTTCCATTTGGATACACGAGCATCTATTGCACAAAATATTTGTCAAGTAACTAACGTCACGATTGCAGTTTCTTAGATTATCAAACTGCAATGCCATCAGCAATGTGCTGTGCCACAGAGTGCGCAAAGCTTCAGATACTCAATGCAAATCACTATTATTATTAAATTAGTTGCTGTTAGCAAGCATCTACGTTTTGTGTTTATGGTACCTCGTGACTACTTTGAGAAATATGTATGTATTTGTATATATAGATGCAATCTTCACAAAAAATGTTAGAACCTTATTATTATCCAGGTAATATTTTATGTAAAAGAGTCGTCCAATTATGTTTAAACATAAATAGAATAGTAAAACTTCATCCTATAATTGAACAAGAGAGGAAAAACTTTTTGACTGACTTTATTTGACTAGACTGAGAGTAAATTGAGCTAGTTTGTACTGTTCTACAACAGGTAACTTGTTTCAAGCAGTTGAGTAATGAGGAATTACTCACTTTTAGAAATATTTTATGGTAGGAAATTCTGAAATATCAGGAGTGGCGTGTGAAAGCATAGCACTGATTTAGGGTAGTATGAATCTCATAATTTCAACTTGCAAACTAAACTGCAGAAGTTAGTCCATAGCATTGTGCAGTGGAAGTCCATTAATTTCGCCCTCGCTCACCCATCTGAAACTCAATGTGAGGTTCAGTTTTTTGTTGTGGTTAGGCCTTATATTCTTTGAATTGTTATCTTGGACAATAGAAAGCCGTGCCTTTTTTCTTTGAATCAGATTATTGTGTTTTCACAGTATCCTTTTTAGTAACTTGTATGATGAGTAAGCAATGGATGAGTGTACTAAAATTATGTAGGTAAACAACTTGGTGAGAACAATGTACGCCACTAACCTTTCATGTTTCACTGAGGTTGTTGGAATGGTGTGAGAAGGAAAAAGGTCTGTCCTAGAATTATTTTTTGAGTTTAGCTTTCAATGAAATCTCCATTGTAAGTATAAAAATGCAACGTGAAAGTGAGTATGCAAGTACTCAGCTTGGAAATGGAATCCAGTAGTTGTAAGTAATTTTCAAATGGATCTCCTAGGAATTTGCTGCTCAAATTCATATTATTTTCACCATCCACTTACTATCAGTTGTACTAAAGTAAAGATGCTCTTAGCTTTGAATCCCGTTTCACATACTCCCCTTCTAATGATCTAACACCTCATCTAACATCTAATTCTGTTAGTGTTTTGATTCTGGTTAACTTCAGTTATGACTACAACTTGTGTTTGTTAAGACGGTGTTAAAATAGCTTGTGTGCTGTTGTTGAATTTTGCTTGCTGGGTGATTGTCATTCAGTTTTAATTAAAAGCCTGCAACTTTTGTATCGGGTGTAACCGGGGAATGAAGTTATCAGGCAGTAAGTACAGAAAGTATAGACCTCAGATGCTTAGTGGGGATAGTATTTTTCAGTTGAAAAGAATAAGGTTAGGTTTCATTATCTCCACCTGCTTCTGTAGCAGTAGTTCTGCTGTTTGATTGCCATGATCACCAGCCTAGTATGTAACGATCTGAATCGACCACCAGAGATTAGTAGTGTTCAATGAATATTTTTATTGTCTTTTGTTATTGTTTAAATATTAGCTAGTAGAAATGAGAAATTTTAAAAGCATGAACGTTCTTGAGAGTAGAAAGCCTTCATTTTGCCTTTATCTCCATGTGGATTTTCGGAAGGTGAGAGGTAAAATTAACTGAGAGTATCTTTTGAATGAGAGAAGAAAGTAGCTTGATTTATTTATGGAAATGGTAAACTAAATAATGGACATTTTGAGTATAGACAGCATTTTGAGGTGTATGAAGTGTAATATTGTTTTTCTCTGATGCACTTGAATCACAATGATAGAACGTTAATCTCTGGAAAAAGAGACCTAACTTGGGTAGGCTTTGTAATTCAGAATAAAAATAATTCAGGCTCCTGTTAGATGAGTAATGGTGTAATGGAGTAAGACTGCGACTTCTTCTGAACGTGTGAAGTTTTTGTTCTTAATCCGTAGTAGAACTCCTGTGACACAGTAAAGCACCACTTAAGACTTAGTATGTGAGATTAATTTTTTCTTGAAAGCTGCACGCTTTTTTCTGGAAATTTGATATAAATAAAAAGCTTATTTGTGCAGTTTATGCTGCAAGCGTTGGTTGCTTTAAATTGATTCTGCAGGGTGCTGAGTTTTGCAAAGCTGAATTTGCCTGTTAATAGGTTGGCCTTTTTGTAGTAACTGGCATGTTGGGAGAACTGGAAGAAAACTAGGACTTCTCATTGTTGTGTAACAAGAGTGCAAAGAAAGGATGAATTGTGTGACTTAGCTCTCCTTTTATTAACTGAAAAAGGTTTTCAGGATCACATGAGCTTTTCCTCTTCTCTAAAACACTTGCTATGGAGATCCCATATTGCTGCAGTTCTTCCACTTAAAGGGCCTCAGCTAAAAAAAGTGTTTTGAGCTATGCAGTACTATTCTTAAATGGTCATGTTATATATGCGAGGTGTTTGTATGCCAAATACATATACAGGAAAATTCCGAGTTAACATATGTAAAATTTATACAGAAACTCAACTGTATTCCTTACACATGCTTATTCTTACTTATTGTTCTTACGTGTCAAGCTTTAGTTGGAAGTTATATATTGTTTTATGACTTGGTCATGTTTTGCAGCTATTTTTTGGTGTAAGAATTTCAGCTTTTTTGATTTAAATTGAAATTCAGTTGATAAATGGGAAACATTGTCCCCAGTCCCCTCTGGCTTGTTTTGTTAACAGTTTTCACTAGAGTTTGCATTTATATGGCAAGCTTCCTGTTTCAGTGGTGTGGTAACTTCTGTCTAATAAAATTATTTGACTGTCTGAGTAAGCATGTCAGACTTACAGCTGTCACTGCATACACTGAAGTGGATTTCTGTTCCATATTTTGTTCGTCTCTTCGCACATGATTTCTTGTATGGTAACACTTCTCTTTACTGCTTTGTGGGAATATGGAAAAGTCTTAGTAGGAATAAAAATATAGCAAACGGGGTTCAAACGTGGTAGTGAAATCAAAAGTGAAAATTACTGTGCTGTACTATTGAGTGTTCTTATAGCTTTAGTCGAAATTACCCATCGGACTTGTATTTGATTTACATTTTGTTTGGCAAAAGTAAGGTGAACCTGAACACAGACATTATGCTTGGGTAAATAGAGCAGCGGAGTCCTGAGTCCATGTTGCTACTTCTGTTATCTTTGCAGAAACATCATTCTGAATGAAACAAAATGTTACCACAATGGAATTATTACTAGTGGTCTCTCCATTGCATGAAACTAGAAGGATTGGGTTTGTGTTGTAATTATTTCCTAGAGGTCCAGGGGTATTAAAAAANGGGGTAAGTGCGGGCGGCAGTGCTGGGTGGCTCCCGGCTGTGCCCCTTCGCGGCTGCGACAAGGCGGTGAAGGCGGCGGGCGGGGAAGAGAAAGCGGCTTTTGTGGCGAGAAAAAATAGGGCAGGGAGAAAGGGCCGGTGCCGCAGGAAGGGGGGACGGGCGGCATCCGAGGAGACGGGCGGCTGCTAGCCGGGTCGGCCCCGCCACTGGCACAAAGCCATTGCGCTCCGCGGCGAGGCCTCGGGGTGGCTCCCTCCGGGAGGCGGCGGTCGCGGCCCCGCTTTGTCGGTGCCGAGCGGAGGCTGCATGGGGAGCCGGGCGGCGGGAGGCTGAGCCGCGGGGAGCCAGGAGCCGCTGACTTCTTGCACGTTGATTTAACATCACAAAGAGATGCTTGGGTCCGAGATTTAACCCGAATGCCGAGGGAAATCTTAATAAATAATGTATGAAGCAGTGGGTCCTTTCTTTCTCTTTGTCAGAGGTGCAGCTTTCATTCCGGTAATTAGGTCACTGCCAGCAGAACGCTCCTTTTGCAGAAATCCATGATGGTTCTCAGAGGACGCGTATGTGGCCAAATTATTTTATCGTATTTATTGTCTTAATGAAGATTGAACATCCTTTCTCTTGACCTACACGTAGGACTCCTGGCTTTCGGCTGTAAGGAGCATCCTTCATTTGACAGAATATTCTTCAAGGGATCAGCACAGCCCATTTTGACTCGCTCGATCTGGATAGTCATACGCTGGTGGATGCCTTTTTAAGGCGTAGCAGAAAACATACAGCTTCTTAGCTTGTGTAGGTCTATTGTCAGTGTATTGCTGTACATATATGAATGAAAAACAATATGGATTAATCTCGGTTTTCAAATACTCTTCCTGCATGTGATGTTTATTTTGTTGAAAGTGTTCCTTGGCATTTTTCCTACTATTATTTTTAGTCCTATTCTTATTTAGTTCTTTTTTTCTCTTATTGCTAATGTGGTTAGAAGATTTCCATGTAGTTTATCAGAATTACAGCTCTTTGAAAATACGTATAAGCATACGCACTGAAAGTAGTTTCCTGCAAACAGGCTCTTCTGTGTGCTTAAGGCAACTCCAACTAACTTGGTTTTGCAGCATTCTTAGTTAATCAAATGAAGCACAAAAAAAGGTTTGATGATGACAAATGTTAACTTTTTCTTATGAAAATATCCTCTTAACACATTCTCTACCTAGACCACAATCTAATTTCAGAATCGTGGTTTTCCTGCCTGTCAGTAAAATATGGATTATGTTAAATTTTAATACACTAGTTGATAAATTTACCAGTTGAAGTACTTGGGGGTCAAGAGGTAAATCAGTGATGTTCTTCCTGTAACATTTTAAACGTTCATTTTAGCAGCATAAGTATTAGAAGATTGAGTAGGTGCATAGATGGTTTCACCACTTATTTTTTCTCTGAAAAGATGATGACAAAAGCAGAGTCATGATTATGACCCCTATTATGGTGATGCTTCTCTCCTTACATCCTTAAACCTTAAAAAAAAAAAAAAAAAAAGAAAATGTATGTACTGTATTGTGTAAGAAGTGAAGTATTTCCTGTGAATAGTCACACTCTTAAAAATGGCAGCTTGAACAGAAGTATAACATTTTGAATGATTCATGACTGCAGACTTTCCTCAGCATCATCCCTCCATTCCTGTAGTGCTATTTCCCCAAACCATTGTGCAGAGTACTGTGTTACATCTTCTGACACGCATGTTGGAAATGCCTGTATCTGTGGGTTTCTTTGCTCTACAAATTCTTACGTTGGACTTCTATTTTAGCTTAATTAGCGAAACACGTTGATGAAATGTAATTACTTTTTTCATCAGCGTAGTGAAATCTTATTTAAAACAAGCTATTAAAGTAAATTAGTGTCATTGAAGACCTCTGGAAGTCTCCACTGGTTCTTTTTTCCAAAATTCACACAGGATCTGTGTGAACACGTGATACTATGTTTCCTGCAGGAGAAGTGGTCTTCTGTTTCCTGCAAGTGCCCAAGTGAACCCTGAAGATTCCCATGATAGATTACACAATGTAATGAAGAGCTTCTCTATTTCCTTAATATAAAGTAATACTTTTTTTCTTCTTTAATAAAACTGATTTATTTTGTTAATATTTTGTGTTTTAAATTAAGAGAAAAAAAGGCCTTTTTCAGACTTCTTAATGGCTTAAGCTTTCTGACTTTAATCCTTAAAAGATGATGAGAAGTAAAAACTAAGCTGCATTGGGTCATTTGCAGTGAGAACATACACTATTAGCTATGAATAGCAAAAATGGTCATGCTGAAGAATGAGTGTACAGGATTGTGAATCATCTCTAGTCCAGCACAAGTTATGATTCAAACGATGTCTGGACTGCTTTGTGTTCAACGTAGTATTTAAATGCAAATCATGTTTCATATTTTGTCGTATTCTGAATGCAGCATGACTAACCAGCTAAGGAACTTCCCAACTCAGAATTCTAAAGGCAGAAGTAGGTTTTTTTTTTTTTTTTTCTTGAGAATGTAACGAAAGCTGAACTTGACTGTTCACAGCCTGAAATGTGTGAGTTGTGGATTTCCCAAGGGGAGATGGTTTTAAACTGGAAGATTTAGACTAGATATTAGAAAGAAATTCTTTACTGTGAGGGTGGTGTGAGACACTGGAACAGGTTGCCCAGAGTGGTTGTGGATGCCCCTTCCCTAGAAGCATTCAAGGCCAGGCTGGATGGGGCTTTGAGCAACCTGGTCTAGAGGGAGGTGTCCCTGCCTATAGCGAGGGGGATGGAAGTAGATGATCTTAAAGGTCCTTTCCAACCCAAACCATTCCATGATTCTCTTTGTTTGCACCAGTATGAATGTTTGACTGTTTGTAATTTTTGGTAAAAAACTAAATGTGGCGTCGTTCCTACTAAACACACGTACAACAAATGTGACAACCATGAAACTTCACCTGCAACAAAGGAAGGCAAGTCCTGATTTCAGATTAAACCACCATCTTCATTCTTCTTGTCCTGGTCTTTTGAAGAATGCAAAGAATGTGGACCACTGCTTATTTTGGCACCTTCATCAGCCAAGCTTTATTTTCGTTGGAGGAACAGATGATGCTTCTGCTTGCAGTGGTTCATGAGTACAGGCCAAGAGTGTGAGCTGTGAAGAACATCATTGCTGGGACAAAATATACAGCATTCTGTGCTACCTGCATTTGAAGGTGCTGCAGGTTGAGTGCTGTGATTAATGAAGCTCCTATCTTTGAAAATGTGATGAACTGTAGAATTTGCAGTGTACTTAACTATGTTAGTGAACTTGAGGAGCATTCTCTGAAGAATATAAGAATGAATGGAAAACTCTTGTCAAATTACAAATTCACCCAGAGAAGAACAGAACAGAAAAAAAGACCCCACAAAAAAACACCCTTTACCTTATTCCCTAGTCAAAAGCACTTAAGAAGGTCAGGTATACTAACACTTACATGCTTTGTTCCACTGTCCACAAAGATGACCATCATGCAGAAGCGAATAGAAGAACTGAGAAGAAAATCCTCTCAGTGCAGGTGAGGGAAAGTTGAGCATGGCTTCCTTTTAAAGGGATTAACTCTCACACATTGTATTAGGATGTCTGAGAATGGCTTTTCATCTAGCTCTTCTTTCTTCTATATGGCCAAAAAATGCCTGGTAATTCAGTGCACCTAATCTAGGGATTATTATTTTTTGTCAGTTTATTATTTTCACTATTTCAAATGTATTAAAAGGGGTCATGTTACATAACTTGGAAATCACTTTTTGATATCATAATCCTTGCTTCTGAAGCAAGCTTTTGAACAACTAAAGAACAGTTTTCCATGATAACCAATTTCTGTTCCTTGTTGCATCTTCCCGGATGGCCTAAGCATGCGAATGCAGAATGAAAGATAACATGAACAGAAGATGAAAGATCTGGTGTTCTGAACATTGGCTGTTCTAGTCCTGCTCTGAGTGATTTCTTATTCTGGCTAACCACGCCCAAAGCCTTGAAGTGTTTTCAGTTTCCTTGTTTCATTTGTCTCTGCACATAGCCAAAGTGAGGAACAAAGTAATGCAATAACTTCTGCTACTGACTAGAAGTTTTAAGAGTTGTTCTTCAGGTAGAGGTCCAAGAACATAAATATGTCGGCCATTTTTATGAAGTACAACTTGTGTGGTCTTTCAGAAGTAAAAATAATATACGTTTTCCAATGTGATGCTGGATAGGAACTGCGTAAGACAGTCTCTGGCCTACTGATACTCACAGCGATAAATCCTTAAACACAGCGCCTAGAGTAACGACACAGTGCCAGAGCTGGACAAGGACAAGCAGAAGAGTATCTATGCATAAGATGTGTTGGAAAACCTACTAAAGGATTTAGACAATGGAGAAATTTGATTATTGCAAGTCAACATACCAGTTTGATATGTTCCTAGAAAGAATGGCCCCAAGCCCCTCACTTTATTCTCTTAAGTATGTTAATAAAGGTAACTATAAAAATGGTAAACTTAAGGCTGAGATTAGTAAGAGGGAGGTCTGGTTTACTGTAGAGCAGCTGTGCTGGATTTATGCTCCTGTCTATCAACCTTACCACTCTTTTTCCGGAAAAGTCGTATAACAGCTGCTGAACCATTGTGGTTAATGACCCAGCATGTTAAGTTAACCAACACCTATTTTAGATTACCTTGGTAGTCACGCAGTAATCTGCAGTGGTTTAGCAGCTGCTACATGAGCAGCTGAACCCTTCTCTGTTGCTCGGGTGGGAAACTTGTGTAGATGGGAAGGGCAGACAGCTGGGGATAGGCACCACTGCAGGCATGCCTGCATTAGTGCTAATCTCTTCCAAGTCTTAAGGACTCTTAGACTTGGCACTTCAGAAAATCTGTTTTGAAATACATTTAATCTTAACTAATTGGAAATATCTCACATATGCTTAAACTATGCTCTGTTTTTGTTGTTGTTGTTTTTTCTTAATTCAGTGTAACATGCCAGTGAAAAAACAATTCTCCATTAATCATCTGGGGATGAATGACAAAAAAAATGACGGAATGGGAGAGAATAATAGGAACGAGACATTGGGCTCAGGACAGTTGGGTAATATTTGCATATACAGCAAGAGATCAGAGTTGATAATCTTTTCCAGCATTACTAAATTATAATGTAGATAATCTATGAGCTGTAGATACAATGATTACAAATTCTTATATTGAGAAGATAAACTACAGTGTGAAAATTCTGCAGAGTACAGGAGCACATCTGTTTACTAGTAGTGGTGGTAGTAGAACATTAGTTGTATTGGGCTATTAGAGATTTGAACATCAGATTTACTATTTTCAACAAAGTTCATAACCCAAAGTCAGCAAAATGTACTGGAGCCCTAGCTAACATCAATGTTGTTTGGACTGGCCTTATTAAAGAAAGTAATTTTGCTTTTTTATTGATATTGTTGTCTGAGGTAGCTATACAACTTACCTGCTAGCAAAAAAATAAAACCCATATATATACATACATATATAAAAGCAGTAGTTCGCTGTCTGCTTTGTTATAAGAGCACATGGTAGGGTTTTATGTTTCAAATTATTCTTTAGCCTCCTCTGAAAACGCTAAGACAAGTTATTCTACAGAGGTTACATTGTAAAATTGTATGCTCTGGCAATAATTACAGCTTTTATGGATGAAAAAACAGTAATAGGAATCTGAAATATTTTCGTAGAAAATTAATGTTTCACAAATTGCTGAGCTTAGGGTTCTTAAGTAGAACCTCCAGGGATTTTGAGTGTATGTGCTTATTGATTTCAAAGAAAAAAAAATTGCTCTGATTGGTTAAAAAAAAAAAAAAAAGTAGTTTTTCAGAAGATACTGGGTATTTTGTCTGCTTGGGATTTGAGTAAAAAATGAGCGTATGTAAATTCCTGATTCCAAACTTTTGTAGTTTTTTTGTTTGTTTGTTTTGGTTTTTTTCCATGTGGAAAATGCGTATCTGAAATCCTAACAGTACGTATGTGTTTAGGCTCCTAGTTAATTTTTGTCATAGTGTGTGAAAGTGTTATATCTAGCTTGAAATTCTTTGATGCACATATTCATACAGACAGCTAATTCAGTACAGAATGAAATTCTTTGTCATAATTTCACTTACTTTGTTAGGAGATGGAGAAGAAACCTCTTAATGCTGAGAATATGGGTAAGGGAACTAAGAAACTATATTTTAGGTGCTTCATTTATCAAGGGAGTTAAATCCTAAGGTGGCTGTCTAGAAAAAGGGGTTGTCTCCATTCTTCCATTAAAATTTTCACCTCTCTGCAAAGAAGAAGCAAAAGGGTGCTTGACTCTGAAGCATGATAGTGAACTTCCCAAAGTTGTGTTGATTTCAACATGTCATGTGTTTATCTTTGGGCTAAACAAAGTGGGAAATTAGCATTAGAGTACAGAATTATTCCTTCCCCTTGCCAATGTAATGGCTTCATGCTTGGAGTAGAGAGTCATTTATTCTTCATCCAGCTGATTCTGGCCCCAGGCACCTTGAATGCTTATGTGTATGTGTGCCTTGGTGCAAGTTCAGGCTGTTAGGCCAAGTGTAAATTATTCTGTGCTTTACTTAGCACTGGTGATGTGGTATTTGCTGTGAAAGATGGGTTGTGTGGCTGCAAACCCTGTCTGACTGAGGAGGACCCAGAGTGACCACTCAGTGCTTCCAAGTGACAAGGTTTCAGCTTGCCATGTCAGATCTAGTTATTTATATAGTTATTATATAACCTTAGATTGTACGTTACTTCATCTCACCCTCTTTATACTGCGCCATATTTAAGCTGATATTTCCTTTAAATTGACAGAGCCGTTCAGTTGCTGTCTTTGGAGTTCGTTCCTTCATTCATCTTTCTTCGCATTCTTCTTTGCATTTACATGTGTTGTTAATGTGGCTAGAATTCCTCTGTGAGTAGAGAAATTGGAAGAACCAAGTATTTTTTATCATTACTTGTACTTCCATACTAATAATGAATTAATAAGAAATAGTTACTCTAACTAGAACAAATGTCTATGCCAAAGACATGGGACATGGGACGCTGCAGCATCTGTCAATTAGATGTAAATGAGTAAACATAGTAACCTTGAGTTAAAACCAATAGATTCTATCAGTATAGTGGAGTTGGTAGTTAAGTGGATGGTTGATATGGATCTTAAGGGTCTTTTCCAACCTAAACAATTCAGCCTAAGTGATTCTGTATTACAACGCAATACTTGTTTATAACTGTTAGAACTGAAAATATTTTCAAGTTGTCTGCCTTTTGTTGTTTTTGTGCTGAATTACCCATGTGGCGTATGTTCTGAAAAGAAGTTAAACTTTAGATGTTGTTTTTATTACTAAGAAGGGAAACTAGTACTTGCATGCACCAAGTGGATTGGAAGCAGTCTGGAGTTCTTTGTTTCTGTTAACTCTGCTTACCATTTAAGTGAATCTATCTTGTAGTGAAGGTATAGAATTTGTGGAATAAAGTTAATGTTTCGGATTGCCTTCATTGCTCTGAATGAGACATCTCCAGTAAAGCATGACCAAATTGTGATAAATAAATATATTGGGAATTATTTTTTTCAATTGTTTAATGGCATCATGGAAGTTACAGTTCCATAAATGATGAGCCTTTTCCTTGACCTCTCTGTGATGATGACAGATGTTTAGGGCATGACTTTTTCATTGAGAAATAAATAAATCAGTCATATCATTTGCAACTGCTTGTGTTACTTTTTTTTCCTGACTTCAGTTGTTCCTTCTCTTTCGTCGAGTTTAAATTCAAAAAGATTAAGCGTAATATTCAGAAATCATCCTGGGGAACAAAATCAAATCTTCTAGCATAATTTTACCTACCTTTTCATTGACTTGATAATTCAATTAAGATTCATCCGGAAGAGCAAATTTGATTACATAAGGAGTTACACAAGCAGCAAGGTCAAAGGTTTAATGTGAGTATACGCAGAAAATGCTCTCCTCTTAGTGCAGTTTTCAAGATGGCTTGCTGGCTTTTTTTGCAGGTTGTTCCAGAGGTGTAGGAAAATTGCTAAATAGAGGCTTCCAGTTGTTTCATCTTTCCAGGCTGTTACAGAAAGGAAAATTCTCCAGTGAAGTTTTTGTATTTTTCTGTTCTGAGTTAAGAGTTCCTGTACTTAAGAAGTTCTTTCTGTGATATTGGAAGGGTAACTTGTGCTTGTATGAAGTGGTGGGCTTCCTTTATTCTGTTGGAACGACTGATGAATAAGAAATAAAAAATTTCGACTGTAAAGAGCTTCAAAAGTGGTTAACTAAGTTGTTTGTTAGACAAAGTTTTTTTTTTTTAATTTGAAAGGCATTACTGAAAATGTGTGTAAGATCTATTATTGCAGTCACTATAAAAGCAGGATTTTTTTTCTGTTTTATGACCTATATACCATGCCTTTCCTACACTTGCTCTTTGTATTTATAATAGTGTGTCTTAAGAATTATCTTTCATCTGTTTCTTCTGCGGTGCAATACAACTGCGTCTTGTGTTAGAATTGCATGAATATGTGCTTTAATCTTTTTGCCTTGTAGTTGTGTTTTTGTTGTTTTTAATAAAAGATTTGATTACTGCTACATTTATTCTTTTTTTCTGTTAAAATTCTTTATTATTTAAATCTACATTAGTACATGCTATTCTGAGGAATTTGGGGCATTGGTGGTTTTCATTTCATAAAATCTGTAGGCAGTCAGCATCTTCTAGCATCTTATGTTTCACAGTGCATGTTAACTATGCATAGATGTCTAAATATGGTTTATTATCTCTTCTCACTGTTATCATTAAAGTGCTAATAGTAAGGATGGTATTGTATGGTGCTGTGATTTTCCTTCATGTAGTCTGCCTTTCCATAATACCTTATGCAATTGTTTGTGAACTTCTTTCATAGACTTAATCGTCTGTATCAAACCAAAGGCCCCTGGAAAAAGCCTTTGAACTGACAGTAGTAGTTTGGTTTTATGGATTAAATTAAATGTTTAGAAAATCAGGTGGTAAATGGGAATGAGAGAGTTTTATGGTTAGGTATGTTTTTTGTTGTTCTTGTTTTCCAAAAAAGTTTACATTTGGTATTTTCTCTTATTTTTTTTAGGTCTGGGGGTAGCCCAGGATGGCCGCAGCTTCTTATGATCAGTTGTTAAAGCAAGTTGAGGCATTAAAGATGGAGAACTCCAACCTTCGACAAGAGCTAGAGGACAACTCAAATCACCTAACCAAACTGGAAACTGAGGCATCTAACATGAAGGTATTGCAAGTTCTGCATTCGTCATTTGTTGCTGCATTTTGTAGTTGATTGTCTTTCAGTGAACTGGTCATTGTACAAGTTCTTTATGCTTCTAAAGTCCTACAAAAATTCATTTATAGACTGTGTAGTGGAAAACTATATTAATCAGATTTAATTGGTAAAGTGTACTTTTTTTTTTTTATTTGGAAATTAAAATATCTCAAAACTGTTGGTAGAAACACTTTCCAGTTTTCATGGCTTTTTTTCTAGTTTGTCATGATAAGCATCACCATTTTAGCACTGCTCTACTTCCCAGCATGAAGTCATGGGAGAGACTGGAGATTTTCATTATTTTAAGGTAAGTTTAATGTTTTTTTGTTTTGTTACAATTACAGTACTTACACTCCAAAAAGAAAATTTGATTTTAAAGTAAGACCACAAGTCTCCAGCCTCTCCCAAGGCATAAATTCAGACTTGGTAATTTCACCCTGATCTGCCTATCTAGTATTTAAGGACTGTGTGTAGGCTTTCAAAGCCACCTATCCAAGAGGTAACACTATACTCAAATGGAATTAATATAGATTTTAATCTGTTGGAAGATATGTAAGTAACTGCATCTGTGTGATAATAGCACTTAACAAGGCAGGATTTCACAAGCATTCTAGCTACTCTTCCTGAGCTGACAAATCCTACTTTTTGCTAGCAGGCAGCAGAGCTGATACATAAGCTAACATCATTGGAATATAATCCCAGGTATTTATACAGACTGGGGGAAGTTCTCCTTGAGAGCAGCCCTGCGAAGAAGGACTTGGGGGTCTTGGTGGGTGAGAAGCTGGACATGAGCCAGCAGTGTGCGCTTGCGGCCTGGAAGGCCAACTGTGTTCTGGGCTGCATTAAAAGAGGAGCGCCCAGCAGGGAGAGGGAGGTGATTGTCTCCCTCTACTCAGCTCTTGTGAAGGCCCCACCTGGAGTACTGCATCCAGGCCTGGAGCGCCCAGCACAAGAAAGACTCTGAACTCTTGGAACGAGTCCAGAGTGGGACCACTAAGATGATCAGAGGGCTGGAGCACCTCTCCTATGAAGAAAGGTTGAGGGAACTGGGCTTGTTTAGCTTGGAGAAGAGAAGGCTCAAGGGAGATGGTCTTGTGGCCTTTCAGTACTTGAAGGGAGCATGTAAACAGGAGGGGGTATGACTGTTTACGTGGGTTGATAGGACAAGAGGGAATGGTTTTAAACTAAGACAGGGGAGATTTAGGTTAGATGTTAAGAGGAATTTTTTCACTCAGAGGATGGCGATGCACTGAAACAGGTTGCCCAGAGAGGATGTGGATTTCCCATCCCTGGAAGCATTCAAAGCCAGGCTGGATGTGGCTCTGGACAGTATGGTCTGGTGGTTGGCGACCCTGCCCTTGGCAGGAGGGCTTGAAACTGGATGATCTTTGAGGTCCTTTTCAACCCAGGCCATCCTGTGATTCTATGAATATCTGCATATGTGTTGGTCACTCAGAAAGTAATGCCTCATATTTATTTCCATGAAAACTACAACAGATACACAGAGCACAGTTACACATTTTGGTGGAGCAGATTCCCACATACAAATCTCTACTTTTCAGAACAGTCACCTCTATTAGCTATGCATTTTTCCCAGCAGTGAACAAGAGCCCGCATGCCGCACTCACAACAATCTGCACCAGCAGAGGTGACCCACTGTTGCTGTCACCACTGCTGAGCGCACTATCCACTGTTTGGTCTCCATAAACATTCAGCAAGCATCGATAATGTCAGTGGGTGCCATTTTTTCCGCAAGGAGGAATCCAGTGACACACCTTTGCTTCATGTACACTGCCTTGTCAGACACCATTGCATCAGACTGCCTCTCTACTGCCATCTGTCACGCAGCAACAAAGTGTAACTGAACATTTTTTGGGAAGGTTCAACCTCTACTGCCCTACCACCAGCAGTGTAATAGAACAGTCAGCATTACTTAGAGAGCAGCTCTCTTACTACTATATAGTGTAGGCTTTTTGTGAATATTGAACAATATTTGTATGTCCATGCTTTCCCATATTCATATCATAAACTTCTTGTTACTTTATAGCTGATCTTTATTTTATTAAAAATAATCTGATTAATATAACAAAAAGAAAATGAACTTCATCTCCCATGTAGATTGACCGACGTATTCACATATTTGGTTTGAATCACTATAATTAGGTATAACATTATTTAAAAGAGGTATTTTTTTTTTTCAGTTACATATAATCCTTGCATTGACATGTAAAATCCAAATGGCTGTGCGACCTAAACTGAAATGATATAATAGTCCTTCACACATAAACTACTTGAAACTGCATTTGGCATTAACAACTGAGGAAAAACAGTTTTTTGTGTGCTTAATTGTGTATCTGAAAGCTATATCTGTTATATTGCCATTGTTAAGGTAATATTATAGCAAATCAGTCAGTTTCTTTCTCCGCCTGTCACTGCAGTCTGAAATAAGGGAGTGAAGAAAAAGAGTTTGAAAAAGGGAAAAACATTTTTTTTTCTTTTTGTGTCAATAATTAAATTCTCAGGGACCCACAGAAAGAGGCTATTTGTGTCAGCTGGTTTCTAGGGCATTAATTTGGCATGTGGAACAGCTTTATGCCTTTACTACAAATGCAGACCAGCAAACTGAAAGTGGTTATATTACGCTCTACAGAAATGTGTTTATACATGTATTCGAAGTAGATATCTCATTTTTTTTCTCCTTGGATGCCATCCTGGGTATAAGGAATTTATCCTAAACTCCCTTCAACTCAAGTATTAAACTTGAGTCGTTTCTTTAAATTTCAGTGGGAGATGGAGATTGTTTAGACTAATCTGATTCTTTTTTTCTGTGCTCTATTAGAAAATGCCGGTCAGTTCTGTTTGTCACGGGTGCTTGCTCTTGGACCTGAAGCAGTTTGTATTTGAAAAGAGTAGAAACCTTGCCTTAACTTTTGTTGAATTTGAAGAATGTTATGGGAATCATCTTGGGCACTGGAGCCTGTAGGTGAAAAAGTTTGAGAGTAATTGCAGGATTCTCTTCAGTCGGGAGATAGTTTTAGTTTTCTGAAAAAGAACTTGTTTGCTTTGTTCTGCTGAAAGAAACTGCTTGCTTCATGGTTTGTGTGGTTCCAGTGCTGTGATTGGGAATAATTAAAAGAAAAGTAAGTAGAAGTAACAGAGAAATGTAGATTAAAAATCCCTTGGCTACCATATAAGTAGTTAAAACTCCAAATACTTAGAAACACAAATCCTTTGGGATAACACGTAGGTACTACAGACCCCTAGCAGCCTCTCCTGCCAAGTGCAGTTCCAGATATTAGAGGAAGAAGGGAAGTGATAATAAGGTAGACTTGGTGTGCTTCTGTGATGTTATGTACAGCAGTATTGCTATTGTTACACCATTTCATTTTGATTTGGTAGGATTATCTCATAGTGACTATTTGGACACTTAATAGCTTTGCTTATATCAACTGTTCTGCCTTATATTCTTTAATCAGTTGGGGAAGTCAATAATTGAGAAGGGCATTTTAAAGACAATATTGAATAATTTTAAATAAGTTGATTCTGTAAGTTGTGGTGTTAAAATATTGTCCAAGTGTGCCTCATTTTTATAATCTCTCCTTTTTCAGAAATGTAGATAATCATACTGGAATTAAAAGCTTAACATGAGCTCATCTTGCAGATGCATTTATTGTAAACTACTACTGACCTATATAGGAACAATGTATGAATGCTTCATTTTTAAAGCTAATTTTCATAATTAAAAGGGAAAATTGTCTTTTTGTTGACCAGAAAAGGATGTGAGGGGTAAGGAAAGATGAAGATGTTATCAAGGATGCCAAAGTTACTAATAAAACAGTGTATGCTTTGTTTTTTGATTTGTGTTGTCTTAGAGATTAACTGTTCAAACAAAAAAAATCCCTCAGAGTATTATGACTAGCTTGGGAAATTCAGTTGTTACTGTTGGCTTACTCTCAGATGAGAACTGCAGCAGTTCTATATGATAAAACATTCTCTCTAAATAATAAAATACTCTGTTTGGTGGCCTATTAAATAGCTGTTGGCCTGTAAATGCATAAGAACAGTCTGAGTGTGTGAATGCAGTTAGTAAGCGTAACCACATATAACAAAGGCTACAGACAAATTTAGGAACGAGTGGACTAGCGAGTTTGTTTCAAAAAAGGCACTCCGTTGCAAAAGACCTCTGCTTTTAAAGACACACAGTGAAGACTGTCCTATCTGATTCATGTAAAGAACAAGTATTTTGCAGTTGTCAGTATATAGTTTTTCATGTAATACCTAATTCATGTCAATACTGTTCCTTATGTAAAATCTGTGTGTAAGTAGTTACATTCAGTTTAACTTCAGGTATTCAAAAACAAGCAAAAGTAAAGCTTACTTCACACTTGATTACCACATTCTCTCCCTCTGCTTGGGTTTTAAAGTAAAATGAGTATTGTGTGTTGCCTTGTTTAAGAAGACGAGCTTCAGCATTTGCACAGCTGTATGGGCATTATCTTCTCCCTTTCATCTTTACATCATACAATTAAAATTATATTCGGCGTACTGTTTTCTAGCTCATTGAATATCCTTTGTATTGTATCCATGTGTGTCAACACAAAATAGGTAGAATATAATTCAAGCTGGTATGGATATTGTGATTTTATTTTTTATTTTTTGGAGAAGTGTTCTAACTAACTGAATATACACCGTAAAGAAACAAAGCAGCGGTTAAACTTTCATTCTCAGAAAGTCATGAGCTGCTTTGTTCATGGTTTGGCATTTGTTTACAGATTTATTTTTTTTATGAATAAAGATTTTACAATAATTTTCTGTGGATTTTTCTTGTTGTTTTTGTTTGTTTACAGAATTCACATTTAAAAGATAGAGTACTAGAGAGCTGTGATGTCCATTGTGGGACCAAAGAATGGTTTATTTTTGACATGGATAGTGTTTGTGTGGAGTTATTTTTCTTTAAATTAGACAGCAGGGTAGTAAATACTGCGATGCTTTGTTTTATTGGAACAGACTTTTGACCAAGCAGAAAAAGAAAAGTTCTAAGATACTTTGAGCATTTTGATTTTGAATATGTTTGTACATTGCTGAAGTAATGAGATGTGGCTGCGAAAGAAATTTTAAGCCAATAAAATATAATATCCCAGCTTTATTGTAAGGTCTGGTGAATACTTTGTCTGTTTGATAAAGTAATACATAAATTAGCTGAATTAATATTAAAAGGTATGCTGGACTGGATGGCATGGTGTGTCTTTCATCTTTATGTCATGCTGGATTTGCAAGAATATGGGAAAGTTCATTTCTTAACAGAACGGAGTGTGATTTTATAATAAAATATAATTAATTTTCATTTTATTTTCTTTGTAAGTTAAACTTGCTATTGTATCTTTTTATGACTATTTAAAGGAATAAACATATAGATCCTTGCCAGAAACAGGAGATGAAGTATCAAGATGTCAATTTAAGAGAAGTTACAGTAGCTTGATTGTTTCATCAAAAAGGGGGAATCTGTACTGCTTCCAACTTGGAGCTTACTAGTGTAAGTTTGTTTATAAAAAAGGATGATTGGTGTTCAGAGTGTAGCAAACTTTCTTGCAGTGTTTCAGCATGCTGTTACACTTTTTGGACACGAATTCTTTGTTAACAGCCCAGGTGAGCAGGATTTTGGGATCTGTGTGTCTTAAAGGTTTAAATAACAACAACAAATGCTAATCTTTTACAATCCAGTATACCAGTTACTGAATCATATTCTTTTTTTAAAAGCTTACACTTGCAGAGGCATAAGATTGCAGATATTACTGTCTCCCTTTAGTCCTCTTGCACGCATCTTAAGGTTTGCTT
Source organism: Pavo muticus (assembly GCA_016647715.1). NCBI lineage: Eukaryota > Metazoa > Chordata > Aves > Galliformes > Phasianidae > Pavo > Pavo muticus. Next base: position 329,524 of record JACDJE010000355.1, read on the forward strand.
TAAAATGAGTGCTGGGAGAGAGTCTTTAAGAATGCATGACTGCTTTTATCAAATGTCTGTTTGGTTAGGTAAGCAGGTGATTGCATTTTCTTTTAACTTGTTCCTTATTTAATGGTCAGTCTCTTGCTTAGCCATCATTTTTTGTTACTTAACCTAGAAAATCTGCTTTATTCTACACAGTTGTCTCTCATCATCAGCATTAATGACCCTCATTGTAAAGCACAAAAGATACCAAGAGAGATTTTTATATCTGGCAAAGGAATCTATTTCAGTATATCATAAGAAACTATGTGCTTGCAAATTAGAAATTGAAGTCTGTTGTATTTGAAGCCTGACAGAACCACCTGAAAAACACAGCCAGCAAATTTTGTCATGTGATATTTTTATGTGTGTGTGTGTGTTTGTGTGTATGATGATATGGGTGGCATGGTGTCTGTCTTTCATCTTCTTTCTGTCATGCTGGATTTGTAAGAGTATGTATGTATACACAGTGCATCTATTTTCATATATGTTTCTTCAGGTATATGATACATACATACATACAAGAGGCCCATGCCTGTAATCCCATCTTCAGTTATCGATTAACAGTTTTTCCTCTAAGATACCTGAGATTTTATATTTTGCTGGGAATACTTGCTGTACCAAATACACAGGCTTTTCCCATCATTTTCCAAAGAGGAGAGTGTTTGTAGCTTCATCTGGCCTTTTCTCTTTTTTCTTGCATTTTTGGAGAAAAGATTTAGAATATTTCATTAGAACAAATACTAGAATATTTCAGCAAGTCATGCAGAGATAAAAAAAAAATATGTTGAAGAATGATGCAGAGATACAGAAGCAAAGTAGTACACAGAAGAGAAAAACGCATGAGAAAAGAGATTTCATCAGTAATTCCTAGTGAATAGGCTGCAGGTAGTAAGCAAATTCGTGTGACTGTGAAATGTTTGCATTTGAATCTTATATTTTAGTATGTTAGGCATTTCCTTGTGCATACTGTTGCAGATTTGGATAGCAATTAGCATTGTTTCCAGAACTATCAATGGAAATCTGATTTCCAAGTGATATGAAGTAATCTGATACGTTCACAAAGAAGTGAGGTCATATGAAGGCTGCTCTGAAAGTAATGTCTCCTGTGTCATTACTGTTGGCCTTTGATATCAGAGGTGGGTGTTGGTGGCAGGGTAGTAGAGGTATATGTGTTGTAGTTTCCACGGAATGGGAGACATTACTTTTGGAGCTACCTACACGTAACACAGTGAGGTTGTAGTTGCTGAATAAACTAAAAACAATGTAGTAATGTCTGTGTAGTAATTGTACATATAGAGCTTAGCGATAGTTCACTGTTACACAAAGAACGTCTCAGGGATCCTGTGTCAAAACTGTTAATAACAGTAACTTCAGCACAAAGTTATAAAACAGAAGTAATGAAATGGCATAAAAAAGTGGGTACTCACCCAAATGCTCTGAAGCAATTTGAATATGAAATTTCTGAACTGTCAAATGTATGGTTGTTCCTGTTCCACCCTCTGTTCTTCAGTATTTGGGAAGATTGAGGTATGACCCCTTTGGCTTCAAGAAAGGGTGGGTTACAACCTAAGTAATAGGATAAATAATTTCTGAGAGCACTGATGGGATCAAGGTGCCTAAAACCACAGTCATCCAAATGGTTTTCCATCTGTCATCAGTCTTTATCAGTTTGTCAGCCAATCATTTCTTGTTTATTCATAAAGTTCCTTTATGGTAGGTTCTCTTCTTGCAGCAATTCATCAAGTATATCTTCTCAGTCAAATTTGCTTTTCTGTATTATCTGCACTATGCCAACTTTATTGCTTGAAAGTTGGATACTTATAGCCCCTGGGATTCTTCCCCAGCACATTCATGTGCTTCTGTCTTCCTTTCTTTGTTACCCATTAAAGATAAGTATGATGTTGCACTTTCAAACTGTAGAATTCAAAATGAAGATAGTTATCTTTTTCTTATTTTTGCTGTGATGTTGCTTACCAAATTTTTGTGTATATAACCTTCCCTCAAGATCCCTTACTTATTTAGTTCTTCTTGTTATAACAAGAACTTGTGTTTGTCAATGATCAAGATTTGTATTATATGTATAAAATAGCCATCAGGCACTGTAGCAGATTTGATCTCTCTTATTAAGAAAACATACTCAGAAAAAGTGCTGATGTACAGACCCACAAGACTGATGTTTGTAATGACCTGTTGTTAGAAAACAGAGTAAAGAGTAGACTACTTTTGGGCAAAGGGTTAATATTGCTTGTTAAAATGTGGCTTGCAGACCTAAAATCTATGGAGGTTTAATTGAGTTGATGGCACTAATGAGTTTGCTTGGATTTCTAAAATGAGCTTAGTAATGTCCCTTCATCAGAGAAGAACCTAAACTGATTTGGAAAGGTCTTTGACTAGCAGCTGAGTTAAAGATGGAAAATAACGAGTAGAATAAATGGTCTAAATAGCCAGTAGTGACCTAGTGATATGTCTGCTGTGACGTGTTTTGTTCATCTTAATTTGTAACTTATTTGGGGAAAAATAAAAGGGGGGTAGACGTGAAAGTTTTTCGGTATGGTTAAAAATAAGAAGAAGAGCTTCAGAAGTGGTATTGAGTGAAGAAATATGTGAGAGATAAAATTCAGCTCATTTGGATGCTGAAAGAATTGTCTGGGAGTTAGTACCACCAGAGATGAATTTTCAAGATACTAACGGCTGGAAGCTGGGAAGAGGGATATACAAGTTAAATGAACAGGTTTTTTTTGTTTTTTTTTTAACATATTTCTGAGTTTCTACTGAGACAGGATGATGGCATGGATTGGCATTTGGTCTGACTTGGCATGAAAGGACAGTGTTTGCATTTTTGCTTCTGGTTGGTTGGTTGGTTTGTTTTTTCCCTAACAGTGTTGTGCTCTCTTAAGGCTGGTTGGAGCAGAGCCTCAGAAGGAGGAGGAAATTTGCCTCCCTTCTAGAACTCCTAAACATTATGAAGGAGGGGGGCCTTCAATGACTCTGGATGGAATGGTGGGTTGGAGGGGGAAAAAGGAAGGACGTGACAACAGCCTGGGAGTCATGGCTCAAGAAGAGAGCCTAAAGGACTGTAATGGAGAGTAGGTGACAAAGAGGTCTGCCAGGCCAGTGATGGGAAGAGTCTTTTCTCAGAGCAGGTAGCAATGTATAGTGTGTGCTCCAATTCACATCTGCCCTGCAAGAATACCATAGGAAGTGGGAGAGTTGTACCAAGACTCAAGAATAACTGATGTGTCTTTTCAAGTCGCTTTTTCTTTCTTTTTCATTTAAGTGGTTAATATTTTTGATTATAAGATTTGCTTATTATCTTGATTTATAGTTTAGCTTCAGGTATTTGTTTAAAAAATTTTCAGTCCTATTTGGGAGCACAGTAGAAAGTGTTAATTAGAAGATCTAAGCAGCTCACTGCAAAGCTCTGAACATCTTGATAGTAGCACAATCCTTAATGCATTATTTCATGGAAAAGGTTTATGTTTGCTACTTGTGTGTGTGTGTGCGTGTGTGTATGAAAATCTGCACTTTTAACATTAAGTTAGTTGGGACAAAAATGTATGGTTATTTAACTTTCTAAGTTATGTATGAGGTGACACTAGGATAAGTTTCTCATAGTAAAAACTGGTAGGTGTGGAAATTTTGTTTTCTTTTTTTTTTTCCCAGTATGGTCCAATAGCTTTGTTATAATTTACAAAGCAGTTGCAAGTCGTGATGATATTGTGAGGTGGATAATTATACTTCTGTGAGACTCCTGAAATATTGCTATTTCTTTTGTCTTTTGATTCTAGCATTTTGATTTTTTTCTGTCGTCTTGATTCTGCCTGTATATACGTCTCAGAGCTTTTTGGAGAAGGCTCCTTTTTTACCTCAGATACAGATGAGAGCAAAAAAAAAAGAAAAAAAGTCTTATTTTTCACTTGCTACTAACAGCAGTTAAACATAAATTTTCCCTCCTTAATTAGCCTGTGTGTCACCAGATAATGAGAATCTTCTAGCATGCTCTTCATTTATTCATTGCCATGCAAATAGTGTTCCTCAGAAAGTGGTGTCTACTTTGAATCTGTCTTCGTCTTGGCATTGTTTCCATGTATCTTCCAGCCAACTCTTAGTAAATCAACTTCATTTTGCCACTGATTTTTTTCAGCATTTTGGCTGATGTGGCCAAAGTTAAAGCTTTTTGTACGTTGTAATTTTGGCTCTTAGGAGTTGTTTTTGTGGTACTGTGTCCTCTGTTGACTTAACAGAACGATTCTTCTCCTAACTTCCATTTTTAAAAGTTTGGTTTGATACATGTTCCATTTAGCACACAGAAGGCTTTGTTTGGATTTCTTTCAGAATTCACTGAATTTTCTTGTGGCTCAGCAGAAACAAATTACTGTAGACAGTAAAGAAAAATATAGAAGAAACTTAAGTTCTGCAGAATGGCTGAAGTAGTGAACAAGAGCAGCTTGTGTTGTAAATTTCTTGATTTTGAAAAGGACTTGTTAGGAGGCAATTAATGAATCAAAAGCGTAGACTGAAGGAATTTCTGTTAAATTCTTGTTTGTATTATTTTTCAGAGGTGGGAATGGTGCAAAGAATGTGACCCTCCAGTCTGCTCTTTGCTTGTAACATAAACAAATTTTGATAGTGAAACAAACTATAAAAGCATAGTAATTTATAAAATAGAGTTTGTTTTTACTTTTTGTAATGAAAAAATATCACACAAAAGAAGATGTAAGACCTACTTGAGTTTGTGCTCTTAAAAACAAAGGAAATACCATGTTTAAGGTAGACGATGCCACTCATATTTTGTCAGCTGGCCTGTACACACTGTGATACCACTTCACATACTCAAAAAAAAAAAAAAAAAAAAAAAAAAAAAAAAAAGACCTTGCCAAAGTTAGCATGGTTCATGCTGACACTAAGAATGAAAATACACTATTTTATCAAATAAAGTGTTTTTAACCACCTCTGCAGATGAATTCTTTAAACACAGATTTTCATGTATATTAGGGATATTTAGAGTCAGGAATTTCTCTTGAAAGTTGCTTTCTGACAGAAATGCATTCTGCAGGAAAAAAATATATTTTTATCAAAAATGTTTTATTAAAAGATTTTTAACCTACTGTACTAAAAACAAAGTACATTTATGTCCTCCTCTGTCCGCTAAATTTTTTAGCTGACAGACTGCATCTCCTTGATAAGCTGTCATCCCTCTGAGTGGGTAGCATGCATCATTGAAAACATCGCAGTCAGACACAGTAGGCAGTGAGTTGAGGATACTGGGATGTAATTTAATGCAAATTCAGAGATATAGCTCTCACTTGGCACTGTGGCATCCTAAACAGAGCTCAAAACCCTATTATATTTGGTAAAAGTATTGTAATTCAACAATAATGAGTATTTTGCATTCAGTAACTGAATTATGTTTTGTATTCTAAAATAATATGAAATTTTAAAACTCACTGCAAGTTAGCAGTCTCTGTAGAAGTGCAGTTGTGCATATACGTACATTTCACTTTATACATATTTAATAAGGGAGAAATTGAGAAATAGCATAGTAGCTTGGGATCTGACTGCTTAATAGTCATGTCCTCTTCCAGATGGTTGACCCTGTGGGTATTTGCTCATACTTAGAGGTATGTATATACTTTTACTGTTAGTAAAAACCTTTTTTTAAAGCTTCATACTTATCCTATTCTGCACAACAGGCATCATAAAAATAAACAGAAGGTGATGACACTTGTTTTGTTCTTTGACTAGTGGTACTAGCTTTCCACTTCTTGCCTGAAGTCTGCATTATTAAAAGTGTAAATCCAATGTTGATTTATAGTAAATATATTTTTTATTATTTGTATTAAATACAAATATTAAAGCATATTTGCTTTATGTAACTGTAGGAATGGTCTTACTGTGTACATGGTAATAGTATGTTTGTCTAGTACGAATATGTAGTGAGCCGTGAATAGTCTCACTTAGAAAGACTGTTCTGATTAATTCTTAGGTGTAGGTCAACGAAGTACTAGTTACTGTATTTTTGCCTCCTATAATCTTACATTGATGTTGATAATCCCTCTTTTGAGGCTAAATTTCTAAAGATTTTTGTTTCGTATTATGGAGATATTATTGTAACCACAAGTGCTTTGTTGAAAAAGTATACAGTAAAGCCCTGTATTCAGCAGTAACATTCCTTGCCTGAATAAATATCTGTGGAAGCGGTGCTAAATTCTGAGGTTCTGTACCTCATGCTGTATTAATTTATACCTTATTTTCTTTTCATCATACTGTTTTCCATTTTATTTCAGTATATTTCCCTTTCAAACCTGTTCAAGGGATAATGTTGTTCATGCTTAGCACAGGAAATATATATATTCCTTTTATTGTTGATGTTTTTCCTAATGTGAGCTTTTCTGTTCCTTCTTAAAGTAATTGCCTTATCCTAAGGTTGGATTTTTGTCATGCAGAATTTTTTTTTGTATCCATGCATCTATGGTTTTCGTAGGAGTGAAGAGTCAGGAGTGACAACAGCCTTAAAGCACTTAAGGGAAGCTGCCACATCAGAATTATGCCACAGAGAAGAAAAATATTGTACCAACTGTACATTTGATATGCAAGGAATAGTGAAATATATAGAAACATCCTCTAAAAATAACAGTAAATTTGAAAATATTGATTACCATTTATTGATCATTTGATAAATTCTAATGTCAGAGAAAGAAACTCCTTTAAACTGTACAGGTTTTTACAAATGGAATCAAATAACAATTCTGTGTAAATTTTTTTCAGTGACTGCATTTGTAATGCAGTTAGACATTTGCAAATAACATTTTTATGCTCATGCAAACTGAAAATGCACTGAAATAACTGAAAATTTTATGAGAGTGACTTAGTATCTTATGAAAATCAGACCTTTAAAATACAGGTTTATTCAGGCAGTAAAGAAGCTGCAGTGGTATTGTACTGAGTTAGATTTGTCATTCTCAGTTTGTTGTTGTGTTTTTGATTAAGCATAGCATTTGCAATTCTTCCAGAATCCAAATTGGCTGGAAAACAGGAAAAAAAAAAAAGTTTTTTCTAAAATTGCAGTGAAATTGAGCTGGTGATATTTTATAGTTACTGACTTACCTCAGTGTTCTTTCTGAGCACAGAATAAGATACTTTAGTTGGTCTGACAGCAGACTTGCACTAAAATCTTGTTAGACTTCAGTGTGTAGTAACAGCAACTGACAGCTCTTGAGCATGGTGGCATCATGTAAATAATTTTCTTTTAGAAAGTGACATTATTTGAAATGAAAATGAACATCATCATTTCACATAACAAATGCTTTATTCTTTCTAAAAGGTTAAAAAACAAGCTTGTTTCACCTCAGTCAGCAGTACTGTCATCATTGTGATCATTTAGACTTGGTCATAGGGTCGAGCAACTAAAGCAATTGCCTGACACTTCAGCCAATTAGAAAGGCTCCCACCAGGCTTGATTAAGAAACAGTGTAAATCACCAGATTGTTCAGGACTAAAAGATCTTTTCAAAATGCTCACTCAGACAGTAAGTTCAGGTATGAAGGGTCATGTTAGACCTTGAGTATCTATAAATCAGTGGAAAATAGTATTCTGATTTCTCCCGTACTGTTATGACATCTAGTGTTTTTGTTGAATTTGTGTGATGGTTTTGCTTTCAGTATGTTATCTCTTTTTCTGCCCTTTGATAACACTAATTGAAACTGTGTGCAATGCTGGATTGAACACCAAAAGTCACTTTCTGTTTATACTCCAATTGTATGGTAAGTTTTCAATGTAGTATATTAAAAACATAGGTGTAATTACTGTCAGAAATATTCTCATTTAAAAACACTGATAATTTGACTTTATTATTATAAAATAATAATATTTAGTAATTCACTAAGCACTATCCCTGTTCTGTATGGTGCTGAGACAGGTGTTCAGCTACTGTCTGAAATTGTAAACACTGCCCATGTTTTTGCAGTTAAGCCTGTTTTTGTCCTCAAGTGTTAGTAATATAGTGGCAGCCGTGTAAATGTAACCTAGACTCATGCTTACTTTTGAAAGATCTAGTAAATTCCAAAACATCTTCTTTGCTTAGTCTTCCAGCTGATATTGATCTGTGAATGTCTCTGGCCTCCTGCTCCCAGTGTTTTCATACACGCAGGTCATGCTGCAAGTAATGCTTTCTTTTTATTTCCATGGAAACTACAACAGATACAAAGAGTGCAGTAACACTGCTTCATAGAGCAAATTCTCAGCTACAACACGCTGTTTTTCAGCATAGTCACCAACATTAGCTGTGCATTTTCACCAACAATGAACAGAAGCTCTTCATTTAATGATGTGACAGCTGTGCATTGCTGTCTAGAGCATGACTCATCTTTCCTGTCTCTGTCTCCACTGCTTGAAACACACCAGCCACCACCTCCCTATGCTGTCAATGTTTGGTCTCTGTAAACATTCAGCAAGCATCAAAGAATGTCAGTGGGTGCCATTTCTTCTTCATGAGGGATTGCAGTGATGCATCTTTGCTTCAAACGCGCTTCCATGTCAGACGCCATTTTGTCAGACAGCCCCTCTGCTGCCATCTGTCACACGGCAACACCATGGAACAGAATATTAGCTGGAAGGTCCAACCTCTACTGCCATACCACCACCATCTGCTTCTGACATTGTGGACCAGTGTAATAAAATAGGAGGCATTACCTTTGGAACAGCCCTTGTATTTAAGTTTCATCATGATTTTCAATCATTTGGGCATTTTCTGAATACATATACAAAACCTTATGAAGAGTGAATATGAGTAATAAAGCTTATTCTGTCTGTATGGGCTGGGGAAGGGATGGAAGCAAGTGTTGTGTATAGAGACCAAAGCTATCTGATTGGACTGAATTGTAAATGCTCCTCTGTGTGCCAAAGAGAGGTGTAGATAACCAGAACATTTTTGTACAGGTAACATCTTTTAAAATATTTCCAAATACAAATATTTATACAGTTCTCCAAAGTTAAATACACTGCTAAATTTTAACTCGTTGGAATTTGAAAGCTGGCATTATTAGCATTGCTTCTCTGTGTTTCCTTTCTTTATTAGTAGTTTGAATTAATTTGCAGCCCTTAAGCAATTTTGTTTGCTTTGCTACCTACCTGGGTGCTTGTACCATGAAGGTACTTCTCGATAACTTTCAAGTTGTCATTTTTATTTAATTAGCTGTGAATTAGTTGTAAACTCAAGCACCACCCCCCTCCTCCACCCTCAGAAAATTTTGTTTCTTCACAGTCTCTGGACTGTGAAGACAGAAACCTTTTTAAAAGATGGTGAGTTTGAAGGAGGAACATCTCCATTTCCAGAAGCATGCAGAAGTGAGAAAGGCTTCTAAGAAGGGAGTGGGAGAAAGGGTTGGATGTTTGTGTTGTGGGGTTTTTGTTGTTTGTTTTTTTTTAATGCCCTGCAGAAGGTGCTGTTCTCAGAGAAAAGGGGCTCATTAGTTATTTTTAAATTTATCTTAGTTGACAAGTCTTTCAGAGGCCTGAAAAACTCCTGAGACTATTTCACATACCCACAGTGTCCTTTTAGGCTTTTAAGTTAAGTCTGCTGTCTGCAGATGTTACGCATCCTTGTGTCAGGTCATGTAGGAGCCCTTAGTTGAAAAACACCATATGACTTGTTTGTCTGACTTTACTATTATGTATAGAGATGACTGGACCTTATGGCTAATGAAGACACACTTAAAAGACAAGCAGGGTGGAGATTGTTTTCAAGAGCAATAGTTTTATCACACTAGATGTAATCTTGAAGGGTATCCCTCTATTAACGCTGTAGGTAGATTACATTGAGGACTCAATGTGCATACTGTGTACACGTCAGGAGATTTTATTTTTGGACTAGTTGCACCTTGGTCCTGTGGAGTGGATGCCCATTAGCAGTTTTGAGCATAACTGGTGGCATCATTTGGTCTGAAAGAAAATTAGTTCATACTGAGACCATTCTGCATTGTCAACCAAAGTGTAGTTGAGTGGGGGCAGCTGGGAAGCTGGCTTCAAACTGACCTGAAAAAAAAGAACTGATACGGGCATGCACCTTGATTTTGCAAGCTGGGCAGATGTCTACATTGGGAAATTTGTCCTCAGTTCACCTCCAGAATTACTTCTAAAAAGACAGAGAAGACATAGTTCATGCATATGTACTTCAGTATTCCTCTGCCTACAGTACTGGTATGTAATTAGGCAGTGGTTCACAAGACTGTCCTTGTAACATTTGCTCTTTAGGCTAGTATTTGGAGATTATATTCGCAGAACCACTTACAGTATGTGACTCAAAATACTTTTCTTCCTTCCTTCCTGCCTTCCTGCCTGCCTTCCTCCCTCCCTTCCTCCCCTCCTCCCTTCCTTCCTTTTTAAATGAAGAACAACAGTTTGAGTAAGGAAAAGCACAGCATTACGCGTGTTTAAAATAAAGTGTTTTGACTTCTTGTAGATGCTCTTTTTGTTGCTTTTGAAGAGAGTAAAATGCCCTTAAAAGGTAGCTTCTGTACAAGTTGCAGGAATGGTTAATATTGGTGTTAAGGTATGCTGCATTCTAAAAAGAGCAAAACAGTGATATGGAGATATTTAAACGTATTTAAAATTCATTAGTTTTCAGGTATGAGCAGAAGGAATACAACTCTAGGTGCAGAATCTTGTGTGTGAAAAGTAGGCAGTACCTTTCATTTATTAAGAATTTTTATTTCCTGACAATTGCTGCTTCTAAAAATACTTTTATGTCATAATAGAGGGTAAAGAAAAGTAATTTCAATAAGGGCTTTTTGCGTTATCATCAGTCTTTTCAATTTATTTTTGCTATCAATGTATCCATCATTGTGATATGGAACAGTCATTCACTAGCTTGCATTTAATTTTCTACCCGAATTTAGGCCACTGAGCATTAGAGACCCAGGGGCTTACGGAACCCCTTTAGTGCAGTAATCATTTACTTGGAAGCTTTTTGTGCATTGGAAATATGTTCTTTCAGCTGTATAATTCTATCCTATGTAGTTTCAATAACATACAAGGGTGTTTCTGTCTTCAAAGTTTCAGCTGCGTAAAGGAGTCCCAAAGAGTAAGCCAAATGAAACAACACCATGAGGGAAACCTAATTCTTTTCCTTTTAGATCTGGTGATAGTAGTACTGGTGGTGTTAGTAATAATATTAATAAGAACAGTGATGACCATCCCTGTTTATGCTGCTGGTTTATGCTGCTGGTTTATGCTGCTGTTACGTTCTTCTGCTGATATCTTAAAGGTTTAAAAAATGTGGTATTCAAAATACTGTAGTAACTTTTAGTTAGGTACCTAAATTTATTTTTAGAGGGCTAACTTTAGATACACAGGTGAAGAAATTTGACTAATTTCTCTGTGTCCTACTCGTTCATCTATAAACTAGAGATAAATGGTATTCACTTTGAGAAAGACTTTTAAATGAGCTGATAGATGCTGATAGATGCTGATAGATGCACTACCAGACAGACTATTCTTTACATTGTGAAACAGTTTGGGGAAATACTGCGGATTTGACAGAAATTAAAGTTATATTCACTGCTCACATGAAATAAGGTTTATACCAGTGTCTCAGTAGCTGTTGCATAAGTGTGCACTTGAGGGCAGGTTATGTGTATTCACTTCGTGCTTTATTATTCTAAGGATCTCTTAATTTCTTGCAGGAGGTGCTTAAACAGCTACAAGGAAGTATTGAGGATGAGGCAATAGCATCATCAGGACAAATTGACTTACTGGAACGACTTAAAGGTAAATTTAAAATTATGTTTCAAGTAGTTTCATTTGTTTCTTAGTTTTTTTTCTTTGTTTTTTTTCTTCAAGATAGTATTTTCTAACTTAGTTCACTCTTCTTTCCAGTGCTGACTTTGACGGTTTGGCATAGTCTCACTGTCTGTTATTTTTTGCTGAGCATTTTAAAGACATGTTTTCAAAAAGATCATTTTTCTGAGTTGCTTTTGTGCTTTTGCTACTGTTACCCTAAGACTTACAGAATCATAGAATGGTTTGGGTTGGAAGGGACCTTTAAGATCATTTAGTTCCAACCCCCCTGCCCAGCAGGGGCACCTCCAACTAGACCAGGTTCCTCAAAGCCCCATCCAGCCTGGCCTTGAACACCTCCAGGGAGGGGGCATCCAGCCTTTCTGGGAAACCTGTTCCAGTGTCTCATCACCCTCACAGTAAAGAATTTCTCCCTAATACTTAGTCTAAATCTACCTTGTTCCCGTTTATAAAGCCATTTCCCTCTTCTAAAAAGTCCCTCTCCAGCTTTCCTGCAGGCCCCCTTCAGGTACTGGAAGGCCTTTGTATCGTCCCCCCAGTGCCTTCTCTAGGCTGAAGAGCCCCAGCTCTCTCAGTCTTTCCCCATAGGGGAGGTACTCCAGCCCTCTGATCGTCTTCGTGGACCTCCTCTGGCCCTGCTCCAACAGATCAAAATCCTTCTTGTGTTGGTGGCCCAACACAACTGGATGCAGTACTCAAGGTGGAGTCTCAAGAGAGCAGAGTAGAGGGGCAGAATCACCTCCCTTGACCTGCTGGTCTCACTTCTCTTGATGCAACCCAGGATATGGCTTGCCTCGTGGTCTGCAAGCATACGCTGCAGGCTCATATTGAATCTTTCATCAACTAGCTCTCCCAAATCACTCTCCTCAGGACTGCTCTCAAGCCATTCTCTGCCCAACCTGTATCTCTGCTTGAGATTACCCCAACCCAGATGCAGGACCTTTCAGTTGGCCTTGCTGAACTTCATGAGGTTAGCATGGGCCCACCACTCAAGCCTGCCCAGGTCCCTCTGGATGGTGTCTTTTCCCTTCTGTATATCTAGTACCTCTTACATATGAATTAATTGGATAAACCTTCCACTTCATTCAGTGCTGTGGAAAAAAAAAACACGTAAGAAATTGTTTAAATTAAGGACAGATTGATTCACAGATTTTCTGAACTTGCTTGCATTCCCTGTCCTCCCTGTTTCACGTTACTGGAACTGTGTCTGTCATGCTGGAAGTTGATCCCCTCTTCCCTCGAGCGTGTGGTGGAATGTGCACCATCCCATACAATACTTCCAAAGCAAATCCAAATCAGTAATTCTGTGTATACCCATTATCCTTACAACTGAACCAGAAATATCATAGAGGAAGCCTACACTTAAGGGTCTTGTGGTGAACAGACTTGCCATCATCTACGTGATAATGAAGCATCTGCAGGATCCCTGAGGAAGAGACTTTAGGAAGTGGGCTACAAGAGCAATTCATATGACATTTTTAATGACATTTTTACAAAACTCTACCCATTTCTTAATTCCTCTGGGAAAAAGGTAGGCAAACCGGTGCGGGGACACTGTTTCTCATTGGCAGAACTGTAGTTTTGCCATCTGCTCAGGGACTGCTATTCTCTTAAATGTACAATCAAGAGTGGATTAGTTTGCCTTGTTCTTTTGTAGTTCCCTCTGCAAAATGTTCAGAATGCTTCCATCGAAGAAACATGGATTTATACATGAAAGATGTTTTAAATGTGCTGCCGAACTTCATCTCTGAAAATGTTTGCTTTCTGTTACCCAGAACTGAACCTGGAGAGTACCAGCTTTCCTGGAGTGAAGTTAAGGCCAAAGGTGTCTGTGCGCTCGTACGGGAGCCGGGAAGGGTCTGTGTCAAGCCGTTCAGGAGAGTGCAGTCCTGTTCCCATGGGATCGTTTCCAAGAAGAGGATTTATGAATGGAAGCAGAGAAAGCACTGGTTATTTAGAAGAGCTAGAAAAAGAGAGGTATATTTTTTTTATCCGTTCATCCAGTATATGGTTACTTTTGATTTCAGTAGGAAAAGTTTAGTGGCACAGTTAATATTTAGCTATAAGATTTTTGATCATAGAGGTATATTTACTGTAACAAGTAAGGAAACCAGGAGTTTGCATTATATTTAGATGCAAAAAAAAAAAAGTTGTTTTAAAACACATAAAACACATTCTGCTGCTTCTTGCATGTTGTGGTTACTGCTCATTGGCTGAACATTAATTTAAGTTGATCTGAAGATGGTTAGCATTTTAAAAAGATTGAGGTTTCATGGCATCTCATACCCATTTGTATCTCCTCGCTATTACTGGTAAGTTGCTAAGTTGAAACTGATAATGTGATGGTGCAATTTCTTTCTGTGTTTTGCAAATTCTTACAGCAAGCATGCCCGGTTGATCAATTATTTACTGTCAGTAGACATTTACATATGGATTCTTGTCTCTTAACAAAGTTCACAGCTATGCATGTTTATTCAATCTTTGGGATTTCATTCTCGTATGATGTTTTTGCATGTTGGCAAAACCGTGGAATTTCTTTTCCTGGAAGGTAGAGATAACCACTTAATAAGAACAGCAGCGCAGGCATAATGCAGAATTGTAGTACATTATCAATTGCTTTTGAAGGAAACGTAAGAGATAGGTTGCTGTTTCCATTGAAGACATCTTTATACCCTAAAATGAATGTCTGAAATTCCAGATGTTTTTAAAGGTGTACTTATAGGGTTTTCTAAAGATTTGGTCATTGCAAGCTGCTTAATTGATAGGATGTAATTCTGTGGGGCTGAAAAATAATCAGCAACGCTATATTTTAATGCTTAGTAGTTTTAACAAGCAAAAAAAAATACAATTTGGAACTGAAATGTAAAAATTTGTTGGGAAGTAAATTGTTTGTGCGGCAGCAGCCTAGAACTCCTGCTTTAAATGGCCTTTCCTGATGTTGAGGAAAGCTTTTGTGCTTTAAATAATATTTTTAGGTCCCTTTCATTCGCTGAAATGAAAGTAACTTCCTGTGGATCCATAGTAAGTCTTCTGTAGCAGCACTTCTGTTTATCTCAGATTTTACTCACTGGTCATGTTTGTTTCCTCTCCAAACTGCAGACTCCTGAAAAGCTCTATAGGAAAATGTAGGAATCCAAGAATCTCTTCCCACTTGCTTACCTTAGTCTTAAAGAATCTAATATATCTGCCATTTGAACTCATGGCTGTTCCCTCTTAAGTTTTTCCATTCATACAGTCTTTTATCCTAGTCTCTAAAGTATTGGTTGTAGAGCTCTCCACATGTCATATTTCACAAGGACAAGACACTCCTATTTCTTATCCAAACTAAGAACCTAGCAGTCGTTCATGATCCACCATAACAAAATATTGTACATGTTTGTGTTATTTCCAATGCTTTTTTTTTTACCACATATGGTATACCGAAATCATTAAGAGATAGTTGGGGCTTTCAGTTACAATTCAAGTCATTGGACTCCAGGTCATTCAGAGAAAGGATAATTAATTTAGAGCAACTGGAGTTCAGGTTGGTTACTGCAATACGTCTGGTTTATGATGTAATCTTTTACTACAATTATCGATTCTAAGGTGATAGTTCTTGGACATTTTTGTTCTTTGGAGAATAAAGTTCAGAGTGATCTGGTCTTTTTTTTCCAAATAATGATGGAAAAAAAGAGAGGGAAAGGGTTATTTTAATTTCAGTTATGTTCAGACAGTGTTACTGTCGCAACTGGGGGAGTAAAGATTAGTGCTGCTGAGAAGATGATGATCTGTAGAGACCTGGCTTCATTTATTACTGAAATGACAATCAGTACTGCCCAGTTCTTTATGCTGTTTTACAGGACATGTAGAAGTGCTTAAGGTGTTGACCTGGGGTCTGGGTAATCAGAAGAATCAGAATTTAGTGTGGAGGATATAGGACTATGCATCTGAAAGCAGTATGAATTCGGAAAGGAATTAACCACTTATTTTTCTATTCTTTGTGTGTTTGTTGCTAAGTTTTGGTGTTTATAACCATGTATATATTTCAACATGGATTACTTGCTCTTAGATATTTATTTATTTATTTATTTATCTGCATTTAAACAGGTGTTCTAAGAGTTTGTGGAACTTCACAAACGTCAGAACATTAGAAAAATTTAAAAACTAACTTTTTTTGGAAACCTGCAGCATAAGAACATTTTCATTCAATATTTTAACACCCTGGAAAAATATGTTTTGCCTATGGGCAGCAGTGTCAAGGCAAGGACCAAATCATGTATTAACTGTATATGAATTGGGCAAAATCGCGAGGTGCTTATCAGTAAAGAAATTCTCTAGATGTTTGAAAATGTAAACAAATAAGAAACAAGAAAAAATTGCTAAAAGTAGTTATAAATTGAAAAATTTATTTAACTTGGCAAAAAATGATTTTCTGAGAAGGAAAAAAATAACCAACTGGTATGAAGAAATGTTTTGCATGTTTCCCACTTACTCAGTTCTCCTTCAGTTTTAAAGTCAATAAAAGCAGAAAATGGGAAATACGTATTTTTAGAATCATAGAATTATTTGAGTTGGAAGGGATCTTTAATCCAGTCATCTAGTCCAATTCCCCTTCAATGAATAGAGACATCTACAGCTAGAACAGCTTGCTTGGAGCCCAGTCCAAAATGTTTCAGGTTACCAGTTTAGAATACACTGCTTGATAAATCTCTCCTGCTTTCTCTCTGGCTATTTCCAGGTGTAGTTGGTCAGACACTTCTTCAGAGTATGCTGCAGGTTCTGCATATTGCCTTTTATAAACTACAGGTTACTTTATGTTCTGGTTTACCTTTTATCATTCAGATAATCTCATCTTTGTCAGCTCTCTGACATAATACTAGAGGTGATGGTCCTGTACTGATTTTTTTATGAAAATGTGTGTATTCCTTCATTATTCCTCTTGTTTTATTCCAGTTTGTTGTGGGTATTTTTTTTTTCTTAATGTTGATTTTAAGCATTTTCTCTAGTCTTATGTTCTTAACTCTTCATGGCTAACTGTATGACTTAACTATATCTTTACAGCATCTCTTAGAAAGTGTTTGGTTTTCAAGATTTTGTTGTTGTATCACCTAACAATGGAAGTGAAAGTATTAATTATGTAATGCAAGTAGCATAGCACATATTTTGTTGCTCTTCTCCCTCTTGACTTGCAATAACATTGACATAGTCATCCAGAAAAGATCTCCAAAAGAAGGAACTTCTTGACTCAGCTTCCTTTATTTCTTGTCAATCCAGAAAAAACTCACTACAAAATTGTTTCTAAATACTTTCCCATTAAAAAAAAGTGGTTCAAATTAGAAACTTTTTCTTAACTCATAAAAACACTGTAATGTTTCAGAAGTTTACTACTTTTGCCTTGTTGCATTTTCACTGATCCTAACAGCGTATGATAAACAAAATATTCTGCATGACAGTGCTGATAAAAGCAGTTTTGGTGTGCACAGAGGTGTAATAACTCTGCTCTCTCTTAACCTCATGAAACTCCAGAGGGTTGCAGAAGGTGCTCTACTTCTGGTTGATGTAACCTCTGATAGTAACGTAAATGTATGAAGCAACTCATCAAACACATCTACAGAGACATACTGCTTATTTTTAAGGAAATTGAAGTGCAGTCTGCAGTTCTTCAGACATTGGACTGAGAGACCTTAAAGATGTCATTAAAATCTAAATTCTCCTGGAGCAATAATAGCAAACTAGTAAGCCCAAATAAAGCATTGCACAGAAGCAAAAATTGATGCTATTGAATTTAAAGAGTTGCCCCCAGGTCTTGAATTGTTTTTTATGGAATACTGATGGTTCCTAAGTTCATTTCTTGCTTCTAGCATCCATTATACATGTCAAAACAGATTGGATGACAGTGTCTCACTCATGAACTGAATACCCTGCATTTTGCAGGAGAAACTTAATCAATGTTCACTTAGCTGAAAGTAATTCCTCCTATTTATACAACCAGGTCTTTGAATCCAGAGGCAAAATTACTCAATTTTTAAGTCTCTGTATGGTCTTGACACAGCAACAGGTGAGAATAGTCTGATTAGGGCTGTTAGAAAACATATTTAGAAATAAAAATACTTTTGATAAGAATTGCATTAATTATACTTCTGAAAAATTAGGGTCAAATAGGACACAACTAGTGTTTGGACACCCAGCAGTGTATTTCCACCATGGTGGAAAAGAAGTTCACAGAGATCAGGCAGGCAGGTCCTGTGTGTTAGAGAATGGGCAATGGAAAGCCAAAAGAATGACTTTATTTCACAGCCCTTCTCAGAGCATAATCTACTCACATTTCATTCAGTCTGTATAAAGGACTTCAGGGATTCCTCAGGGCACATCCTTGCTTTGGGTATGGAGTATTGATGTTATCAAAAATAGTTTTAAGCATTTTTGAAGAAGAAGGTCAATCAAGCAGATTCTTCAAAATATATAGTTTTAAATTCTTTTTACTGCATGTTCTTTCACGAGGAGACTTGATTATCAGCCTCCCAAGTTGCGCTTGGGATGCATTAATAAAGTAATTGAGGGAAAACTTTATTGTGTACGCTCTTTGTTCCTTTAAAACTTAGAGTAATTATCCATAACATTTTTTTGTGTTTTGTAAAGGTTCATATGGCTCCCGCTTAGACCAGAAACTGAGACTAAAGAGAGGCAGGTGTAAAAATTAAGGGAGGGGAAGTAATGCTTGCCAGAAATACTGAGTAATACAGAGTAATACTGAAAATCTTACATATTTTGAGAAGTGATATGAGAATAAATAATGTGTAACCATATTGATAACTTTGGAACTATACTGATGTAGTTTATAAAGGATGGATAAAATAGTAGGTAAAACTTTTAATACATTTTCTTTTGGTACTCTGCATATAATCAACTTCTTATCTTTCTCCTGTACTGTTCAGGTCTACAGTATGCTTATAATACCCATTTGAAATGTTCTAAATGGCTACAAATGTGCCCTGTCTGTAACATTTTGTAGAAAATACTGTTAAAGTATTTTTAATAATCACAGAAATAAGTTGATATTGCATGCCTTACCTTCGTGGTTTTTGTTTTTATGGGTGGCAGAGTTAATGAGGAGGTACTGCAAAGGGTGCAAAGATAACCATATTTAGTAACATGATATTGAGATGTGTTCGCTCTTAAAATTTCCAGTCCTTTTCTTAAATAGCAGCCATAGTTCGATGCATCGTACAAAAGCCTATTGTCTTAAAAGAAGCAGGATTTGAGTTAGCATGTGATAAGTAACTGTGCTTAACTTTCACTAAATGCTGCTAAACCATAGATTTCTAAGTGGTAATAGAAGAAATAGCGATATTTACCTATAACTGTGGGCCTAATGCACAAGAAATTAAAATGACTTGCTCAGCACATCATAGCAATTTGTTCATCTGGGTTCAGGGAACCTTCTTAAACTTCTTGTTAGTGCTTTCTCACTCAAACCTTGTTTCTTAACCTTTTGCATTGGTATCAGTGCTCATTTCTGCATTCATATTTGTTTATGAGGTCTTAACAATGAGACATTTCTTGCTTGTTTTCAATAGATCTCTTTTGCTTGCGGAACTTGAGAAGGAAGAGAAAGAAAAGGACTGGTATTATGCCCAGCTTCAGAACCTTACCAAAAGGATTGATAGTCTCCCCCTTACTGAAAATGTAAGTATCTGTAGTATGCTACAGTATCTGCATTAGCTGCTTTGTATACCTTATGAACTTTGTGATTTTCTCTAATGTCATTTTCATTTAAAACATTTTAAATTAGTATGTAAAGCTTACTTGGTCTAAATAATGTTTTCGTATGTAATTTTACATTTTAAAATTCATACCTACCACTATGAATGCCAGCACTGGAAAAGAACACCAAGAAGTTATTATGACAAATAAATTACGTCAGTAAGCTGTATCCCCCAGAGGTCTTTTTTTTTCTATAATTTTTTGTTTTTTAATAGAGTCTTTTAATTTTGAGAGCAATATTAGCCTAAGAGACAATTTACGTAAGAGCTCTTCTTTCAAAACAGCAAGTAAAGTGGTGGTATAATGTATGTAAATACAATTGCTCCAATCTTTTACCTTTGCATCTCCAAATAATTTATAGTCAAATCTTGAATAATGAAGATCTCTGATATGAATGAATATCCATAGAAATGAAGATCTCTGATAATAAGAATGATGAAAATCTCCGGTTTCCCAGATAATATACAGTTTCTGGTTGTTAGACCTCAGAAACTTGGATATATTTGCAGTGCATTCATTTGCATGTACAGTTTTGATTGCCTGTCTTCACAGAGTCAAATCTCATTAGGCAGTTACTTTAGTAACTGGAGTGAAGTAGCTGGACATCAGCATTTGTAACATTTAGCTGTGGCCAATTTAATCAGAAAACCAAAGGAAGAGAAAGCCTGGGCAGTGTAGTATATTCTCAAAGGCACTGTCAATTGTATTTATGTCACAGTAAATGTGTTGTAGGTTTTAAGATATAAATCTCTCAATTTCAACAGATAATCAAGTTAGCTCTTTTTACTAGAACATCTCACTTAATATCTACATGAAATCTGTTTTGTTGTAATTTATTCGTTACTGCTTATTCTACTGGATAGAATTGTGAATGTGCCTACAATGGGCAGACCCTATTCTTTTTAGTATCTTTTTAGTAGCGTTTTACGTATTTGTAGATGTTTGACTGTTTTCTCTGTGAACATTGCTGAAGTCTCCTCTGAGAACTGCTCTTGAAGACTTATTTGCAAGCTGAATAATCATCCAAAAACAGCGTAGTGTAGACTTCTAGGAACAATGTAAAGGTGCAGCAGTCCTATTTGAATTTTCTAAGAATAATTAAAGCCTTAAACTTTTAAAAATTTTCATCATGGTTTCAGATTTTTGCTTCTGTTTAGCCCATATCTTTGTCTAAACACTCTGAAATGCACAACCTTCTCATTTCTGTGCAGCTGCCATAATAGAGCTATGATTGTGCTTCAGTCTTTACCATTCTTTCCATGTGTCAGTAGCTGAAAGCTTCCTTTTGGCATTCTTTTAAACTCCTTTACCAAAATCAAAATTGTTTATAAATTCTACTTCCATAAGACTTTTGCATATTATTGGTGGAAAAAAGCTAGTAGAATATACTGGATTGGATATTTCCTTTTTCCAAACCAGAGGAAGTTTTAGATCAGAGAAGCATTTCTGTTTTTTGTCAGTGATTATTGATTACACAGTGCTGTGGTTATGTGAAAATTTCTGCCTTACAGTTTTGTCTTTCTCATTCGTGCAGTCACTGTTTATCATTTGTGCTCTGTTCTAGTACCTTTCTGTTACGGAGGTGTCTCCACATATTAAGTACAGATGTAGTGCTCATCACTGCTCCTTTTTGAAAGAACTTGCTCTGTCCTCCTCAGAAGGGCAACTGTTACCGGTCTTTAAATGAAAGAACTTTAATCCTCCATAGCATTCATTTCATTTCACTTGTCACTCCCTTGTTGCTATGTAGCTTCAAAACTGCTGACCTCATGAAAAGTTCAGTAAACTTACATTCATCTTGTCAGGAAGGTAATGGTGTGCTTCAGAAGATATTAACTAGTTCATTTCATATGCAAACATGTTTACTGGATCTTTCTCCATTTTCCATGTGTTTAAATATATGACATATGTACATGTGGGTAATAATTGAACTTTCAGCTGAAGTTGTCACCTTGTTAGGCCTAGAGAAGAGAAGGTCTGTGAGGGATCTAATTATGTCTTCTCATGCTTAAAAAGTAGCTGTAGAGAGGACAGAGGTACTCTTCACAAGGATGTGTGATGACAGAACAAGAGGGCACAAATTATTCAGGGGAAATTCTGTGTGAATATAAGAAAAAAAATTTTTATTTTGAGGACAGCTGAATATTGGAATTGGTTGTTTACAGAAGTGGTGAAACCTGTCTTGCTGGAAGTATTAAAAACTCGGCTTGACTTAGGCCTGGATATCTAACTTGAAGACCCTGCTTTTGACAGAAAGTAGGACCAAGTGAGCTATTGCAGTTCCTGCCACCTTATTTTCTATTGTTGTCATCTTTAAAATTATCACTTAATTTGATTTTCTTGCTATTTTTTTGTGTTAGTTGCACAGACCTGTTGTTTTAAATCTACATTAAAATCATAAACTAGTTGGAGTGCCTTTAAGTTATGTTGTTGTTACAAATAGAACATCTATGGTTTTTTCGCTGGATAATGAAAAATAGGGTAGATAACAGTAGTAAGAATGAGGTCATAGTATCGTAACAACAGTTTTGTACCTCTGGGTATTTTTAAAAATACTGATTCTCCTGGAATTTGTAACAGTTTGGTAGACATGCTGATGTACATTAGTAACCAAATATTCCAGGCTTGTAATGAGTGATAATGTCTCAATTTTTACAGATTGTATTTAGTCATTTGACAAAACTTGCAGGTAGCTTGTTGTTTGAAACACAGTTTGTGTTCTTCTTTTTAATAACATAGCCATATTTTAGTAATCTACCGTTCATCATCTGTTTGTTGATGAATTTTGCTGTGGAAAAATAGTTGTTCCGCTTTTGTTCAGACATTCATCATTTACATAAATTTGATATACTAAAATGCCTTCTCTGTAATTCGATTTCAGTTCTCCTTGCAAACAGATATGACCAGAAGGCAGCTGGAGTATGAGGCAAGGCAAATCAGAGCTGCAATGGAAGAGCAGTTGGGTACTTGTCAGGATATGGAGAAGCGAGCACAGGTATAGTTTTTATTAGAAAGAACAGAAAAGGTTTTTCTGTGATTTTCTTAAGTTACTGATAGTTGTATCTTTAAACAGTGTGTAAGCACAGTGATAGCTTAGAGCATGTGTGTCCTTTTGGCCTGCCTGGTCTGCATTGAGAAAGACAAATTGGAGCGTGTATAAAATATGTAATATAGTTAATGTATATAAGAAACAAAAGTTGTTTTTAAAAATATATTTTCATTAAAACGTTAAAAAAGAGGGCCACAGAAACCTAGAACTAGTGGGGTGTTTGACACTGGTTTTGTAAAACTAGCGCATCAAAGTCTGGTATGATGGAAGTGGTTGCAATTCTTAGTGAGTTCTCAAGGCGCTCGTCAGAGACCTCTATAAGTTCAGAATAAAATCCAGTGAGGATCTGGTAGGTTTTCATAACCAGAGACCATACGTCAATTCAGATGCATAACTTGAAGTTGTTTGCTCTCACCAAGCATTGTTTTGCATTCATAATGAGTACATGCAGAATTTTGTAAGCAAATCATATTAGCCACATTTGGAAGTATTACTCAAAACGTAACTGTGTGAAACCTGTAAATAGGATAATCAGTTACTCGCTGGTTATAAAAACTATTCTCCCATGGCTGTTTATTTGAGCTATTTATTACTGCTTGTTTCCATGGATGTTAAATAACAAGTAGGTAAAATAATCTGGTTTTATGTGTTTGAAGAACAAATCTTTTCAGTAAAAACAGTCAGTTTAGGCACTATCTTCTCCAGGTTTACATGAACAGGAACTTTGCTACAAATGAAACATTTCTAATCAATTCTGTTTGTAGTTAGAGTTTGAATTGTATTTTCGACAGTGAATTAAACTTCCCAGAAAAATTATGTGGCTTTAGTTTTTTGCAAAATACATACCCTGTAGTAGTGCTAACTCTGTCAGGTATATACATAATGGATGTATAAGGACCTATTAATATGGATGCACTCAAGACAGAGCCAAGTTCATTCTCCCCTGTTTTAGTCTGCCTGGATAATAACCAACTCTGATCTGGAAGCCACATGGCTGTGCTATCAATGTTTAGCAGCTACAGTAGTGTCCTGCATGAATACAGCTGTGCAACTTCTGTCAATTGGTTGTGAGTGAAGGCGGAACAGGCTCAGCCTGAGTATGTCTGGTTATCTCTGTTGTATAAGGTAGTAGTGTGTCATCAAACTTCTGAATTTTGTTACTAACGGGCTAATGTAGAATAAGTTAAAGTAAGCTAAATGAATACAGACAGTATGCTATTGGCTAAGTTATTTACTCAGACAGAGTATAATTGAAATTGTTGGAAGAAATTATTTGACTGTAGTTCTCTCACTCTGAAAGTAAGTTTTCCCTTAGGCGGCTGCTTCCCTACTTGTTCTTTCTGAATTTCAGGAGGGAAAAGATCCTATCAAGAGGATATTGAAATCTTCGTATGTTGTTGAATTAATGTTTGCCTGTGGGTTTATCACGGATGTTTTGTTCTTTATGTATAACACCTATTTACTTAAAAAAAAAAAAATGGTGTCTACTATAATTATGTAAAGATGATAAAATAGGAATTGACTATATATAAATTTTCCTCTTGTGGGCTTTGACTGGCAATTCCCCTTGGTTTCATTATACCAAGGATAGGTGCCAAAACTGTTCAGAGGTACACTGGTGTGCAGACACATAAAAGCAAATTCTGTATTATTGTGATGTTCAAATGTGCCATGAACTTGCTGGTTTTTCAGCTTTCTTGCTGCTCTGTATTTTCCTTCTGCCTTAACTGTTTGTTATTATTATATTATACAATGCAAAATCTGAGTTAAAGGAAGGAAACAGTTGAAATATATAAAAGGCAGTGAGTGCTGCAGACGTCTCTGCATTAAGAGTCCCAGAGATTTATTCTGTGCGAGAGCTGGTAGCCTCACACTGCCAATTAATTCATGTACTAGCCACTTCTTCTGGAGGACCTTAAAATAATGATCTTCTCCCCCTCTCATCTGTCATTGATTCCTCTGAACTTTTCTTCCTGAAACAAATCAGCTCGCAGCAGTCATTGTTTGTTACTCCTTTTGAGGATTGTATATGACCACGTGACCAACGGTTACACAAAAAGATGCAACAGAGGACTTTATTTATTTTAGCTTGTTTAACTATTTACACTCTTACCTGAAGTTTATAACTTCACATGGTATTTCTCATTTGAGAGAAAAAAAAAAAAAGATTTTTAAAAGTTTTTAAATTTAATCTTTAAGTATTCAAATATTCTAACACATATACTTAGTTGTATAACCTTTATAAAAGCAAAGTGTTTTAAAAGAAAATATTAGTCCTTATTTTTCAGAAAATGAAGGAATGTTTTTAGTAAATGCTACTGGAGCAGTGATTCCTAAGTAATTTGTATCTTTAAATGTTAAGTTGCTTTATCCAACAATACTCTTTTAATAAGAGTGATAAATAAGTATTACAGAATGAGTAGGAGTATATCATGAATAGAGATAAGTGATATTACTTACATAGCTTCTAAAATTTAAACAATTTTCTGAATGCATTCAGACACTTGAAAATTCATTCCTAGACACACAGATGCCTTAATAATCAAATGGCATGGTTAACCAAAAATATATATAAACATGACAGTGCATTGATACAGTGCGGAGTACTAAATAATGAGTCTTCTCAAAGTTTAGAACCCTCTTTCATCTTTAATATTAGCTTGTTTGACTTAATACTCTGAGGACTCTTGTAAGTTATACAGTAAAATGAATGTTCTCTTGAATTTTTTTGCCTTCCCCTTACCATCTTCATCAAATTAAGGCACAGTATACTGCTACTGATAAATATCCTGAGATGCTTTGATATGTTGTGTTTACATAGGAGAAAGTATAATATGTCTTCATTAAGTGATATAATGACTTCAGGCTTGTTTGCAGTTTCACTGCTGAACAAATTACATTAGGTTCTTACAGTTGTGTTTACAGTAGTAGTTTCTTCTCTGTGCTTTTTCAGTATTTGGTACAAAGCATGCTTCTGATTGATGGAACTTCTCAAGTCCCCTGTAATACAAATTATCAATTAAGAAGAGTTGTCTGATGTTTACATTTTTCAAGTAAGATTTGGTAGATGTGGATTCAGATCTTTTCTCTTTTGAAAACTTTGTCTGTAGTACTTCACAAATTGCAATATTGAATATTTTTCATCTGCCAAAAAATATTTTCCCATGTTCAGACGTGTATGTATACATATTCAGATTCCCTTGTTGTACTTTATACAATTAATTGCTGATGACATAGAAGGAAACTCAATTTAAGGGAAGCTCCAAAGTCATTCTCAAAGACAGAGAAGTGCTCTGTCATAGAACTATAGAATGACTTGGGTTGGAAGGGACCTTAAAAATCACCTAGTTCAATCCCACTGCCATAGGCATGGCTGCTCCCCACCAGATCAGTCTTCTCAGGCCTAACTGAGCCTGGCTTTGAACATCTCCAGAGATGGGGCATCCACAGCTTCTCTGGGCAGCCTGTGCCAGTGCCAAACCACCCTCAGCGAAAAACTTCACCTTGCCTTCTAACCTAAATCTCCACTCCCATAGTTTAAAATCATTCCCCTTTGTCCTATCGCTATCGCATCAAGTAAGCAGCCTGTCTCCCTCCTGTTTATAAGCTCCCTGCAAGTACTGGAAAGCCACAGTGAGGTCTCCCCAAAGCCTTCTCTTCTCCAGGCTAAACAAGCCCAGCTCCCTCAGCCTGTCTTCACAGGTGTGGTACTCCAACCTTCTGATGATCTTTTTGGCCTCCTCTGGACTCACTCCAAAGCTCTACAGGATTCTTCTGAATTATATGACATACTGTCATTCATCACTTCACCGATGTGCAGTTATTTCCAGTAATACCTTTTTGTCTTTCTAATACTTAAGAATCTCCTGATCGAGGAACTAAGGAGAGTGAATGATCTGTTTGCCTCTTGTGGAGCTTCTTTATGTGCTGCTTTCAAAATTTTGCTTCTCTGTTCGTAGCTGTGCATTTCTACTAAGTGTTGATGTTCGTGATGCTTTTCCTGCAGTTTATTATGATGTACGTTTCAGAAGTTCATTCCACTTTGTGTTTATATGCTTTATTTCTAAGATTTTGAGATTACATTTGTTTCTATTTCACGTGTATCTTTTGGTAGAAACACATTTTTAAAAAGTTCATCTTATTTTCATTTTCAGGTTGTAAAGATGTTAAATAAGGTTGGTTATAACGATCCTTGCAGTGTCCACTAGATGCACAAAGCCTTTTTTTTTTTTTTGTATAACACCAAACCTGTTATTCAGGTACAACAATCAGGATTTTATTAATCTATCCATTAGATAAAAAAAAAATATTTAATCAGTTCAGTATTCTGTTCATATCCTGATGTTATTGGGCTAATTATTCTCTGCCCACTTTTGGAGTCGACAACTGTATATTATCAAGTGCACACAATTACCTAACTCTTACTTTATTCACTTGCTGTTTCAGAGAATCATAATTCATCCTGTGCTTCACAACGCAGCTTGTATGTGCATCCTGTAAAGTTTGGTTTTTCAACATTCCATTTATGAACCACAGAATGATTGCACTGAGAAATGAGTAGCAATACAGCTTCCTATAAAAAAGTCAGGTTGATTCAGAAATGTCTCTGTAAACCCAGACAGACCAAGGAAGCACTGTGTAGCTTTACAACTTGCCTTGTAAATTCTTCGAGATTTGTAGGGGCAGAAAATATTCAGAGGCTGTTATAACATAAACAGAGTTCCCAAATCATCATAATAACTGAACATAATAGAAGCCATTCAGTATTTCCTACTTTGAAGATGCTTGGTCATTATAAATTCTCTCAAATTTCTATATGGAGAGTGCAGTGACGTAATTTGCTAAAAAAGTATTAGCTTTATTAGAGACCAAACCAACCACTGTATTTGCAATGTTTGCAATCATGCCTGTGCTTTCTTGTGAAGAACACTTGAATTACAACATAAATGAAGTAGTTCTGTTTGTATAAGCTGTTGTAGTTAGCTGTATTTGCAATGAATTTTTCATATTGTCATTATACGGAGTAAGTAAAAGGTGTTTTTGAATAAAACGATTCATTTCAGGTGAGGGTGGCAAGAATTCAGCAGATAGAGAAGGATATTCTTCGTATACGACAGCTCCTGCAATCACAAGCAGCAGAAGCAGAGGTTAGTGAACCTTCTTTTGTTTCTGGTATGCATCTATTAAAAAAAAGTCATCTGAATATGCTGGTGGATAGGATTATTTGCAGAAGCTAGCGATCTCACAGTTATTGAACTAGTCAATTTACATAGTCAGTTACTTGTTCACTCGCCTGTGAACTGAGGGAGAAATACTGGAATTACTCTTCATGCTATTATTGAGCATTAATCACTAATGATAAGTCAGTTAAAAGTTCTACTAGCATTTTCAGTTAAAAGACAAAAGTACAATGTGTTATAAAGGCTATGTCTTGGTTTCATCAAGTAATTAAAACCATCAGTTGTACATACCATTCTGAAGAGGAATTTCTGATAAACAACTTCAGAGCTTGCTTATCTTTTGAGAGAGAGAAGAATGAACATAGCTTTTCGCTGATTTCTTAGAAGCTTTGCATATTTTTAGCATTTAAGTACTGACTTCTATATTAACAAGTACCAAATAATATTTCTCATGAGCAACGAAGTTGATAGTAGTAATTGCAGTGAGCAAAAAAACAGCATTTGTAGTGGAAATTCACTTACAAGAAATGGAGTTGAACTGGTAAATTAGTTATAATTTTTATGTTGGACCTGAATATTTTTTTATTTATTTTCACCCAAAATAGCTGTGAAAGTTCGGAGCAACATTTAAATTATTAATTATTAAGGGATGTATCTTTTTCCATTTGTAATGATAATGGTTTTATAATTCTAGAGTGTAAGGGAATATCTGGTGTTGGAAGTGAAGCTGATAATTGTATGTATAATTAAAGTTGTCTGGTCTTCTGACACATTAGGCAATGCAGTTGTTTATGCATACTGATGAGATATCTTCTAAGCCTTCTCTACTCCAGGGCTGTATCGCATGGGATTCTTCCAAGCAGAAACTTGAAGGAGGTTACAATCTGCATTCCTGTATCATTAGACTATTGTTCTGTTTTTTGCCTTTCTCTGTCCTTTTTGGACTCTGAACTCTACCATTTCATGGTCTCTGCAGCCAAGGCTGCCACTGACTGTCATGTCCCCAACCAGTTCTTCCTTATTGTAGCTCCAGCAGATCATCTTTCCTGGTTGGCTCTTTGATTGTGTGAAAAAGTTGTCAGCAGAACACTCAACATATATCTTAAGATTGTTCTGCCCTACTGTATAGTGCTTGCAGCAGATACCAGGGTGTTTAAAGTTCCCTGGGAGGACCAGGCCCTGTACACATCATAATTAATCTAGTAGTTTGGAAAACATCTCTTTCTTCTTCCTGGTCAGATCTATAGCATATACCCACTACATCAGCAACCAAAATTGATCTCCAGCTGCTCTTGATACATAAGCTGTTGACTGACCCTACATATCTCCATGCATTCCAGCTGTTCTCCTTGGCTTCCCAGGCTGTGCTTCCTAGAAGGTTTTTATTCCCCACTCATAGCCTTCCAGTCATGTGAGTTGTCCCACTACATCTCTGTGAAGCCATGCAGGCACACAGACTTTTACTCCTGCTTTTGTCCCCCTTGCAGCATGCAGTAGCATAGAGGCATTTCAGTGAGGCACCCATGCATGCCACTTCCCATCATACAGGCTTGAGAACGTTTCCCATAAGTCTTTTCTGCAGGAATTTTCTTCTCTATGCACCTGTCCACAAAGGGATTCCACTTCACTTCTGCCTTTTAGATTCATCTTTTGTTACTATCAGTTAGGGCCCTTGCCTTGCTATCCCCAGCTTCCTTAGCTGTTTGTTAGGGGATTAGTCCCTCCCTCATCATTTGTACTTTAAAGCGCTCCCTACCAGATTGGCAAGGCTTTTGGCAGATGTACTTTTGCATCATTTAATCAGATGGAACTTGTCCTCAGAACATGTTTCCTCTTCTGGTTTTGAACAAAACAAAAACCATGTTAATTAGGCCTCATATAAGCTCAGGGACTCAAACAGTATTGAGATGCACCAAATTAGAGAAGTTATAGTCTTAGTTTTTCTCTCCACTTCTTTCTTCAAGTTACTCGCCTGCTGAATATGTAGAAACACACTTTATAGAAGGTACTTGCAAATCTCTTGAAATACAGAGACTTTTCCTTTCTTCTGCTAGTACATACTGCAAAATCATGTGATGTGATAGTTGTTGATTTCAGAAATATTTAAAGCATAGAGACAAGATCTAGAGATTACCTCAGTCTTGGTATAATGGGCACATACTTAACCATTTTGCTACTACAAAAGCAAACAAGCATGCTTTATAACTTCAAAGCTTATAATTACTTTTGTAGTGTGATGTCTGAATTCAGAAATGACAGATGTCTGTAAGCACAAAAATCATGTTCCAGAATAAGTTCTGTTTTACACTGTGGACCTGTGCACTATTCATTCTGTAACTGTTGTGTAATTCTTCACCACATGTAGAGATTACAGGATCTGCTGTTGTATACATTCTTTGATTCTTAGTTGATGTGATTGGTTTAAATATTTTCATCCACTGGTCCTACCTTCAGTGTTAAAAGGTAATGCACAGAGGCAGCATACTTGCAGTGGTTATGCAATCCTTGCTGCACTGTCTGCATACTATATTATAGTATAATATAGTATACTATATTATATATATGTATGCATATGTATGTATGTATATATGTATGTATGCATATATATATAATACGATTCTGTGATATATATATGCAAAAGTATATATATGTATATAAGTATATATATATGCATATATATATATATATATCACAGAATCATATTATATTATGCTGCACTATTAGGGTTGTACTTTCTTAATATACTAACCCCTATTCCGTCAGAGATTAATATTGTTTGACTTACAGTAATGCTGTGTCTATACAAAATTTATTTTAATCATCCACGTTTGTATGTGTGCATACACTTTCTATATAATACTTATATGTAATATAAAATATTACTTTAATTACATTAATTCAATATATATTCATATGAAGGAATCATTTTTCAGTAAATACCTGCTATCTGCTACCCGTATTACTATTAACTCCATTAGGCCAGACTTCTGTAGCTAAATAGGTAAGAAATCTTTGGCGTGAACTTACAGATTTGACGTTCAGGTCTCACGGATGAATCGTGACAGTAACATGGGTGTGTATCTTTGTGCATGTTGTGAGTGCACACTGCATTTAAAATATGATCAGCTGTGCTTCTTACTGTTAAGAATGATCTTAGAATTATTAATGAAATTGGCTGTTATATTGAACTTTTTATACTGGCTTTTACTACTTTTATACTTTATTATTGAGGTCTTTTGGGGGAATGAGATGCCACCTCTTTCATAAATAGCATGTGGTAAACAACTTATCTCAGTGAGAAGAGAGAAACAGAGAAAACTGAGGGGAGTTCTGCTTTAAGTTAGAAAGAATGAAATGTTTTCCTGTTTGTGCTGTAGGTGCATCAAAGCTTTTTAATAAACACTCCACCATCAGCTCTAAAAGAAAGTGTGCCCCTAATTCAGGGCTATTGTTGGAAGAATAATAATATCCCCTAGGGTAACCCAATGCCTTGCTAATGAGCACTTCTGCTTTTGACCTCTGTGTACACTGAATACTGCTTTATTCATGAGATCGAAAATTATTGTTATCTAATGACTGGAAAATTTTGTCCTTACTTATAGAGGAAGCTTAGATGCGTATTTTATGTCAAACTCACCATTACGCTTCACTCAAGACTGAAAATACTGTGAGAGAGATAGTCATCATATGCTGTATTCAGCACATTTTGCAGCAAGGCTTGATCTTGACTGAGTTCCTACTCTTGTATCAGGAACCAAAATGTCTTTAGTCATCGTATGAACATAAATAGCAATAAAATTTTGTACATACTGGCAAAGATGTTGAGTTTTTAAATGAAAAAATGGGTTAAAACAACAGGAACACTGTCTCCAAAAGTATTTCTTGAGTTTTCCCTTATGGGCTACTCATTTTCCATAACTAAATACACAGCTTAAGAAAAATATTACCAGTCATTATTTTCAGTTTTCTTATGTAATTCCCTTGTGTTCTTTGACAAGTCTTCTTCCATTAATTCAATGGATGTATATTTCATTTTTTAATGTTTGTCCTAAACATTTAGTTAGTTAGTTACTGGTTTCTGAAACTGTTCAGTGTTAAGTATTTTCTGGGTTTAATACACTGGTGTCTATGTGAACAAATTAAGGGGGTATACTGGTGATACTGTATGTGTTTGATCACCACACACATTTTTTAGGTAACTGGAAAAGTTTCAGTGTGTGCACATTGAAGAAAAGTATGTTTTTGCTGAAAATTAAAGAGAGGTTTCCATAAGGCATGGCAGACTGCAGGCTGTACTACCCAAAAACATTTTAGGACCCTGTAGTAACTGAATTTAATATAGCGAATTTAGTTTAACAAATGAAAGGAATATGTGTATGGTAGTAGTCTCTGAGTCTAAACAAGGTGGTTTGACATCAAAACTAATTTTATAAAAAGAATCTTGTTTTTTGAAGTAAAGCAATACCTTTTCAACTCTGGACTTCATTAAGGGCAGGCTTATGTGCCATTTTGAAAAGCCAGAACATGTTAAGAATACTAGTGGGTGATGTTGGGTAATTCACATACTGAACAATGCTCAGTTATTCTATTTGCTTTTTAAAGGAACTGTATTTAAAGGCCTGGTTTTGGTGTTGATTTGCTGATATATCTTGGTGGGAGATTTATATAAGTTTCATTGGTATCAAGCTAGTTATTCCTGCTGTGTTTGTTGTTAAAATTTAGGTTGACCTTCTTTTCACGCAGAAATTGTCTTTTAATGTAAGCTTAATTTAACCGTGCTAGCTGTAGTCTCCAGTATATGCACAGATCACGTGACAGTGCAGGGAAGACAGCTGTTTGCTCCAATTCTGTTACATTTCTGATAGCGACATGAGCACAGCTGGTGGAAAATGGTGTTTCTGTGTCTCACAGCAAATCCTTTGTCTTGCAGGGCTGTAATCCTCAGAGGACATGCTTTACTTTTATCTTGCAGTTTTTCTAAGACAGTCAATCTCAGCTGTTAATTACTGAAACTAAGTGTCATGAAATACGAAATACTGTTTTGTGGTTCTGTGAAGATGCAGCATTGTTGATTCACAGTCTAGAGAGCATTGAATGGTTGCACATTAAATTTCTCTATATGATTTCATAAACTGTTCCATTGACAGAGAGCACCTCAAGGCAAGCATGATGCAGGTTCCCATGATACAGAGAGGCAGAGCGAAGGTCAAGGAGCACCAGAAATCAGTATGTCAACTAGCAATACTGGTCAGGTAAATTGATTGTTCTGTTTATTGATGTATTCTGGAAATGCACAGTTATGTATTTTTATATACCTTACAGTGTTTGCATGCATGCGTATTTTAAAAAGATTTATGAATTTCTTCATTGCGTCTAGAACTGAGTAATTTATTGTATTTAGTGGAAGGAAATGTTTTTAATAAGATGAAATATAAGCATTCCATAATACAGGAAATGGTTTTCTTTGGTTTAAATAATTAATTAGCCTAATACTAAGAAAAAATGTAACAAAAATGACTACAGAGAATGTTATTTTATTGTAGCTGTACTGTAACGTTAGCAGTATGATTTAATTATGAGAAATGGTTCAATTTTTACATTAGAAGTGATCTTTATAGCATCAGTCATTTTAAATAGAAGAATCAAATGGCAAGCTTATCATTAGTGTTTCTTTAATACCGTTTTAGATAAAGCTTTGAAACAGTAGTACCCATGGAATAATCTGAAAGTGTGCTAAAGAGTTGTTTAAATGCTTCTCAGTGGTCCATCACTGCTGTTCCTTTTATTAGTGAAATATATTTCAAGAATTATTTTGAGGATTGTGTTAAATTCTTGTATTTTAAAAGAAATATCAAAATGTATGGCTTTCTTCTGTGGATAAAAACATTTATTTACCATGCAGTAATGTTTATTCACTTCATAATTTCTAACTGTAGGGGAGACATTCCCGATAGTGATTTGGATTTTCAGACTTTGCCCTTGAAGTTTAATAGTTGAATTCATATGCAAAATATTTTTGCTACTTTAGAGAAATAGAATTACTTAAATGCTTCTGAAAGTATTGTGTACAAGAAGATTTACCAGAAAGAATATAAATTTCACTTTGGCTAGAATATTTCATCTGATTAAACATTAAGCACAGGTCATATTTTTGCCTTTGAAATATATTTGATAACCATTTAGAATTAACTTCTGTCAGCCGTCTCTAAGCAATTGCTTGGGGCTTTGACTCTAATTCCTAGGACAGTGTTATTGTTTGGAGAAAAGAAATAGTTCAGCACAACTTGGAGGTTGAAAGCATAATGTATTTAAATAATTGATGCACTGTGGGTGCATCATCAGTCCTTATTGAGTGAATCAGGAGTTATTTTGGAGAACAAATACTTCACAGGGAAGGACGGAAGAATGGATTGTCACGTTCTGGCAGACTCTTTCAAGTGGAGGATTCATGCATTCTTTATTTGAGGTCCCGTGTTTGTGATTTTAGCAATTTTCAACTTTGCTTCATAAAAATGTTTAAAACATATACCCTTTCCTTCTGGAGGATGATAGATATAGGGATCTGAATCTGTATTCTAAGAGACATCTGGGGATTATTTACTTGCAGTACAAGTCCAGAGAGAGGAGGCTTAATGGATTGTGCATAATGTTTATTTCTGATAAACCAGCTCAATGTACTTTGTTTTGCTGAGCAGTCACTACTAAGCAGAACACAAGAAATTTAAACCAAATTATTTCGGTCTAATTATTTTTGTAGTCATATAATCAATGTTACTTGAAATACTGCCAATTGAAGCTGCGATTTTTCAGAATTCAGTCATGTCCTTTTCTGTACCATCATCCAACTGTCTTCTCTTCCATTATACTGTCTTGGCACTAAATTTTTGCTTTCCTTCATTTTGCAAGCTTAATGAAGGAAATCAGCTAGGTTGCCTACTTCATGAAGAAAATGTGCCACAAAGCAGAGAAAATGCTTGGCAATTTTTTTCTGTCAATCAAATCATGTTAAAACAAACTGCTTTAAAATTATTGTTTTATGCGTGACTTTTTAGGTGTCGCTGACATGGTCCTCTAATACGTATGATTATTTATACTTGTGAAGCTTTTGTGATTCCTTCACAGTTAGTGTTTAAAAACAGAATATAAAGTAATTTTTCAGCTTTTGGAATTTATTTTTGGGAGGGGGGGGCTATAACATTGAAAGAGTAAACATGATTCCAAATATATCAACATCTGTTTTCATCATGGTGGGTAACATATTCACCTAGGTACACATAACAAATGAAGAACGTTTAGAAAATTTTCTTCCTTCTGTTAGAGGGAAAACAACACTCCTTCTGTACAGGGAAAAGCAGCAAATACAGAGAGATCTGGGCTTGGGTCAACAGAGCACTGAGAAGACTTAAATCTTGCAAAGCATTCTTCTCAGTTGCAATAAAAGACAAATTTCACCAGGACAGAAGTGAAGTAAACAGAACAATATTATCTTAAAGTGTTGGCTACTCAGATATTTATTTTAGTTTCCCAAACTGAATGAGGAGGGAGTGGCATCAGGAAGCTTCACAAATAGGAAGAAGAAGAGACAAAGAAAGACCAACAACAAAGGCAAAAAATAAAGAGTGAGTAGATCGCAGTGGTGAGAAAGAAAAAATGTGAATACACAAAATAGATTAAAAGAGCAAATATGCTAATAGCAGGTCTTGCTACAGTAGGTAGGGACATGGTATTCGTGATAATTTTTAGGAGAATTGCAGGAAATTATATCATTATTTTATAGCTTTTTATTAAAAAATAAAACAGTTTAATCCATTTATAATTTGCTTTTGATACAGACAAATTTAACTATGGTTACTCCTTGTCCAGATGATCTCTTGTCAGTTCCTGCTTATCTGATTGTGTTATAGAGATGTATATACAGTCTTATGCAATATATAATCTGACATAAATGTAGAGTCAACCTTTTTTCTCGCCTTAAAATCTTAATTCAGCTTGTTGCAAAATCCTCCATTTTCTCAATGAAAATAGTGATTATAAATGAATTATAAATTAATTGCTGGGGCAGTCCCAGGTATCTAAGCAGGCTGGGCGAAGATCTCCATGAGAGCAGCCCTGCAGAGAAGAACTTGGGGGTCCTGGTAGATGAGAAGCTGGACATGAGCCAGCAGTGTGCGCTTGCAGCCCAAAAGGCTAACTATATCCTGGGCTGCATTAAAGGAGGAGGCCAGCAGGGAGAGGGAGGTGATTGTCCTCTACTCAGCTCATGTGAGGCCCCATCTGGAATACTGCGTCCAGGCCTGGGCCCCCAGGACAAGAAAGATGCAGAGCTCTTGGAACGGATCCAGAGGAAGGCTGCTAAGATGATCAGAGGGCTGGAGCACCTCTCCTATGAAGAAAGGTTGAGGGAACTGGGCTTGTTTAGCTTGGAGAAGAGAAGGCTCAAGGGAGACTTCATTGTGGCCTTCCAATACTTGAAGGGAGCATATCAACAGGAGGGGAACAGCTGTTTACAAGGGTTGATAGTGATAGGAGAAGGGGGAATGTTTTTAAGCTGAGATAGGGGAGGTTTAGGTTAGATATTAGGAGGAAATTTTTCACTCAGAGGATGGTGATGCACTGGAACAGGTTGCCCATGGAGGTTGTGGATGCCCCATCCCTGGAGGCATTCAAAGCCAGGCTGGATGTGGCTCTGGGCAGCCTGGTCTGGTGGTTGGCGACCCTGCCTGTGGCAGGGGGGTTGAAACTTGATGATCATTGTGGTCCTTTTCAACCCAGGCCGTTTTATGATTCTATGAATTCCATTGAAAATAGAACCCCACTGAGAGTGGGTTTTGGGAGAAGTAATAAAATCCAGCTTAACGAGGACATCAATGTACTGTCAGGGCAGCAAGGACCCAACTTAACCAAAATATATTGAGAATTCATAACTGTAAATATGATTTCATGACCCAGTACTGAAACAGAACACAGTTAGACAATAGTTGTTTTTTCAGTTAGACTTTGTACTGTATTGAATTGTTGTTTTTATTTGTAGGGTTCTGCTGCTCGAATGGACCATGAGACAGCCAGTGTTATGAGCTCTAGTAATAACTACTCTGTACCTCGCAGACTGACAAGTCATCTGGGTACCAAGGTAACCGAAGATTACAAACCACAGGTCGCTAATGCTACATTTTTACTAATACAATAACCTCATTGTTTCTGCCAGTAGTACTAATATTAGATGAATAATCTATTCACATGTAGTAATTTTATGGAGATATAATTTAACAATATTTTTTAGCTTTTATATATATGCACAGAATTACTTTTTTTTTACTTGTTGACAATTAATTAAGAGTTACTACAGTAAGGAAGAACCAATTGCTAGAAGTTCCTAGAGTATTTAAAAACTCCATGATGTTGATTGTACTGCATGATCAAAACTTTTAAAATCAGTTCTTGAAATACTTTTCAGGGACCAAATTCGCAGAACATATGCGATTGCTAAGGAATTAAACAGACCAAAAATTTTAAGAAGTTATTTAAGACATTCACAGTGGAGTCTATTTGTAACAGAGTGTGTTCAAAAGTATATGTGCAGCGTGAAAAAGAGATGGAAAAAAGCACAAATTTGTAACACACAAGTTCATGAAATACTGGAGTTTGTATTGCCTCTGGACTCAGCAATAGTATGGGCGGGATACTGAGCCCTGTCTTCCATAAGCCGTTTGTCTTGACATCATATTGATTACTTTGGGCCTTAAATATGTTGCTATAATGTTGGAATTTCTGTCTTGCACTGTATGCATGCCACAAACGGATGTGATGTTGGTTAGTCTGTTAACAAGTTTTCATTGCAAACTGTAGAATTTCCTGAAGCTGCAGACAGATGGAGAACGCTGAATGCATGGAAAGTGTAAAAAAATACATGCAAAGAAATAGATTGAACTTAGTGTGCTGTAGGATAAGAAAAGCTTAGTACTGATACACGTGAACATGTGGTAGAGATTCTAAATAGAGCAGTGTATTTACAGATGCAGAAAGAGATGTCTTTATGTGTAGTGTGTGTATACAGGGAAGGAGAGAGAGAAAAACATCTCACAGTTTTTCCTATACTGTCTTTGCCACAACTCGGAGGTCAGATTTTGGTGGCTTCTTCAGCTTTATTCTCTGACAGAAGAATTATCTTTCAAATCTAAATTACTGTGGATTAAAGCTGCCACTTGAAATACCTGTCAAAAGGCATACATAAAGCAGATTAAATTCACTGTCTTTTATGAATCCAAGCAGTTTGTTTTAATACTGCATATGAATTTTTCCAGACCAAGGATTTCCAAATCAGGATGCTAGGTTGTTATAAGATAGGCTCCAAGACTATTTCAGTGGATTTTGCATGGGATTAATACAGTTTCACAGCCACCAAGACTTCCAATAGTCCTATGGTATTTCAGGAGATACACAGATAGCAGACTTGCTGCTTAGTCTATTCACTGCCATATAGTTTTTGTATAAGTGCATATTTGTACTTACCCTCAGGTACATTAGGATCGTTTGGGAAGAAACAAAATCATTCATTGGTCTACTAGCTAGAACAAAAATATGACTTTCTGTAGAAAACTTGGTCTAGCATTCCAAAGTGTCATTTCTTAGTTAGTACATTCTAAAGAAATGCCCATAGTTTCCTTTGATAGTTTCTTTATGTTGTGCTGTGATTTTGAATTTTTCTGTTTATCTTGGCTTTAGGGGTTTGGATAGAGTTCAGGAGTTCTAGATAGTATCTCTACCATCTTCTACACTATATTATTCTACTAAAAGCTCACTGAAGGAACCAAATGCAATTCTCAGTGTAAATATACTAATGAAGAAAACAGAATGGGAAAGACAAATCAAACCATACATTGACCACAGATCAACAAAGGAATTCCTGAAGAATCAATCATGTTTTTTAATGTGAAAGTTTGTTGTTTTGAGTCAAATGTGTACTGTTCGGTTTATACAGCTTTATTTAATTCTACAGCTGCTTTGTACTTAGATGATATGTAGTAAATGAGCATTTGTTTCCTTCTCTGATTTTACCTCAGTAAACTTGAAGAAAGTTTTAATTTAATTCTCAAGTTTTGCTTTTGCTGTAAGTAATCTGGTCCGTATGCAAGTCACTAGTAACAAAAAATGGTTGGTTAACTTGAAACAGTTTTAAGTGAAAACTTGAGGACATGTAGGTGCAAGATATTTTACTACAATCTAAAGCAGAAATTCATGTAATCACTCTTACCCTGTCTTGGTACGTTTTTTAATACCAACATAACAAATAATTTTTCACTGAAGCGCATTTCTACATGAAAGTGCAATTCATACAGAACTCACTTTTTTAAGATAGAGTTAATTTTAAATATATTTTACATTTTCAAAGTAAAATATTTTCATTACTGCTTATTTAATCATTTTGCACGACGGAAAGTTAGAAGTCTTCACTGTTATTCTTGCAGACTAATACTGCTGCCTTCACTTACAGCCAACTTGTTCTAGCTATTTAACCACAAAGTGAGATTTATTTAGGTCGTAGACGGTGAAGTAGTAATAGTACTTAATTATTTCTAAATAGCGCAGGCTCTTGCACCATTAAATCAATGGTTTGTTTGGGGTTGTTTTCCTCATGTGTACCATTCAGATTTCACTTAAGCTTATTTTAATATGTAGTTTTAAAATATAACTCTGTTTTTAAAATCATTTGACCTACAGGTGGAAATGGTGTACTCATTGTTATCAATGCTTGGTACTCATGATAAAGATGACATGTCGAGAACATTGCTAGCAATGTCTAGCTCCCAAGACAGCTGCATAGCTATGCGTCAGTCTGGATGTCTTCCTCTCCTCATCCAGCTTTTACATGGCAACGACAAAGACTCTGTCTTGTTAGGGAACTCCCGTGGTAGTAAGGAGGCCCGTGCCAGAGCCAGTGCAGCGCTGCATAATATCATTCACTCCCAGCCTGATGATAAGCGAGGCAGACGGGAAATCCGCGTGCTCCATCTTTTGGAGCAGATCCGTGCTTACTGTGAAACATGTTGGGAATGGCAGGAAGCACATGAACAAGGCATGGACCAAGACAAAAACCCAAGTACGTTCTTCCGGCTTTATAAATTTTGATAAGCAATGAGTTTACAAAAAATAAAACTGACTTTGACTTCTTGGTAGACGTATGTAAGGTTTGTGAAATGTTTGGGTATCAGCATATGTAGTATGTGCAACTGCATGTGGAGATAGGCTTTTTAAGTTGAGGTAGCGTTAGGAAGTATCATCTATTATGGATATGAAACTATTTATAAACTTGTTCTTTAAATCATAAGACTTTCAGATGCGTTCTAAGTAATAACTCTACTGTTTTATATTGATGATCTGTGAATTAACAGTAAATTTCTAGTTAGTGCTGTTTTACATTTCAATGCATAATGCAGTGTATCTAAATAAAAAAATAATCCCAAATTGTTCTTACACATTTCATTTAGGAGATGGATAAAGAGGACAGTTTAGAAAAATCTCAGACTAGGCAATATTATGTGAATTATTATTTTTAATGCTGTACATGAGAACTGTTTCAGTATTAAAAGACCATAGCAGTAGCAGTTTTCTCAGTGCTTAACACCCAAAGAAACAGATTCATTTTAGATGCTGCATTATTTAATGCTGCTGGAATACTTAACCTTACTGATTTATTTTCAGTAAGTCTTTTGTTTTTCAAAACTAATAAGGTTTTTGTTGTTGTTGTTGTTATTGTTGTTGTTGTTTTTTACCAGAAGTTACATTATGTAATGCATACATTGATTCTCTCTAACTTCTTTTTTCTGCACCAACTGTATTTCTAGTACATGTATCCTCTTCTTGGTTGTATATGGATTTATTCAGGCATCTCGTGTATACACATTTATTAGCAATATTCCTAAGTATTTTTCTATTTGTGGGTTAAAAGGAAGAAACAAAATCCAAACAAAATTGCAGTTGATTTCTCTTTAAGTTTTGATTCTTTTTGAAAATCTTATGATTTAGACAAATTATACACTTACAAAATACTAATTGCTACCTATTTCTGGGTCAGTGCCTGCACCAGTTGATCATCAAATCTGTCCTGCAGTGTGTGTTTTAATGAAACTTTCATTTGATGAAGAACACAGGCATGCTATGAATGAGCTTGGTAAGACCAAATGTATTTATCTGACTTCATAGAAAAGCTTGCTAGAAATGCTGACGTTCATTGCTTGTAAGGATTACTTCAAAGAATAAGTGGCTTTGTTCTACCATTGGTTCAAGCAAATCGTCGGTTCATTTGTGACCTCAAAGTGATTAATGCAGGTTACGTTAACTAGTCCATCACCCAGTGGACAGGTTATCTTTTAAGTTACTCTTTTATTTGGGATGAACTCTAAGTATTGGAAGAGTATTATTATCACGGAAGTTCCTGTGACTTTTAGAAGCCTTAGAATGGAAGCCACTTTCTGAAGTGTTTGTGTTAATAAGTAGATTCCTGTTCAGCAGCCTGATTTTTTTTATCCATGCTCAATCAGTTCTGTGCATGGAGGTTTCCTTTGCGATGTCTGTGTAAAAATATTCTGTGTACTTTTTCCTCAGAAAATAACATTCAGTAATAATGATTAATAGATAATTGTCAGATTTACAATATAACATTATATGTTACTGGTGTGATGTCATCAGTTGCGACTTTAGCTGAAATTAAAAGATAAGTATTTTTCTTCTTCATAAATACTTCTGTTCCCACCCCTCACCCCCCTCAGATCTCAATATCATGTTACCAAACCTTTCAGCTCGTACTAAATATAGGATTTGAGATCCAGAGTCATTTATTTAGAAGTTTATTTTATTTTCAGAGCCTTCTGTTTTTCAGATGTTTAAGATGTTACGGCATTCTTGATAGCAGGATTGAAATTTGGTTTTTTTGTTGTTGTTGTTTATTTGGCTTCTAAGGAGGTTTGCAAGCCATTGCTGAACTGCTGCAAGTGGACTGTGAAATGTATGGACTTACAAATGACCATTATAGTGTTACTTTGAGGAGGTATGCTGGAATGGCTCTGACAAACCTGACTTTTGGAGATGTAGCAAACAAGGTAAGAATTAAACATATAATAATTTCAGTTGATAGCTGTGTTTGAATTGCAGCTCTCAGACAGGTGAAGAAGTCTTTGTGATAGGATATTGGATTTAGGCTCCAGGGAGAAATTTCAAACAAAAACAACACCTGCGGTTTTGCTTCATAGACACTTCCATGTCAGACCCCATTTTGTCAGACTGTTCCTCTGCTGCCATCTGTCAGACATCAGCAACATGTAATAGAATATTGGAGGGAATGTTCAACCTCTACTGCCACACCAGCAACATCTGCCTCTAAAGTCTGAGCCAACATAATAAAAAAGAAGCCATTGCTTCTGGAGTAGCCCTCATATATTTGCTGCCCAACTGACAAGTAGTACAGTTCTAACACATCAGTAATTTTTAAAGAATTTTTAATTGTACTTTGTCACAGATGATTTCTAATATAAGCCTTACAGTTTTTTACTCATTTATATATGCTTTAAAAGCTGTTCTTCAGATGCCAAAAATGTTGTGATTGTCCATTATTTTATCCAAGGCATAGTAAAGAAGGCTTCTTAACTGATAATGTTCCAGATCTGGTCCTAGACCTGTTGTAAAAATTATAAAATTTATCACAATTCTACCACTTCGGATTTTCTAGAATAGAAACTGAATTAGTTTTCAGTAGTTGTGGACTAAATACATATTATTGGAAACAAATATTACTAAGCTTTTTTGAACTTCAGAGATGATCAGCTTAAAATATCAAAGTATTATGCACCAGTAAACCGCCTAATCTGTTATAAAACTATATTTTTTTTATTTCCTTCTGATTCCTATCAGGCTACATTATGTTCGATGAAGGGCTGCATGAGAGCTCTTGTAGCCCAACTGAAGTCTGAAAGTGAAGACTTACAGCAGGTAACAATGAGATTAAATATTTCTTGTCTATTTCCACTACTTTGCAGCATTTCAATTTTATTACAGTATATCGAAAGACAGTATTTCTGATTTCTTTTCTTAGTATTTACTTTCCTTCTACCTAT
Source organism: Pavo muticus (assembly GCA_016647715.1). Taxonomy (NCBI): domain Eukaryota; kingdom Metazoa; phylum Chordata; class Aves; order Galliformes; family Phasianidae; genus Pavo; species Pavo muticus. Next base: position 372,423 of record JACDJE010000355.1, read on the forward strand.
TTGACCTTGCTGTCACTCCTTTTTGTACTTGAATTCTGTCTTTGTCATGAAGTTACTGTCCACAGACATTCTTTTTTTGTTGTTGTTTTTTGCACTTAGATTCTCTCTTTTAAATATGCTGCATTCATCCTAGCCTGATTTTTCATCTGTAATTGTTGTTCTTGCATTGTCTTGTCTGCATAACAAACTTAGTACCTGTATTCATTCTGCAAATTATGAAGTACATTTCTTGTAGTAAAACGCCTACCTGTGGGTCATACTGTTTTTTCACCAACGTATATCCAACACACGGGCTATAAAACTTCTATGACCCTGATCTGCTGATGGAAATCCAGTTTTCAGGACAAGTTTAAACAATCCTGGATTCTCTACTTTAGTTTGCTAATGACAGTGCTAATGGACTGAGGGTTTATGCAATATTGAGGTTCCTCCTGCAATAGTAGAAAGTAAATAATAGCAGAATAATAGTAGAAGAAGCTTTACTTCAAAAGAGAATGTAAGTTTGCCTTCACAAGGATGTTCTCTTAGTACGTACATACCTGTTCTCCACAGCAGCACTTAGAGAAACTTTCTAAGTTTCAGCAAAGTGGTGTGACACCTGAGTGTCTCTTCCAATGGCTCCTGCTTTGTAGAGAAAAATATCCTGAAATAAAATCCGTAATAAGTGCCTAGCATGATCCAGAGACTTGAGAACACGGAACTGTTCGTTTGTATGAAGCTTGTTTTAAATTATTAAATATGAAATTAATATAATATTGTAAGCAATATTATCTGTTGTCATAGAATCAAAGTAACACGATATAATCATCACTAAGCCACATCCCTTAGTGCCACTTTCACACATCTCCTAAGTACCTGTCAAGACAGGGACTCCACCGCTTCATTGTGCAGCCCATTCCGATGCTTGACCACCCTGCCTGTGAAAAAATTCTTCCTAATGTCCAGTCTAAACCGCCCCCAACACAACTTGAGACCATTATATATGCTTTTATATATATATATGAAATATGCATATAGTTGTGTAATCATATATATATATATATAAACATATATGTTTTTTTTTCATATTTTGTAGGTCATTGCAAGTGTGTTGAGGAACTTGTCCTGGCGTGCAGATGTAAACAGTAAAAAGACACTACGAGAAGTTGGGAGTGTGAAAGCACTGATGGAATGTGCTTTAGAAGTTAAGAAGGTACCGTGTATAAATGCCTATGAGATAAATTTTTGAGACATTACATTTAATTTACACAAAATAAATGTATTGTGGTCTTTTTTGACATAAGCAGTAAGTCAAATGTTTAGGGTGTTTCAGGTAACTTCAGAGTTTAAAGTTCTGTTAGAATTGGTAAATAGAATTGCTTTGAGTTATTGGAGCATCAGATCATAAAATAATGCTATTACCTCAAAGCTAATAGTATTTCTGTAATTTTATTTTTGGACAGTTGACAGCTTTTGCTCTTCAGCTTCATTGTTTCTTTTAATTTTACAATTTAATAAAACCTCTTCTGATGAGTAGATAACTTCTGTCATTTTCTAGTTATATTCCTGGTATCCAGACAAGATTATATTCTACCCCAGATTCCTCTGCCAGCTATCTTCAAACCAGTTTACCATTATGGCAGCTAGCAAGCACTGTGGCTGATACTTCAAAAAATTTCTGGCAAGCAGTAAATCCATTGCTGAGGGAAGGAGGGAAGCAAACAAAAGTTTGCCTGCATTGCTGTATGCCTTGGTTTATAAGCTAATCAGCCCAGAAAGCAGAGATTGGAACACAGCTAACTCGTATTTGTGAGGAAAAGCCAGAGGAATAAGGGAGGCAGATACAGGAAAATAGAAAGAAAACATTAGGCATTAGCATACAAGTGAGATTTCATCCAAACAAAAATCAAATTGTGCTCGTAACTGGAAAAACAAATTCTGAAACAAATTCCATGGTCAGTGAATTTTATTTCTTTGCAAATGTGTGTTAGAATTAACGAGGCTTTTTTTTTTTTTTTTTTTTTTTTTTTTAAATCTGTAGGCTATATTCCTGCAGGTTCAGTGGGAATTACTACTTCAGTTTATTCTTGGTCCATCTTTGGATCAGTGGGAATTAGAAAGAGATTTGTGACAAACTCCTTGTAGCTAACTTCAATATTTCTGAGGGCATTTGATCAATAGTTGAAAAACTTTTCTAATCCTGTCACTTTGATATTTTCCTAGGAATCAACCCTAAAAAGTGTCTTGAGTGCCTTATGGAATCTGTCAGCACATTGTACTGAAAACAAAGCTGATATATGTGCTGTTGATGGTGCTCTTGCATTTCTAGTTGGTACACTGACATACCGGAGCCAAACAAACACTCTTGCCATCATAGAAAGTGGAGGAGGAATATTAAGAAATGTTTCTAGCTTAATTGCTACTAATGAGGACCACAGGTGGGTATACTACTTCTGAAAAATTGTAGTGGTACTAAAAACATGTTTAAAAGATAGTTTGTATGCTGAGTCTTAATATAAATGCATGTAGAGTAATATAAAATACAATAATTTGTAATGAATCAGCAGGTATTCCACTTATATAACAGAAATACGCTAACAGCTTTATATCTGCTGCTTACATATGATGAATGGTACTAGTCTTTTCATGGAAAGAAAAGATTCATGAGTCATTATCAGCCATAGGAAGCAACCTGGAAGGAAAAATATTTTCGAGAGGGTAGGGTGGGAGCAACAGTTTTTATAGTAGCATTTGATTAGCATTTAGATAGATTCCATAGGAAGAGAGGAAAAATAAGATAAATTTACACTGGATAATTGTAACTATCCTTTTAAAGGATTAATTGCTTGTAGTGTAATAAGTTTTTATTTTGTTTGTCTCTGATCTGTTGGAAATGTCACTTAATGATTTTTCTTTCCAATTACTCAATACCAGGCAAATCTTGCGAGAGAACAGTTGCTTACAAACCTTGTTACAACACTTGAAGTCACACAGTTTGACAATAGTCAGTAACGCATGTGGAACCCTGTGGAATCTTTCTGCACGAAATGCAAAGGATCAGGAGGCACTTTGGGACATGGGAGCAGTCAGCATGCTCAAAAATCTCATTCACTCAAAACACAAAATGATAGCAATGGGCAGTGCTGCAGCTCTAAGAAATCTCATGGCAAACAGGCCAGCAAAGTATAAGGATGCTAACATTATGTCTCCAGGATCAAGCTTACCATCTCTTCATGTTAGAAAACAAAAGGCACTGGAAGCAGAATTAGATGCACAACATTTATCAGAGACTTTTGACAATATTGATAATTTAAGCCCAAAAGCATCTCACCGTAATAAGCAGAGACATAAGCAGAATATCTATAGTGAGTATGTTTTGGACTCTAGTCGTCATGATGATGGGGTATGCAGAACAGAGAGTTTTAATACTGGTAACATGACTGTACTTTCTCCATATTTAAATTCTACAGTATTGCCTGGCTCCTCTTCTTCTAGTAGAGGAAACATAGAAAATTGTCTGTCTGAGAAAGACAGAAGTCTTGATAGAGATCGAGCAGTAGGTTTAAATGCCTATCATCCAGCTACAGAGAACAGTGGAAACTCCTCTAAGAGAATAGGAATGCAAATTTCTACAGCTGCAGCTCAAATTGCCAAGGTTATGGAAGAAGTGACAAGCATGCATATTCCACAAGAAGACAGAAGTTCCAGTTCCACTTCTGAAATGCACTCTTTGACAGAAGACAGAAATGCCACAAGGAGAGCAACCACTGCCCATACTCACTCAAATACATACTTTCCAAAATCTGAGAATTCAAGCAGGCCGTGTCCTGTGCCTTACACAAAAATGGAATACAAGAGAGCATCAAATGACAGCTTAAATAGCGTCAGCAGCAGTGATGGCTATGGTAAAAGAGGCCAAATGAAACCTTCCATTGAATCTTACTCTGAGGATGATGAAAGTAAATTTTGTAGTTACGGGCAATATCCAGCTGACTTGGCACATAAGATACATAGTGCAAATCACATGGATGACAATGATGGAGAACTAGACACTCCTATTAACTATAGTCTTAAATATTCAGATGAACAGTTAAATTCTGGAAGGCAGAGTCCTTCTCAGAATGAAAGATGGGCAAGGCCTAAGCATATAATAGATGATGAAATGAAACAAAATGACCAAAGGCAGTCAAGGAGCCAAAGTGCAACCTACCCTGTGTACACTGAAAGTGGAGATGATAAACACACGAAATATCAATCACCTTTTGGACAGCAAGATTGTGTTCCTTCATTTAGATCAAGAGGATCCAATGGTTCAGATCAGAACAGAGTAGGGTCAACTCTTGGAATCAATCAGAAAGTAAATCAGTCCTTGTGCCAGGTTGACGATTATGATGATGATAAGCCAACCAACTACAGTGAACGCTATTCTGAGGAGGAACAGCATGAAGAGGAAGACAGACCAACCAATTACAGCATAAAGTACAATGAAGAGGAACATCACGTTGATCAGCCCATTGATTATAGTCTGAAGTATTCAACAGAAGTTCCTCCCTCTTCTCAGAAGCCATCTTTTACTTTTTCAAAGACTTCTTCAGTGCCGAGCACTAAAACTGACCATATTTCCTCAAGCAGTGGGAACACATCAGCCCCTTCAGCAGGTTCAAAGAGGCAGAATCAGCTTCACCCAAGTTCTGCACAGAGCCGAGGCGGTCATGCTCAAAAGTCTGCCTCCTGTAAGACTCCTTCTATCAATCAGGAAACTATACAAACTTACTGTGTGGAAGATACACCAATATGTTTTTCAAGGTGTAGCTCTTTGTCATCTTTGTCATCAGCTGAAGATGAAATAGGACGTGATCAATCCACACGTGTGACTGATACTAACAATACGCTACAGATAGCAGAACTGAAAGAAAACAGTGGGGCTCTATCCACAGAAGCTGCAGTGAGTGAAATCACATCAACATCACAACATATCAGAACAAAATCCAGTAGACTTCCAACTTCCAGTTTATCGCCTTCTGATTCCTCCAGACATAAAGCTGTTGAATTTTCTTCAGGTGCCAAATCTCCCTCAAAGAGTGGTGCACAGACTCCTAAAAGCCCACCGGAACATTATGTACAGGAAACTCCTCTCATGTTCAGCAGATGTACTTCTGTAAGTTCCCTGGATAGTTTTGAAAGCCGGTCAATTGCTAGTTCAGTTCAAAGTGAGCCTTGCAGTGGAATGGTGAGTGGTATTATAAGTCCAAGTGATCTTCCAGACAGCCCAGGACAAACAATGCCTCCAAGCAGAAGTAAAACACCACCCCCTGCTCAGGGAGCTCAAGTGAAAAGAGATGTAGCTAAAGGTAAAGTACCTAGTGCAGAAAAGAGAGAGCCTGGTCCTAGACAAGCAGCTGTAAATGCAGCTGTTCAGAGAGTTCAGGTACTGCCAGATGCTGATACACTATTACATTTTGCCACAGAAAGTACACCAGATGGGTTTTCTTGCTCTTCTAGCCTGAGTGCTCTGAGTCTTGATGAGCCATTTATACAGAAAGATGTAGAGTTAAGAATAATGCCTCCTGTACATGAAAATGAACATGGAAATGAAGCAGAACCTGAACAGTCAGATGATACAAAGGATAACCAAGAGGATAAAGCAGAGAAGCCTCCTGAAGCAGAAAAAGACATTCTGGATGATTCTGATGATGATGATATTGAAATATTGGAAGAATGTATTATTTCTGCAATGCCTACAAAGTCTTCACGTAAAGCCAAAAAGCCTTCTCAAGCATCTGCTCCAAAAATACCTCCTCCTGTAGCCAGAAAGCCAAGCCAGTTGCCAGTTTATAAACTTCTGCCTTCCCAAAGCCGATTGCAATCCCAAAAGCATGTGAGTTTTACACCAGGAGATGATGTGCCACGAGTATATTGTGTTGAGGGTACACCAATAAATTTTTCAACAGCTACATCTCTGAGTGATCTCACAATAGAATCACCACCAAATGAGTTGGCCAATGTAGACAATGTGGGTACAGGGGCAGAGTCAGGGGAATTTGAAAAGAGGGACACTATTCCTACAGAAGGTAGAAGTACAGATGATTCTCAGAGAGCAAAAAGCGTAACTGTGACTAGCCCAGGACTGGATGATGACAAAACAGAAGAAGGTGATATTCTGGCTGAGTGCATTAACTCAGCTATGCCAAAAGGAAAAAGTCACAAACCTTTTCGAGTGAAGAAAATAATGGATCAAATCCAACAAGCATCTACATCTTTAAATAACAAAAATCAATCAGAAGGTGAGAAAAAGAAGCCAACATCACCAGTAAAGCCTGTTCCGCAAAATAGTGAATACAGAGCACGTGTAAGAAAAAACACAGAGTCTAAAAGCCAAATTAGTAATGAAAGAAGCTATCCAGAGAACAGAGATGCAAAGAAACAGAATCTTAAAAATAATTCTAGAGATTTTAATGACAAACTTCCAAATAATGAAGAGCGTGTAAGAGGAAGCTTTACATTTGATTCCCCTCATCATTACACACCTATTGAGGGAACTCCGTATTGTTTTTCACGCAATGATTCCTTAAGTTCTTTGGATTTTGATGATGATGATGTTGACCTTTCAAGGGAAAAGGCAGAATTAAGAAAAGGAAAAGAAACAAAGGAAATAGAAACTAAAGACTGCCCTAACACGGAACAGCCTTCAAGTCAGCAACCAAGTAATAGGACACAAGTTTGCCAAAAACACCCAACAAGCAGAAGCCAGTATAAAACTTTCTGTCAGCCAAATAAAGATATTCCAGACAGAGGGGCAGCTACAGATGAGAAGATGCAGAATTTTGCTATCGAAAACACACCTGTTTGTTTTTCTCGCAATTCATCTCTTAGTTCCCTTAGTGATATTGATCAAGAAAACAATAACAACAAAGAAGGAGAACCAGTAAAGCGAACTGAGGCTCCTGATTCACAGATAGAATCAAACAGACCACAGACTTCTGGTTATGCACCTAAATCATTTCATGTTGAAGATACACCGGTATGTTTCTCTAGAAATAGCTCTCTGAGTTCTCTAAGTATTGACTCAGAAGATGATCTTTTGCAGGAATGCATTAGTTCTGCCATGCCTAAAAAGAAAAAACCATCAAGAATAAAGAGTGAAAGTGAAAAAAGTAATTCCAGAAATATAGGTGGTATGTTGGCAGAAGATTTAACACTGGATTTGAGAGAGATACAGAGGCCAGATTCAGAACATGGTTTCTCACCTGACTCAGAGAACTTTGATTGGAAAGCTATACAAGAAGGTGCAAATTCTATAGTTAGTAGCCTGCATCAAGCTGCAGCTGCTGCATCACTATCTAGACAAGCTTCATCAGACTCTGATTCTATCCTTTCATTAAAATCTGGTATTTCTCTGGGATCACCATTCCATCTTACCCCAGACCAAGAAGAAAAACCTTTTACTAGTAATAAAGGTCCACGAATTCTTAAGCCAGGAGAGAAAAGTACACTGGAATCTAAAAAAGTAGAATCCGAAAGTAAGGGAATCAAAGGAGGGAAAAGAGTATATAAAAGTATAATTACAGGAAAAGCTCGCTCCAATTCAGAAGTTTCAAGCCAGTTAAAGCAACCACAACAAACAAGCGTGCCTTCAATTTCACGCGGTAGGACAATGATTCATATTCCAGGAGTTCGAAATAGTTCTTCAAGTACTAGTCCTGTTTCCAAAAAAGGCCCACCATTCAAAAACACGAATTCCAAGAGTCCCAGTGAAGGCCAAAGTTCAGCTAGTTCTCCAAGAGGAGTCAAGTCATCAGTGAAACCTGAGCCAGCTCCTGTAACTAGGCAGCTGTCAGGGCTGAACCAGGGTGGATCAAGTAAAGGACCTTCTAGATCAGGATCTAGAGACTCCACTCCTTCTAGACCTCAGCAGCAGCCATTGAGCAGGCCTCTGCAATCTCCAGGCCGAAACTCAATTTCCCCAGGAAGAAATGGTATAAGTCCTCCCAGCAAACTGTCTCAGTTGCCAAGAACATCGTCTCCTAGCACAGCTTCAACTAAATCTTCAAGTTCAGGTAGGATGTCATATACATCACCAGGCAGGCAGATGAGCCAGCAAAACCTTACAAAACAAACTGCCTTAACTAAGAATACCAGTAGCATTCCAAGAAGTGAGTCTGCTTCCAAAGGATTGAACCAAATTCTCGGTACTGGTGCATCAAACAAAAAGACTGACTTATCCAGAATGTCCTCAGCAAAATCTAGCGGAAGTGAATCTGACAGATCTGAGAGGCCTGTTCTTGTTCGCCAGTCAACTTTTATTAAAGAAGCTCCGAGTCCAACTCTAAGACGTAAATTGGAAGAGTCTGCTTCATTTGAATCTCTGTCTCCTTCCAGACCAGATTCTCCCACAAGGTCCCAACTACAGACTCCAGTTTTAAGTCCCTCACTTCCTGATATGTCTTTATCCGCTCATTCAACTGCCCAAACTAGTGGCTGGCGAAAATTACCCCCTAATCTGAGCCCTTCTGTAGAATATGATGGGAGACCAGCAAAACGTCATGATATAGCGCGTTCTCATTCTGAGAGTCCATCTAGATTGCCAATCAACAGATCAGGAACATGGAAACGTGAACATAGTAAGCATTCCTCATCACTTCCTCGTGTAAGCACTTGGAGAAGAACTGGAAGTTCTTCCTCAATTCTGTCAGCTTCTTCAGAATCCAGTGAAAAGGCAAAAAGTGAAGATGAAAAGCAACATGGAAGTTCTCTTTCTGGACAGAAGCAAAGTAAAGAAGGCCAAGCACCAGCAAAAGGTACTTGGAGAAAAATAAAAGAAAATGAAATCCCCCAAATAATGAATGATCCTCAGCATTCTTCCTCGAGTCCCACAAGTAGCTCTGATTCCAAAACTCTAATCTATCAGATGGCACCAGCTGTCTCTAAGACTGAGGATGTTTGGGTGAGGATTGAGGACTGCCCGATTAACAATCCTCGATCTGGAAGGTCCCCAACTGGAAATACTCCTCCTGTTATTGACAGTGTTTCAGAGAAGGGGATTGTGAATGGCAAAGATTCTAAAGAGATTCAAGAAAAACAAAATCCAGGGAATGGAAGCGTTCCTGTTCGTACCATTGGTTTAGAAAATCGTCTGAACTCTTTCTTTCAGATGGACAGTCCAGACAAGAAAGGCAATGAAACAAAACCTCTGCAGACCAATCCTGTTCCTGCACCAGAAAATAACGAAAGTACTGTGAGCGAGCGTACACCATTCAGTTCCAGTAGTTCAAGCAAACACAGCTCTCCGATTGGTGCTGTTGCAGCAAGAGTAACTCCTTTCAATTACAATCCAAGCCGTAGGAAGAGTAGTGTGGACAATAGTTCTGCTCGGCCATCACAGATACCAACACCAGTAAATAACAGCACAAAGAAACGTGACTCAAAGTCTGAAAATACAGACTCCAGTGGAACTCAGAGTCCCAAACGTCATTCTGGCTCTTACCTGGTGACTTCTGTTTAAATACATCAAAAAATAAAACTGATGTATTAAATGCAGCAGCTACTTAGAAGTTTTATTTCAAATGAAACTTCAAATGATGGGGATTGATTTTTTTGTTTGTTTGTTTGTTTGTTTTTGTAAATAGGTTTGATTCTTGTTAGAGAGTCCTTGTTCTGGAAGCCATATTTGATAGTATACTTTGTCTTCACTGGTAATATTTTGGAGGAAAATGTGATTGACAGTTTGAAATAAAATTGCTAATGCAAGTATATTTGTACAGTATGTTTAACATGTATTTAATTAGCATCCCATCCCATAATCCTTTAAATATTGCTTGTCTTGAAATCATTGAACATTGCATATAGAGATGATGGAGTCGTACTGCTTTATCAATCATTTCTAGACTACAGACTGACTAAACTACATCAGGGAAGAACTGGTATTATTTATGCAAAAAAATATACTCAGTTTTAGTATTTGTGAGTCCATCTAACCCAATAATTAATCATGTGGCTGTGAAATTCACAGTAATATGGTTTCTGCTGAACAAGCATTCCCAGCCTGCTTTTCTGCATGAATGGAACTGATGGTTATTTTCTGAAGTAATGATAACATTTGTGGTCACATAATGTGCATAGATAGGTATGGTGTAACAATTTACACTTTCTTTATGCCCTGGGGAAAAGAAAAAAATATAAAAAATAGAAAAAAAGAAAACTGTGTAACTGTAAAACCTTGAGCGAAATTATTTCACCTGAACTAGATTTCATCTTCAAGTAGGTAGGTTTTTTGTTTTTTTTTTCTTTTTTGCTATGCTGTAACTTGTTGTATATTCTGGTATTTGAGGTGAGATGGCTGCTCTTTATTAATGAGACATGGGTGATGTCTCAACAGAGACTAAAATGAACATTTCAGAATAAATTATTACTATATGTAAAGCGTGTGTGTTACTTTTGCATTACATAAAAATACAGTATTTTACTTTGAGATATCACCTTTTAATATGTATAATGCACTTACACTTACGGCCTGATGCAGGAGAATCAATATTCATTCTTAGTGACTGAAAATGGCTGTTGTAGGATGCTTGTAACAGCTGCAGGATCAGGCCTCAGGTCTTCTGTAATATAATTGTAATTGAGACAGTTTCACCCATCTCAGGTGCATAACAAGGCTAAAGGCAGGGTATTTCAAGAAGTCAAGCGGGATAATTGCTTTCATCACTGCAAACTGAAACAATATTACATGTGTAAAAATGATATTTATAAATTGAAGCTTTTTTTTAATTGGGGATATAATGTAGAATGTGAAATAGTGACTACTGTGAGATGAAAATTCTATTTGAAATCTTCATGCAATTTTATTTTTTTAAAAAATTATAAAGGGAAAAATACCACAAGAATTTCATCACAAAAAGTTTGTTGTAGTGGAAGAATGATTTTGTATGCAAACCAGGACCTTTGCTGCCTCAAGCCTTTTTGATGCAAATATGGTTTGTGTTAGAACAATGCTGAAAAGACAGATTAGTGCTTCAAATATATACATAGATTGAATTTAAATAAGATTTCATTTAAAGTGGAAACATGAGATAATAAAACATTAACCATTCTGTGTATGATTGAACAAACCACAGAATTGCTTCAGTTTTGTTCTGCGTCATCTGGACTGGTCTTAAGTTGGCATTCTAAATAGTTGGTATTCAGGATTCAAGATGCCCTAATTTCAAGTAGCGCTGAAATAGGGTAATTTAACATTGTGGTAGGTTTAACACTGTTACAGTGTATCACATCTGTGGCTTTTGTGCTTCATCTGCTATCAAGATTAATCAATTTTATCTTGAATTCTTCATAAGACTTGCAGTGTTTTTGAACAGAATTGAGTTACTGTCAGCAGTAAGTTAAAAGCCAATACCAAAAATCCAGATTTTTTGAACAAGTGGTATCTTATTTTCTCTTTTATTCTTTGCCTCTTGTCAAATTTTTCAAGACATGCTACATTTCTACACCGCCTGGTTGGTGTAGCTCTTAACAAACAGCATGTTAGCATTCATAATATTTTGCACATGGTATCTTCACAAAACTTTTAATATGAACATCACTGTTCTTTTCAAGATGAAATAGAGACAGTCCGTGATTTGTTTTGAAGTCAGGAGTTTCTGTTAGAGTAGAATACAGAACTCCATCCTTGTGTTTAAAATAGAAGACCATCTTTCTAACAAATGATGTGATACTTTTTTTTTGTGATGTTTTCTAACTGATAATGTAGAATAGAATATTCTGAAGGTGTACCGTTTTACCCAGGATAGTCAGTCAGTACCAGCTTTGCATCTCCTTTATCTAAGAATTTAAAGGTAAACTTAGTCCCTATAAACAAATTCTGGTTTCAGTTTTGTAACTGAGGTAATCTAAAGTTAGAACATGAGAACATGAGGTGAAACAATAAATAATTGTACGCATATCAAACACCAGAATGTACTTGAAAATTGTAATGGCTTCTTTAGATAGTCTAGGAGGTACTTCTTTTTAATTGGGAAGTTTTCTTAATATCCTCATAACTAACCTACATTTGTAGCAAAGACAGATGAGATAAACTTTCCAAGTATAAGGGTAGTAAAACACTAAAATATGCTTCCCATGGGAGTTGTTAAATTTCCATTACAGAAGTTTTAAGAAGAAGGTTAGGAAACATAAGGGGATGGACTTCAGTGTATTTCACATTGCCCTTTGTGCAGAGAGATGCTTACATAATCTTCTGAAATTCCTTCCCAAAGCATTTCTCTGATTCTTTATCTAAAATGCTTAGTATCCATTAAGAGACTTTTAGAATATTTAAGGACATACATGATGTTTGATTCATATTAGTGATTAGGATACAAAGTTAGATTTTATGCTTAACTATAAGAATGAATCCTGGAAATACAAAATCAGAAAAATGGAAAATGGCTGTATTAAGTATATTTAGTCTTGTATTTTGTTAACAATGTCTAGATTAATGGTTGCCAGATTTGGTTTATGCTGCTAATGTTTTCTCTTGCTCCTTGGTTTTATTTTAATAAGGATGGCACAGCATGAACCAGGACATCATCAGTGTTGAGGCAAAACAAAGGAAAGCAAGGAGCTAAGGAAACCAAGACTCACGTTACTGTTTTTTGGGGATATACATTTTGATAGAACTTTAGTGATTGGAATGCAGACCTGCAGTTGTCCTTTATTTAGTTTAATAAAGCTTTGTGTTCTTTATGTGAAAAGTGGGAACATGTCTTCTCTGCAAATTTTTACTTTTTAAAATGTGCATTCATTCTCGTTTCTTGCTGTGTTGATGTTATTGCTAAATTTTTATGAAAGCTTTTCTGACTAAATATTGCAAACTTTAAAAGGGAGCTTACCTGTTTATATTTTTCATGTACAGTCCTCTGTCAGAATATTTTCCTTTGAAACTTTATAGATAATTCTTAAAACTGTCAGATTTGCTAGCTCGAAAATTGAAAGTCGATGGCCTTGCCATGATTTCCTGACAATACTGGACTATTGTTCAAGCGGGAGTTGGCTTCAGAATGCAAGTAATCAGCTATGCTATTCTTCAATAAACGTCTATTAATGTAAGCAACAGCACTCATCTGACCCATCAGTGGTCCAGATCAGCTCTTACCTGGCAGAACTGGTTGGAAGGAGTAGGGTTGAAGCTGCTTAAGTATGCTGAATTTGCTCCGTGCAAGATCAGACAAGCAGAAAAGAAGAAGGAAGCAGAAAAGAAGAAAACAGCTAGAGCTGTTGGAAGGAGATTGGATCAAACCATTACTTGCAATTGTAAGCCAGTACACCAAGTTCCAGAACAGCTGTTAACCCTTTTTGAGATGGCAAAAGCAAATTAAAGTTTTGTACTCTTAGCTTGTTCATTTTAAATTTCTGGCTAGTGGCCTAACAGGCGCTTTATGTTTAAATATATTGTGTTCCAGGGAAGTCCCTTTATCCTGGGCATTCTGACAGTTAACACTGGAAGTATAATGTTTGTAGAAAACAATTTTTTCTTCATCACAAACTACCAAATTATTTTTTCTACCATATGTGAAATTATATGTGATAATTTTAAAATTTGCAAATTAAATGCATTCTTAAATCCTTCCAGCAGAATGATTTACTGTAATTAGTTGTTTTCTAGAAGAGGATCAGAAAGGGGAGAGATCTTATCCTGTCCCTAATGAAGACAGTACTACTCATAGGGACGATCTAGAAGAATGCTTAGGTGAACTTTAACATCCTCTTGTAGTCTTTTCTTGCTAGATGCCTCCCAAATGTCTTTTCACACTTACCATTAAATAGTAGAGAGAACCATAAATGTTGCTAACATTCCTGTGTAGACTTCCACCTAAACGTAGTTTCATCTACTTACTGTAACGCCATGCAAAGCCTAATCTGCCTATCTGACAGCTTTGTTCTGGATGAGATGTGTGATTTGGATGAATCAAAAGTGAGGTGTCCGTTCATATGAAGCATGACTTCCTTCCCATGCTTAGACCTTTGAGGACTTTCTTAACCTCATCACACAGATGTAGTTCACTCGCTGCTACCACAGCCATCTCCTTTGCACTTTTAAGTATCACCAAAAGAGATGTCCCCACTTTTTTCATTTTAAATACCATATAGAAATGTCATCCTTCATAGTTTACTATATGCAGAGTAACAGATCTTATCTGTAAACATGTTTTAGAGAATATTAATGTAGATAAGGTTGAGTTTTTAGTCTGAATGTAAGTTGGTTGTGTGTTGTATTTGGCTACATATTGGAAGTGCAAGGGGATTTGGTGTGGTGCTGAAGAGCTTAAGAGTTCACAACAGTCATGTGGGTGTCAGTAAATTTGTGATGCCCAGATCAATACCAGGTATGTATGTAATATCTACGTTCTCTGCTGTCAACTTTCAGTTTACCAGATGTGCAGTTTGTCCATTCTAAGACTGGGTAATGCCTCCCTAGCCTCATTTTGCAAGTCATCTGTTCCTTAGGAAATTTCCACATAGTTGGAGGTTCTTGTATTTACAAATTTCTGCCACTTCTGGGAGTCAAGGAAATAATTCTAATTTTGTTGGTGGTGAAAACATTTTCTTGTGTGGCCATGAAATTGCAATTAAGATACGAAGGTGTAGGGGGAGCTTGTTCACTCAGTGAAATGCACTTCCATCCAAAGCTATTAGCTCAAGACATACATACAAACTGAGCATCTCTTGGGCCCTACCTCTTGGTGGGAATTAAGATGTGTAAAGCTTGAGCTGGCTGTCTGCAAGTGAATAAGTTGTTGTCCTCTGAGATCAAATACGTTTTTCCCACCTATGAATGTTGTTTCTCTTTGTTGAACTCAGCCCACAATTATCTTTCCTTCAGTTTTGTTGTTTGCTTCTGCCTGAGATGCATTACTGTTCTTATCCTATCTCTGTAATTAATTAATTCTTCAATTATTCTGATGTATTTTGCTTCACAGTATCCTAATTCTGAATTTAGTCTTGCGATGCATAACTTATTACTGGTGGTGTTATATAAAATTTCCTCCTGATTGCACCTTGTCAGAGTGGATTTCTTTTCTTGGCTGTAATCAAATCTTAGGTGTCTGCTGTACTAGAAATATGTTTTCATTTAAAAAGAAAGTTGCTGTTAAGATGATGACAAAGCATATCAGAACTAATGGTCTAAGAAACCATGCAGTTTTATTTTGGTAGTAGTCACATTTTAGATAAACATAAAGTGGATGAAAGCGTAGGGAGATGCACGTCTCACCAGTAGACCTCTCTGTTCTCTTCCATGTTTCATTTTAAAACAAACTACGCAAAATCTAGTTCTGACACAGTGTAATTCCATAACATCTTATTTACCAGAAGTTCACAAGAAAGTGTATTTCATTATGACTTTTAGCATGGCAGGCTTAGCTAATTCCAGTCCTTTCTTAATTACTGCATCTAGACGCTGACTGGAGACTGTGAGAACTAGATTTGCTGATTCCTAACACACACATACAAACATGAACTTACATACAGATGCTTATTCTGCATTCTTCTATTCACTCTAGGATTGACATAAAACTAGAAGCATTTAAGTAAAAAAAAAAAAAAAAAAAAAAAGGCTCTGTTGCCAAGTTACATTGTTGGGGTTTTTTTTCTGATACTTGTAACTGTATAGTTCCGAAGGTGAGTTCTAATTTCTGGACTGATTAGTTGGTACACTATTTTTGAAGTGTTCCAGAGAAAAATACATGTATTGGTCTTAATTTGTATTCAGAAAGAGCAGTTTATAGTCAGAATGTAGAAAAGGCAGCTTAATGTCAGTAGGGATTCTGAAAACTACAGGATTTTGAGTGTTTACATTTAATAAAAATTCTGTACAAAGTAACACTGCTTGGGGTGAGGGAAAAAGGAAAAAGGAGCTTGGATATACAATAAACAGAATGTGGGTTTGCTTGTGAATCTTAGCTAGGTCATAGGTCATTACTAAGGTCTGTGATGGCAGACGTATGGAAGGGCAGGAAGGTAGATGCAAAGATCAACCCCTCATATTAATGTCCAAAAACATGTCATTTTTATTTCTGGGAGGGAGACGGGATGTGGGGGATTTTTATTTATTTTTATTCCATTGCATGATGAAAGATCAAACAGATGATCTTTCTGTTCCTTCCATAATTGTGCAGGTCATATCAGATGGAGTTGGACTAGATGTTCTCCAGAGGTCACTTCCAGTCCCTACATTTCTGTGATTATTTGACACTCAAGTGTTTTATTTTGAAGTCTTACCAACAGAAGTCCCCTAGCTTAAGCGAAACCTATGAGTTTCACAATACTGTATTATTGTGTCAAATAGGTGTGGATGACTGATGGTATCTTTTCATCCTACAAACTGGCTTTATGTAGCTGTCTGGTGTTCTACAAGGTGAGAACAGAAGGCCACTGAGCGAGAGGATGTAAAACCGAGGTCTGCAATTATTGGGGAATTAGAGATGCATAGAAATCACTGTTTTCCTATTGGTATTTTGTTGGTTCTACTGTTCCCAGCTAAATAGGGATTGAGATAGAGTCCATTGGCAGTGTGGTGCCTAAAAGTCGCCTGCCTCAATGCAATGCTGTGTACAGTGTCTGCTGTGTTCACTTCTTTACTCCATGTAAATCAAGGGATGGGCTTAGGTGATGTAATCAAAAAGACTTGGAGCTCTCAACAGAGTACAGCTGAGGAGAGCTGTCTCTAAGCAACTATCTGATGCCATGTCAGCTGCTCTTGGCAGCCAAATTGTAACAAATAAGTCTAATGTGGGTTTGGAAATCTTGAGGATAGCTATGCCTTTTTAAAGATATACAGGATATCAACTGTTCACGTGCTTCTACCATTCAGATGAACAAAACTGGTGTTTCTGCTGATTAAAAAATACAATTTTGTAGCTGTTGTCGCTCTGGGATAAGCGTGGGGTAGTGCGTCTCAAAATGCTAAGGTAGAAGACAAGATTTTGGCTTGCTAACATAGAAGGAACTTAAAGAAGTCCCTGGATTTCAAGTAAACGGTATATGCACTATTTTAGAGTGATGTTTCATGAAGCATGTTTCCATTTTTTATGTTACATACACTTTTGAATCTTTGCTTATATGGATTGCAGATAAAATCTTTTTAGCTTGGCTCCCTCCTTTCAGTGTCAATTGGACCAACTGAGATTTCACTCTGAATCCCCTTTTTATTTTGTATTTTCTGCAGCCCACTACAAATCTATTGCACCAGCTTAGCTGAAAACACACCTTCTGAGTGATATCACTAGTCCCAGTTACGCAGGCATTTCTAGCATGACTATGCAGGGTAACGTAATCAGAGAAAACTGAACGTTTAAGCTAGGTCTGAACAAGCTGCCATCTGCACAATTTTCAGTAAAACACAGCAGTTTTAGCTCAGACTATTTACTTGTGCTTGTTCTGCCCCTTCTGTGCAAAGCATTTGGATTTATCCCAAGTGAAATGTACTGTCTCTATCAAAAACACTTTGACCTTCTGTTTCCTAATTTTATAGGGCCCTTGAGGTTTTTTAATTTTATTTTTCTTCCCTAGCTGCGCTTAACAACAGCATCTGACTAAGCACACACGACTTGCTGTTGACAGTGTATGCAGCGAGGGAATTTTCTGAAACGCGCGCAATGCAATGGTTAGTACTGCCTGCCACTTGCCTTTCTAGAGCACACGTGACAAAGGGAATAACTTCAGGAGTCATACACAGCTTCAGAGACGAGGGTCCCTGGCACTAAGCAGAGGCATTATTTGCAGTCTTGAAATTTTGCTACGGACTTACACAAGTCCTATCATCACCATCAACTACATCTTATTTCTTTAAAATGTTTAAAGTCTCTTGAGCTCTCATTGCTTTGTCGTCCAATTTCAGGTATCAGGGACAGCAAATGCAATGTGTCTGAGCTAGTCTGCTTTGTGACCTACTTCTGTCCCTGAAGTCTCCAGGCTAGAAATGCACAGAACTCAAATCTGAAATGTTTTTCTTACAACAGTAGAACAAACGTAGCAACTGGATGGCATACACAGTCATTCCATAATGATGATTCTGTGATTAAATTGACACGTTTGTACCTAATGCTTCATTGTAGGAATGTTAGTTTCAAGACACCATGAATACTAGCATCAAGAAATAAGATTGGTTTGTAATAACAGGATATGCAGAAAAGACTCGCTTCCCTCGTGATCAGTCACATGTACCATATGACACAATCTATAACTCCAGAAACTCCCAATGATTTTTTATGATTTTTCCATCTGGAAAAGATACAAATAAACATTTCTGCCATTATCACAGTATATATATGTATCACATTATCACAATATATATGTAGCTTTTGTTCTGTTTTGGTAAGCCATTATTCCTAGTATGTTAGTATTAAAAAGCTGTATTAATTGAAGAAAAATAGCATGCATTTGACAAACATAACAGCATTAGACAAATGCACAAAATTATTCTGTCTTGAACTAAGTGGGCTGACTGAGAGCAAAGTTAAGTTTGTTTAAAGTATTGAAACTTATGTATCCCAGAAAGTAAGGGTTATGTGTGTAGATATTTGACAAAACAAGCTGTAGTAAGCCTGACCGATAATGTGTTTTAGTGATGACCATGTTTCATCAGGCAGTAAGTAATGCATGTCTGCATGGAGACAGAAAGAATATAATAAAATCTTGTCTGTCCACACTTCACATTGTACATACAGTAATGGGAGTGTGGGATTTGCATGTAAGGGGTTAAAAACACTGGTGCCTGCTTATCTCTTGTGTAAAGCTTTGGGATGGAGATGCTGGAGGCCAGTCCCCCTTCCCTTTCCCCCCCTCTCTCTCCGCCCCCCAAAAAGCAACCAAACAAAAAACCAGCAGAGAGAACAAGCTGTGGCCACTTTGATGGATAAGCAGATTAAGCACTGACATCCTGGGTAGCAGAGCTCTCAAGGTACTGGTAACACTGACACTTTTTAGACAGTGAAGATCTCAACTGTAACATGCATGTGTGTATGTGTATACAACAAAGACTGTACAAAGCAAGAACACAGGGAACCCATTATCAATCTAGAGCTAACAAAATGAGAACAGAAAATGGCCATCTAAATAATTGCTTGCAATAATAACCTTATACAGCTACATTTCATTTTATCCATCTTGATGGCAATCAGATCACCCTCCCATAGCTCATCTTTAGCACTCAGCTACCAATGGATCAAAAGCTTCCCTCATAACTTGGCTCTCGTAACCTTTGAGCTGCAGAGCTTGTTGTCATACTTGTGTGACCTGCCTTGCTTCTGAACAGCTGCAGAGTTCCAAAAGCTGCTACTGCAGAGACCACATAGTTGTACTGCTCATACTGCTTTTCTGCAGTACTTTGTGCAGCATATTCACTTCTGACACAAGAGCAAAGATGAAGGACAATAAACTTGCCTATCATTCAAAGGACTGAACAGCTCAAGTAACATACTGACAGGTGCCAAATGCCACCCAGCTTCTTTTTGAAGCTTAACTTTAACTCAGCTCTTCCAGTTTTCTGGAATCATATCATGAGCAACATCATGAACAGATCTTCCCTGCAACCACACCAGTGCTGCCGTGGGTCTCAGCATCCTCCTCTTCAGCACTTCATCCAGAACTGGTGCTCTGATATTCAGTAACAATGTAACAGGGAATTGGAATACCTTCACTTATTTGCGTGTCCAGGCACTTAGCTGCTGCATGAAACTTAACGGGCGAGTGCAACAGCGCACTAAGTCAGCCCTGTACAATTTCACACTGACAGCATGGCTGAGGTTGGCAGGAACTTCTGGAGGCCGCCTGGGCCACCGTGTTCTCTGGCAGGTGCAGCCCGAGTGTGACCAGTTCTAAAGATCCCCAGGAGGAGACGGAAAGCCCCGGGGCCATCCGTGACCCTGAGGGACACCGCTGGGGCCAGCCTACAGCCACCCTCTGAGCACCCCGCCGCGGTCAGCGCCGAGCGACCACTAGACATACAGACCCAGGGCTGTGCCACAGGCCCCGAGGCGCGAGAAAGTCACACTATGACCTCCCGGCACCGAGCCTCTCGTTCCCAGCACAGACCGAGGCCCCGCAGAGCACTGCTCCGGAGTAACCCGCACCACGCCCCTTTCCGAACGCCGCTGCCACGCACGGTGCAGTCCGGCTCTCCTCAAACTTCCGGCGCTGGTGGAAACGTCTCTCTTTCTGATAGGCCGTTATGCTTTACAGATGGCAGCATTGTCCAATCGAATCTCCGGAAGTGGAAGGTGGGGGCGGGATTTCCGGGTTGAGGGACGGTGGGCAGGCCTGGCCGTCAGTAGCGTAGTGCCGGTTGTTAGAATGGCCGCGGCCGCTGCTGCCTCGCCGGCCG
This sequence comes from Pavo muticus, assembly GCA_016647715.1. Classification (NCBI taxonomy): domain Eukaryota; kingdom Metazoa; phylum Chordata; class Aves; order Galliformes; family Phasianidae; genus Pavo; species Pavo muticus. The sequence continues at coordinate 392,758 of JACDJE010000355.1, forward strand.
ACAAGGAGAGGTGAGGCAGGGGGAGACCCGACCTATGGGCTGTCCGCTACCGCCATAACCGGCCGGTGTCTGCGGAAAGCTGTGGCGCTGGGATGGGCTGGTGGGGCTGGCTGCGGCGGGACGGGGCGAGGCCCCGCTGCGGGGCTCCTGTGCGGAACCGGGGGGCGTGCTGCGGGGTTGAGAGGGCGGTCTGTCCGTGCGCCAGCACCGTGTCTGTCTAGAAGCTGTGTGCTGAGGCGGCAGTGTGTCCAGGGTCTGCGGTACTGCAGCAACAGGGTTAGGTGAAGACGTAGCGATAGGAAAGGATTCTTTGCTTCTTCGCTGAAGGGTGGTCGCGCCGTGGCACAGGCTTCCGGGGCGGTGGCTTCAAGTGGAAGGAGCGTTTGGATAGTGCTTTCAGACGGTGGGTTTGGATTTTGGGTAGTGGTGTGTGGAGCCAGGAGTTGGACTCCATGGTCCTGGTGGGTCCCTTCCAACTCGGGGTATTCTGTGTACGATATAATGTGGCCACGTGTTGAGGTGGCACAGCCACTCCGCGCAGTTTGTGCAGGTGTAACTGGGGACGGCCCCGAGGGGCAGCACAGGTCAGCAGCATTTGTGCCCTGCCGAAGGCAAGGAACTGCACCATCACCCCCACTTCCCTCAGAGATCCATGTCAACAAAGGCTTATTTTGTGTCAGGGTTGTGTGGAAAAGTTATTATAATGCTTTTATTGAAGCGAGATGTTAAAATCTGTCATTTTTTGTTTTTGTAGTGCTTGGTGCTGCACTGTGCTATTGGTCTTGTAAAACAGCATGTCATTTTTAAAGCTCACAGAAGTAACCAGGAAAGAATTGGTGGGCAGTGTAGTGTGTTGACATTTGAGAACGCCAATTACAAGAGTGACGTTTTCCTGTGCAGAACTTTCCCATGTAGGTACAAGTAGCTGGCTTACAGAGAGACAGAGTCACCTAATGCTGTGCTCAGCAGTGCGAAGGGAGGGTAATCAGAGGGAGGTGAGCTGCGTTCTCCTTGGCAACTGGGTGAGCAGCGATCTGCCCACGTGAGGCGGTGAGCAACTGCCTTCACGCTGCTGTTTGATTTTGTTGCTTTTCTTTCTTCCTCTTCAGTTTCACGTACTAAGCAGTTTTTATTGCGATCTGCAAGTTTTCTTGCCTGTACAGTTCTTTTTCTCTTCCCTCAGCCCCTGGGGTCGGGGCAGAAAGGAACAGAGTTTCTTGTCTGTCTCCAACTAAGCGGGCTTCAGACTGCCCCGGATAACTTGCTTGCCTCTTCTTCCCCATTTTCTTATACTGTCGTAACTCCACATATGATTGCAGTTTTTCTCCTTGTGGACCTCAGCCTTTTTCTTTCCTTTTCTTCTCTTTCTAATGGGAAGCATAATTGAGGTTCTGCGTACCTGTTTGTGCTTGACAGGATCAAATATCTTGAAAACTCATGATTTAACTTAAGCAAGTCTTTAAGTATGTTTTTTTTCAGAGGCTTTGTAACTTAGCAGATCCAGCTTGTTCTTGTATGTGGATAGAAAAAGCTTCAAATACACAAGAAAAAGGCACTTCCTGCTTTGATGAAGTATTTAATCACTAATAGAGGTACTACCTCATGTTGAGGAAACTTTTATTCATTCTTTTCACTGAAAAGAATATGTTTGATTCGGTGGAATTGAATCAAAGAAGTATGTTTTCTTCTCTTTGTTTTCTGAGTTTAAAAAAAGATGTTTCAAGACAGTTTTTTCACCTCCCTTTTTTTCTCATACTGGTATCTCTATCCTCCGTGCACTCTTCTTCATTGCAGTCATGCAAGTGGGGTTTCTGCCAAGCGGTCTGGCAGTGTATTGAATAACTGAGAGTGGGACTGTGTAACATCTTACCAAACTGGGAAAATAAGTGGTTGTTCTGAACTGCTGTGGAAGCTTCTGTGCTCTGGCAGTGATACTCATTTTTTTGTTTTCCTAGGAAAACGTGTAAACAATTCTAAGAGTTTATATTGCTTAAACTGGTTGTTTTCTTTTTTTTAGGTTTATCTGCATTTATCCAGCATATTTAAACAACAAGAAGACAATAGCAGAAGGAAGAAGGATACCTATAGACAAGGTAAGTTTGTAGGTGGCAGGAAAAAGGAATATTTTGTTTTGCTCTGTAGTAGTTCTGTAGAGAGTCGGAAAATAAAACTAAATTTCAAAGTTATTATCTTCCAAATTCTCCCATGGCAAGTTAGTTTGATAGAAGAGCCCTGGGTTTCTGTTTTCATCTGAGCAGCACCTTCGGCAAGATGGTAAAGTAATGACAATCAGGTGTGCTCAATCTGCTGCAGAGTTGATGTGTCAAATTTGGAAGGGATGCAGAAAAGAATAATTAGTCAGTGATTGTGAGCCTGGTGACTTAAGTATGCCCATATTCTGTGCTTTGTCTCCTTTGTTGCTGTCTGTCAGAGATGGAACTTAAATGTGTGTGGCATGCAGAGGTTTCTGTTGCTTTCAATCAAGAATAGTTTTGATTCTCACTCTTTATAATATTTTTAACAAGCAAACGCTGAGTTTATAAAGAGCTTTTCTCACTGTTTAGTTTTTTGTTTGTTTTCCTAATAATAGTTAAAAAGTAAAAACAATTACACAGCATATGCACTGCCAATGAAAGATTGACCTGTGGAATGGATCTGCTGCCCTGTGCCTAAAAAAAGTTCCACTGTTTTCTGCACTTGTTGCTGTAAATTTCCCTTTAGTCCTTTGTTGAGTCATCTTTCTTGGTTCTGTGTAAATATAATTAATGCCACTTCAATTATTTTTCTTAGGCAATTCTGTTACCTTCTTTGTTCCTCTGTTCTAGATAATTCTCTCATCTATTTTCTGTTTTACTGATTTCTCTATATCTTTGTTTGTTTTCTAGACTGTAGAAGGGCTCCCAGGTTTGGACTTGCGGCAGATTTGTCACTCTTTGAAGTACTATCCCTCTCCCATCCACTTTTTCTAGCTCTACAGTATAGAGAAGCCACTATTTCTGTACAGGTAACTCATCGCTGAAAAATGTTTAACTAATGTTTAACATGTTGTTTCAACAGGCTGTTGAAAATCCCACATCTACTGAAATCCAAGATGTGTGTGCAGCAGTTGGATTCAATGTGCTATTAGAGGTAACAAGAACCAGATCCCCCCCCCCGACAGACAGTCAAACCAAAACCAAAAAACCAGACACCTTGGTATGTGTCTTCTATGATTTTATTTTTTCTTACAGACAGAATAAATTGCAGTAAAGTTTCTGTTAACAGCCAAGGTATTTTCTTACTTTGAGTGCTAACTGAGCGTAATGATGAAGGAAATGTAATTCTTGCATACTGTTTTCAAACTCGTATCTCTAAGTTAATGTCACTTTTTATGCTTACAAAAAGATTACTCTGTTAACTGTACTTAGAAGACTATCCTAGTTTCTCAAAAGTTCCTGATAGAGTCAGAATAAAAGCAAATCTTGCAAGGTGCAACTCTGCAAATTAAATTTTAAAAAGCACATTTGTATTGAAAGGTATTATCTTTCGGAACCAATGTCTGATAGTAATAGAATTTTGCTACTTAAAATATTCAGGGTCCTTTGGAGTTATGTTTCAGCTAGAGTTGCAGTATGCAGTAGTTATTTACTGCCATACTTGGTTGGTCTTCAGTTTCTTGATTAATTTTTTCCTTATGGAATGAGTCTGGGTTTCTAGCACTCTTTGTTTTCTGAAGTGATTAATAATTTAAAATACTGTGGAATTTTCTATCAGTTCTTTACTGTAGATGTTTTCTTTCAGAAGTGACTGGCACCCAGAAGCTTGTAGAAATTCACTTTGCTTTTGGAAAGACAAATACGTTCCTATTAGTACACACTCACTTGTGAAATAGCCAGTACCAGTAAACAGCCTGTAGCAAAAATAAAGGCAGTGAGTATTAATAGTGGATGTCAGACTGTGACCTACTGCAACCTACTAGAGATTGTCTCTAGATGTCCAGAAACGTTTGTGGCCATGGAGATGAGACAGAAACTTGTGTCAGTGCAGTCCAGGCTGGTGGGAATGTAGAACAGTCCCTACTGTCCCTCACTGAATCGTTACATACCAGCAATGAACAGTAAGTTACAGCAATGCCTTTGAAAATGTTACACTGTATAGCTTTGGGCTCTACCTACTACAGTGGCAAAGCATTTGGTGTATGAGACCGATGGAGAGCTGCAGTTGTCATTTGGGTCTGTTAACGATTCCATGGTGCTGTGACTTAGATCAAATGCCTGACAGTTTTTGCAGAAAATTGTTCCAGTACTTAATACGTAAATGAGTTCTCCTTTTGTATGACAGAAAAATAAGATGTATCCTAGAGAGTGGAATCGTGATGTGCAGTACAGGGGTAGAGTACGAATTCAGCTCAAACAAGATGATGGCAATCCATGTTTACCTCAGTTTCCAACACGTGAGTAGAATATCTCGGTTAAACCCTTTACCTGTTACTAAACCAGAAAGACTTCATTTCATCAGCTTGATTAATTTGTTTCGCTGTCAAAAATTTTAGAATATTGCATTAAATTTCTTTACCTCTGTAAGTCAGCTAAATCAAGTCTCTGTGAGCAGTGAGTAGAGTCTGTAAAAATGCTGCTCTTTCTTCAGTACTTGATTTGAGAAGAAGTTAGGAGAGTGTCATGTGATAGCAATAGTTGATTTATTCAGTATACAGTTTTGGCTTACTGTTGTCATGACAGACACAATGTAATACTTGATATTAAAATTGATAAATTCCAATTGTAGGCTATATGCATCAGTCAGGCATTAGTACAGGTACCAAACAGATAAAATAAAACACCGAGTTTGCAGTTCAGTTTTATGTTGGCATTTTCATATTTAAGCACACATTTATTGTTTTAAAGGTTGTATTTATTGTTATAAAGGGCAGGCCCTGGAGCAGCTCCCTGTAAAAATTACTTGTCATTCACTATGAACTGTTCATCTTTTCCTTTTTTCTTGTCAAAGAATCAGTATGTAATAGGGAAGCAAGTAAGTATCCGAAGAAGGATATGTCTAAAGGAAAGAGCAAGAAGAATACAAAGATGAGAGTAGCTGAATAATGCAATAGGAGACAAATCAGGAGACAAATTCAAACCATGTTCCAGTAGGAAGATGGTGGTGTCTTTGTAAACAGTGCTTGTAGCGTTTTGCATAGGCATTCTGTCCCAAGTATTTTAGGCCATTAAGACCTGAGGAAAGAGGGTAACTGAATGTTGTCAGGGGATATGTCTGTTCTGGTCTGCTGTGACGCCACTCCTGTGCTTAAATAATTTAAAAAAAAAAAAAAAAAAGCTGGCAGAAGTTCTTTCAAACTTGAAGCTATGCAGCACATGAAAAAGAACTCCTCGGCTTTTTTTCTGTTGTAACAGAAAGCTGAAAATGGGCTGAAGTTTTTAACTTTGAAAATGGTGTGGATGTTCTTAACACAGTAGCAATGATCCCTCCCTGTATTTTTAGGTAAATCAGTGATGCTGTATGCTGCAGAAACCATTCCCAAACTGAAAACAAGAACTCAAAAGATGGGAGGTAGTGATCAAAGTCTTCAACAAGGAGAGGGAGGCAAGAAAGGTAAAGGGAAGAAAAAGAAATGACTCCACCATCTGAAATAAGTGTAATATCTAAAAGCTGTACTTCCAACAGATATGGATGGACACATTTCTTAGTGCGACTTTGAGGTGAAAGATACAGGAACAAAATAAACAGGTCAAGACAAATAGAACTGCCTGCTTATTTTGGAGCTGGAATGCATGTAACCGCTTTGTATCTATGTAACAATAAATCTGTCTTCACACACACCCTGCAAGTCTGAAGCTAACATCCACTTTTGAAAGTGGAACAACATAAGCAAATGGGGTGGGTGGGAGAATAATTTTTTCCAAAGTTAATATGCAGCTTTTTAAGAATAATAAAAAATCTTAGGCAGACTAGATAGGCAAACAGTTTTCAGGTTGGTTAACCATTTATCTATGCTAGTTGACTGACTGTCTCGACTCCGGAGGGTCTGTATCACCAATAAAAAATGTAAATCAGTGAAATCATGACTTTATAAACTTTCCTTCCTAATCATCTTTCATGATTGTCAGTATACTAATAAAGGTGGCACGGTAATTTTGAAATACTTTCTTGAGTGCTTTTGTCAAAAGTGTTAACTTTTCCTCTGCAGCTTATTTCAGGAAGTCAGAGACATACTGTAGGGTTAGTATTTCCACTGTTTAAGATAACCAAACAATTTAGCTTTCTTCCTTTTTTTTTTAATTAGGACTGTATTGTCCTAATTTAGATTGTTGTTTGAGAGTTTATGACATGCACTTTCTAGCTTTATTTCAGACGTGTAAGCCTTGCAATGTCTGGTAATTTAACATATTTATGTAGTCCATGGGCAGGGACAGGAAGTTATTTGGAGATTACCTGATCAGAACAGTTGTCACTAGAAGTAACCGAAGAAATTACTGAACAAGTTAAATGAGGGATAGTTTAGTACAAGGAGACTGAAAAAGACACAGTGCTACCTCTTTCATGTTAAAAAAAATAAAATCCCTCATAAGCTTTTCTAATTCTTAGTATTTGAGAACAGTTACTTCACTACTTCATAGATAAGTACTAGTAACAGGTTATCAGATTATTCTGACAAAATTTTCATGTTGCAATATTCTGTTTTCATCTATCTGCCAGGTAAGCTGTTTTATGGCATCACTTTTTTTCCGTATTTTACAGATGAGCAGCATTCAGAATTCATCTGGATATATGACTAGTCTAAAGTAATGAAACTTGGTTCTTACTTGATGCTCTGTTTGCTCAAGTTACTCATGCTTGTATTTTGAGATATTTTTATATTTTTTATTTTTGTTCTACTCAAATGCTGTAGTAGATGGTAGGTTACCATTTTTTAAAAGTTGTTGCTGATAGGCATTTATAGCAAACTGCATGGCAGCTCCCAACTTACGGGAGGCTCAGCTGCGTTTCCTTTCTGTAGGACATTTGAGGTGTTGTTTTATTGCAGCATTGAATGGAGGAGGGTGCATTCTTACTCTCACTGCAGCTGTATCAAATCTAGAAGCTGCCCTGATGGACTTCCACATGCCACTCCCTTGATAGTCAGATTACCAGTATACAGACTGTCTGTAGCAGAATGACCTTGGAAAGGAAATCTTACGCTCTGAGGCTGTAATTGGGCATGGCTGTGTACAAACATCTTTTTTTTTTCTGCTGATATAACTTCTTACACAAATGACCTTTGGATTATCTCTCTTCGGTAACACACATCGATATGGCAACCCTGCCCAGTACAAGGGGTTGGAAATAAACGATCTTTAAGGTCCCTTCCAACCTAAGCCGTTGAGGGAGTTTTCTCTGACTTGATGGAATGCCACGTGGCAGAAACAACAGCGTGGGCACTGCTGGAAGCAGCTGAGGGTTTTGTTACAGGAAACAACGAGGTGGTCAGAGGTTATTAGTTACTGCTACTCTGTGGAGAGGGGGGAAGAGCAAGAGAGGGAAGCAAGAGTGCAAGATGACAATGAAGTAACAGTGGAAGACCTATTGACTAGTTTGAGGAATTGAGAAGGAAGTCTTGAATCTGCTTTGGTTAGTGTTGGAAAGTCTCAGATTTAAGAGCTTTTAGAGAAATGACTTACGTAGTACTGCCTCATCCCACTCAGTAGCTTGTAAGGAAGGTCAATCTTTGGAATCCCCTGAATAGGGCACTCCCTGCAACAGTCAGACAGTGACTCAGAGGAAGAATACAATACAGTTTATTGAGCTTTCTAACAACAATTAGTCAACTACTTTGAGGCAAAATTAGGTGATACTCTAACAGCAATTAGTAAGCATTATGGATAGGGTACTTCGCCTAAGTGTTTTTCCTTATCAACTACTCTAAGGCAAGTTTAGGCAATGGCTGCTAAAGAAAAATGAGTAGAAGAAGATCAAGAGGAAAGAGAAGAAAAGAGAGAGAAAGAAAATATTCCACCATTCCTTAGATCTGGTGTTGTCTTGATTGGTGGATGGTGAGTTGACAAAGATATATATGCACACCCACTTTTATACAGGACAGTTGGTCCAAGACTGCCCCTGGGATGTCAGCTCCCTCATGGCTGTGCAGTTAGATGTTCTAGAAGATTCAGGAGCCTTCAGGAAGGGTCTCTGGTGATTATGCACTCTCTTCAATGACTTGCTCAAACCAATGTTTTTCAGTGTGTAGAGTTATTCAAACTGATGTTTTTCAGCCATAGGAGGAAACACGCTGTCCGTAAGAGGAAGCAGAGAAAAGCAGGTCGCCACTCTGCCTCTGCAAGGCTTGATCCGTCCTTCTCCTAGCTCCCCTTCTTGCAATGTTTTCTGCTTGAGTTGTTTGAGTCAGCACAGGCCAAGTTCCTTGTTGGTCTCAGACAAGTAATTTGTAACCTAAATCAAAATTTTAAGTAACTTTATTTAAAATAATTTCAGGAGGTGAAACTAAACTACTCTGGCTGCAACTCCTATTGTAGCACAAGTGAAGGCAATGATAGAGCCTTTATTTGAGAAATAGGTGTTATACGGAAAGATTTGAAAGAGGAATTAACTCACTCCTCCCGGCAACAGTCCGGAGAAAGGGACGAGCTGAGGAACGTGACCCTCCCCCGTTCGTACTGCCGCGCTGCCAGAGAGAAGGGCAGGGGAAAAGGGGGGCCCGCACAGACTCAGATTGCACGGGAAGTATCACGGAGACAGAAGGGGGGCTCTAAACCCTCCCCCCCGCCGCTCACTTCAGTCACTCACATACTCATGTAGCTCACCCATTGATTCAGGCTGTGACCTTGGAATTCCACTACACCTATACATGCAGTTGACTGAGCTGGAGGACTCAGGAAACAGACTACAGGCCTGTCAAACTTCACTTCCATCTCTGGAAAGATGATGGAACAGCTTATCTTGAAAGCCATCTCTATGCATATAGAGGACAAGAAGGTAATTGGGGCAGTCAGCATGGATTCACCAAGGGGAAATCAAGCTTAACCAACCTCCTATCTTCTAAGACAGAATGAGTCACTGCTTAGATGGGGGAGCACGGTGCATGTTTTCTACCTGGACTTTCAACAGTGTCTCCCATGACATTCTCACAAATAAGATCAGAAGATGTGGGTTAGATGAGTGGACAGCCAGGTGAATTAAAAACTGGCTGAACAGTAGGGCTTACAGTGTTGTAATCAGATGTTCAGTCTAGTTAGAGGCCTGTAACTAGTTGTGCTCCCCAGGGGCCAGTACTGGTTCTGGTCTTGTTCAACATCTTCATCAATAAGCTGGATGAAGGGATAGAGTCTACCCTCAGGAAGTTTGCTGATAATACAGAGCTGGGAGAGTGGCTGACACACCAGAGGACTGAGCTGCCATTCAGTGAGACCTAGCAGACTGAAGAGTTGGGTAGAGAGGAACCTAATGAGGTTCAACAAGAACAAGTAAGTGTAGAGTTCTGCACCTGGGGAGGAAGAACCCTATGTAAAGATGAGGGGCTGACCTGCTGGAAAGGAGCTCTGTGGAGAAGGACCTGGCTGTCCTGTTAGACAACAGGTTGGCCATGAGCCAGCAGTGCGCCCTTGTGGCCAAGAAGGCCAATGGTATCCTGCATTAAAGAGAGCATGGCCAGCAGGTTGAGGAAAGTGATCCTCCCCCTCTACTCTGCCCTGGTGAAGCCACATCTGGAGTGCCGTGTCCAGTTCTGGGCTCTTCAGTTCAACAGACAGGAAACTTCTAGAGAAAGTAAGTCCGGTGGATGACTACAGAGATGACTGGGAGCCTGGAGCATCTCCCTTATGAGGAAAGGCTGAGACGTGGGACTACTCAGCTGGAGAAAACTGAGAGGAGACCTTATTAATGTATACAAATATATTAAGGGAAGGTAATCGCCAGGATGGCATCAGTCTGTTTTCTGTGGTACCAGGCAAAAGGCCACGTGCACAAACTGGAACATGAAAAGTTCCATCTGCACAAGAGGGAAAAGTTTGTTTACTGGAGAGGCTGTGGAGTCTCCGTCACTGGAGAAACCAAAACCCACCTGAGTGTGATCCTGGGCAAAATGCTCTAGGTGACCCTGCTTGAAGCAAAGAGGTTGGACTAGCTAATCCCAAGAAGTTCCTTCCAACCTCAACCATTTTGTGATTCTGTAACAGTGTTTAAAACATTAGAATTTAATATGGCTTACAGAAAGATTAGGCAGGTTAAAGACTGAAAAACAGGACAAGAAATTGAACCACCAAATTTGTAGGTTACTTCAAACTTTGTAGCTCACAGCTACAAGTTTCCTTTACCGTTTGCTCTCTATAGTATATCCACTCATAATAAAAAGTTGTCAGCAAATCATAAGCTGTGATACTTTGTTTTTCTAACAAATGACAAACTGTATGCTGTCCTACAGAAAATGATGCAGTGGATCTCATACTTCCCTATTCACCTTGCTCTGTAAGGGCGTGTTTTACAGCTTGATATTTTACATGCATACTCTTAAGACATTATTACATCTCTTTTTACAATAGGCATTTCTCAAATTTGAAGTTGAATCTTCTTACAAACTGTATGCTTTGTTCTTTTATGGTTCTTGTGCCTGAAAAATTAGTGAATTAATTATTCTATACCAACTTAGAGAAAATTCCAAGGTCCTCGAGTCCATTTTAAGATCTACTATTTAACTTAAAGATTGAGGACCAGAGATCACCACTTCCTATCACATCAGAAGTTCAACTTTACCTTCTGTCTTCTCTGTGTTTTGTGAGTTAAGAACTGTCATAGCACTACTGTATGCTCTGAAGACATACCAGCATGGATATGAGGCTTCAGTAATTCACTGAATTTCTTGAAAATACTGTAATGTGAAATACTAAGTACAGCTTCAGATTTACCAAAAAAAAAAAAAAAAAAAAAAAAAAGCCATCAACTGTGAAAAAACGTTTATTCTCTTTATTTTAGCTCCATTCTTACCAATTGGTCATGAACACATCAAGAAATCTGAATCTCTACTCAGGAATTTTCACTGCTCACACACAGTTTTCTTGGACGATCAGAACAGACTGCAGATGTGCACAAAAAGCCTGGGGAGGTTGCAGGCTGATCCATTAACAATGCAGTTCTGTGCACCAACACCTAAGAGTAAAAACTTCAAGAGGACTGTCGAAATAAATGTTTGCAATGGCACTCCTTATGAAAGGTGGCTTGTGCTTTTGAGTGTGATATTATGAGGCACTCCATTTACAATTTTACACGGCAACTTTATTTAGAAAGAGATAGCAAGTACACGCCATCTTTAGTCATGTTGTGCTCATCTTCTGCAATTTAATGCGTCCATATCTAGAAAATAACCCCACACTAATATAAGCTCGATCACTTGAATAAAGCTACTCTTCCCACATTTTGTATCTGTCCATTCAAGAAAATGCACACTATACTAAATAGTATGTTAGAGTGAAACATGCAACGGCAAACAGTCTCTATCATTGAGATGCCTATCATCACTCATAACTTTACTGGCAAGGAATAAATTTGCTATGCCAGCTCTCTCAGTAATTCTCTGTATATTCCAGAAAATCTGTTCAGATGAATATTTTCCTTGTAGAATAATGTCGTGTTACTAGATGCAACACAGTCAATTTTGAAAGTAATTACATGCTCAAAGAGACAACTGAAGTGCAGTGCCTCTGGAATATATATGTTTGTTATGTTACTGGAGAAGGTGATTACTGTAAGACTTTTTCATGGAGATTAATAAAATATTTTCATTAAGTTTCAGATGCTGCCCACTGCACTGCTTTTAAATAAAAATGCATGAATTCTATGCAGACAACAGCAAACTAGCAAGCAAACTTACAGCACATTCCTTTAATATATCAAAACATTTTCAAGGCAACATTATTAAAATTATACCACAGATCCCCATAACATCAAGCTTCATAATAGAGGTGGTTGGGAAGCTTTATCCAGTTAAGAGTTTTAAGTGCTCTTCTTCTCTTCACCCAGCAAGTTCACTGTTGCTTTCTTGGCTGCAGAAAAATAAAAGTTTAATCTCAGCAGTGCCCTACATTCTTAAGCAGCTTACTCGGTGTCCATGAGCTGCACAAATAAATTATTTTCCTGTTACACCATAGAAGACGTCTCACGAGAGGAAATAATAGCTTTTGTATATACACCCACCCAGTGATGAAACTACAAAAACTGTATTTTATTCAAAAATTAAACCAGATCCCAGGAGCAGCATGATGAACAGCACCAAGCAAATTACAATCATTTCACTGAGAAAATAAGAGCTGCTGGTGGTCCTTAGGACACACAGGTTTACAGCAAGGCAACAACCAAACTGCTGAAATAGGGATGGAATAATGCTAGAATGTGTGTTTGTGTGCATTACTTCTTAAAGAAGATATGAACGTGGAAACCATTTTATGTTAAAACAGGGAAGAATCATACTATGACAGAATCACAGAATGGCTGAGGCTGGCTGGGTCCTCTGGGTCTATCTGGCCCAGCCCCTGCTCCAGCAGGGATACCCAGAGCAGGGTGCCCAGAGCCACATCCAGTCAGCTTTTGGAGATCTCCAGGAAGGATTCCAAGACCTCTCCGGGCAGCCTGTGCCAGTGCTTTATCACTGGCATAGCACAGCAGTGCTTCCCGGTTACAAAAGGAACCTCCTGTGTTCTAGTTTGTGCCCACTGCCTCTTGTCCTGGCACTGAGCATTTCTAGCTCAGTCCTCTCTGCACCCTCCCTTCAGGTATTTACCAAGAGAACACGTGATAGATTGGAGAATGAATTAAAAGGAGTAAGTGAGAAAATAAGACATAAGCAACGTGGAAGATCATTATTATTTAAGATACTTGTCTAACAATAATAATCCAGAAAGGCTCAAGCAGTAGAAGTTCGAAAAGTTGAGAAACTATTACTCTACTACAGACCATTTAAGTAATGGCAAGAAAACAAGTTGATAAAAAGAAATCAAACTGCATGTATTGTTCAGGGAAAAGGAGATTTAATGTGCTTTGAGGTATCTAATAGATAAAATTTATTTTGAATGGAATTTAAGTATTTTTTTTCTTCAGCTACTTATATTTTCTTCTTTTATTCATAAAATTGCCATAAGATATTTTCAAGTGTCCATTTTTCAATGCAAGGCAATGAAAGCAAAAGTTACACAACTCCAGGATATAATAAAATTAGGTTATTCAACCAAATAAAAATCTAAGTAATTTCTTTGAGTTGGCTCAGAAATCTTTAATTTCCAGAGGAAGGAAAAATACAAAATCTTATAGACAGGAAACCTTCATTTCAAGTGTTGTCACTTGCTACAGTTCAAGGATTTGTTTACTGGACCATTAGCAGCTCTTCTACAGTACCAGGTACTGGAGATATCAGTACTTTGAAAGATGCAAGAATACACAGAAACAGTGACTGTGTTTATGCAAGATATCTTGTGAGGATGTTTAGACACCGGCCTAGAGAGAGAGTGTTGATAACATTATGTATATTGGGAAGACACTGCATCTAATTACTTGTTTCTTATATTCATATAGCTTGCGCTTATTCTACCGTAACTCCAATCCTAGAAAGCAAAATTCACTTCAATCCTCTTTTTCCGATAGCTTCACCCAAATCAATTTATTCGTTAAAGCCTACAGAATAATCTTTTAGGGTTTTTTTTTTAATCCAGAAATGGTGAATATTAACTTTTAGACTAGAGCTGCAAAGGAAAATTCTTCCTACATGATGTGATCAGTGAATGGTCATTTACTCACCTTCTTTAGCAATGGTATCTGCAGTCTCTGCAGCCTTGTCTTTCAGGTCTTTGACAACATTGTCCAGCTGTGCCTCGTGCTTCAGGAAAAAAGGCCGGATGATTCGGTGATAGAGGAACTCTGCTCCATTAGAGGGACTTGGAGCCATGCACCACAGCAGAAAGCCACACTAGAAGGAGGAAGAGCATCTGCATCAGTAGAAAAGTAGGAGACTAGGGGAAATGCGCCCTCCTAACTCTGCCACAGACTTCAGTGTATTTATTTAAAACAGTACATCAACTCCTTCATTTTGTATGGTCACAATCTGTAAGTATGCATATCAGTTGTTTCATACGTAAGTCTTTATATTCTAATAATTTCATGCGTACTGATAAAGAAGGTGGGCTGTAGCAGTAAAACTGAACTGGTAAAAAGCGTCTAAAGACTGTATATACTGTTTTTCTTTTATCCTAAGGTACAGTAGTATAAAAGCTGATTAGACAAAACATTAGCTACTTCTGACTTATATGGCACAACTGATGGTTTATGTTTTTCCATCACTTAGATCAACCCAAGATATATCCCTCTACTTCCTCACGCAGACATGTAGTAGGGAAAGACTGGGCTTGCTTGCATCCCAATGGTAAAGCGATACGATGAAAAGATACAGATGCACACAGCGCAAGACCAGGTAATTCTTTTGGATTGCAGAGTTTATATAGAGCTTCTATAGTACAATTTGCTCTCTAAGGAAAAAAAAAAAAGGGAAAAACCAATAAACCCAAATAAAAAAACAACCACTACTATCACAAGTACTACATGCCTCTTCACCACGGAAGCACCTTTATATGTCCTCAGTTCCAATGTCATACACACTACAAAGTTGGCTATGAAAAATGATGTCAAAACACTTCAAGTATAGGAAGTGCCATAACTAAATTTGCCTGAGCTCTGAAAGTATGTATAGAAGTATCGAACTAAACATTTAAAATTCAGAGTAACTATAAGCAACTTAAGAGATCTGCTTTGAAACTAAAACAGCAACGCCACTTTTCAGTAACGGTGGCAAATAGGACTTATTTGTAAAGTTTGTATTTCAGTTTTCCTGTTTTCACATCAGTATCACCAGCAGTGAAAAGATAGTGCTTTCAGTGCAAGCACTACAGCATCTGAAACTCATCTGAATAACATAAGCAGTTGCTTATTTATTTGTGAGGTTTCCAGTATACTGCATAGCCCAAAAGCATTTCCTAAAAATTGTTCAGTTACAGCATTCTTTCAGAGTACCACCGTGCCTAGCCAGGCATTTATCTCCTGCCATGTTTTTGATTTCCCATGGGAAAGCTAATGTAAAAATAAAATAATATATATATATATTTTTTAGAGTGTAACCAACATTTAAAAAGTAAGATGTGACCCAGGAGCGATTCTGAGGGAATCTGCTGACATCTGTTCATTCTTGAAGGCATTAAAGTAGTTAGGTTGTAGGTCTCATTTTAGGAGGGGTGGTGGTGGTGGTACATAAACTGAAATACCTTCAGCATGTAGTAGAAAGGGAACCAGGACAGAAAGATATCAGAGAAGAATTCCGCTATGCTGAAAACACCGTACACAACCCAGTAAGTCAGCCACTGTGTGTCGTCGTCTTTATTGGGACTTTCAATGGCTTTGATTCTGTAAGGAAAACAAAATGAGTGAGCAGATCAATAGCATCTATAGCGGTGACATTTTTACATCTCAGTTCTATAGTTATATGTGAATTCTCATCTTTTAATTTAATTAAAAAAAAACCTAAAATGTTAACCGTGCAGTGGAATTGCCAGGTCACAGCCTGAACCAATGGTTGAGTGCCAGGTGGGAAGGCATGGCTAACCCAGGAGTTCAGGTGCAAGCAATGCACCTGCATGATCGGAAGGGGCGGCGCCTGGATCCACCCCTCCTCACCCTCATTTACGGGTTAGCAGCCAAGGAGTAGCATCCTTCTGGATAGAGATTGAGCTGTCACCAGTCATCAGAACTAGTGAGCCAATTTTCCTTTTTTTTAAAAAAAAAAA
Organism: Pavo muticus; assembly: GCA_016647715.1. Taxonomy (NCBI): domain Eukaryota; kingdom Metazoa; phylum Chordata; class Aves; order Galliformes; family Phasianidae; genus Pavo; species Pavo muticus. Next base: position 408,561 of record JACDJE010000355.1, read on the forward strand.
AACTGCTATTGTTCCGCAGGGCTTGTATCACAGTAAGAAGGTACTGTCATCACCTACTCTTGCCATACATACTCATCCTCAGTGTGCCTAAGATCTCTGAATAGCAAAGCTTTTTACTACGCTCACAACTTGGCCTACTTCTCGTTGTGTGATTACGAAAGAAAGCAAATTAAATATATGTACATCATCACCTACCAGTGTGAGGGACGTGGAAGAGAGGACCAGTTCTGAATGCACTGTGGCAATCTTGACCAGAAGACCACTGTATGTGGAGGAGTTCATGACCCACGTAACAGCCAACCTCAGCACACCCAACCTTGTGCTCCACACATTCCATGGGTGCAGGATAAACTTCCCCATCTAATGATAACAAAAGAGCCTACAGGCAGCAATGACACCATGCATCTACCTCACCCATATCCAAAATGAGGTCACTCTGTTCAAGGATGGGGTCTGCACTGAGTGCTGCATGTGGATGTCCAGTGCTGCAGCTCAGGATTCCAGCATCCACAGGGACGCAAGCTTGTCTGTACTGTGCCCTATTTCCTTGCACTGCTAGCTCTAATAAACAGCATTTTAAATGATGCTTTGAAGAGTCAGTGTCCTTCTCTCCAGGATGATCGTAATGGACCAGTACCTGTCACTGCAAACAGTATCTAGATTAAAATTTTAAACTTCATTCAGGATTGTGAAGTGAATCTCAAATATCTTTATTCATTAAGTGCATGCGCTGGATTGTAAGATGTAATTAATTACAAGTGAGCCATTGGCAGCGTGGAGGCAGCATAAGGCAACCTCCTCTGATACATGGTGAGGACCACAGCTGCATCCCCAGCTGTTCTGCTCCGTAAACCTGCTCCTGCAGGACTCACAAATTGTGATGCAAGTTCCTGTATTAAGAACAGAAGCCTCAGTAAAGTCTGGGGCTTCCTGCTTACAACTAACTGGCTTTTTGTTCTCCAGCTGCCAGGAGAAAACAAAATTTGGAGTTTTCACTGTTTTAAAGCAGGAAGCTGAAAGAAGCAACGCTACAGCAACTGCTGGATGTGTCAAAGGTGCAAAATCTTCATTCCGACTTTTTCGTAGTAAATAAAATTTTGTGACATCGGTAGATTTACAAGCTGCAGAGAGATGTCTGTCTGTGAGTACCCCTTCTGGGCAAACCCTTCAGACTGTGTCACTTCCTAGTTCTGTAAGTGAAGACAGAAAGGCAACCATGTGACAAGCCTTACGTTTTAGCAAATGCACTGGTGAGCCCACCGCGTGCAGACAGCACTGACGCAGACGCTGTACTGGATTACCCTGAAATAGAACACGAAATCTTGACGCTTAATGTATGCACTGTTTCCACCAGTTTGCGGCTGGAGCAGCCCTCGTCCTGTCCCGTGCACAACAGAGGCTGCAGCTGAGCACAGCACAGCCAGAAGGACAGTTTTCTGCAGGTGGACAGCAGGAGGCGTGCTTGCTGCTGCCTCCAATAACAGCGCCGGGGAGCAGCAGCCCCGCAGCCTGCCTAAGGCAGTGCCAATGCGAGGTGCTCACGTTGGTTGGCTTGCAGCTCCGTTAACCCATCGTAACCAGTTAAGGCGGTATGAGAAAACAGCAGAGCTAAAGGAGAAGGCTTCTATGCGGGCTCTTCTCAAGGCGTGAAAGCAGCGAAGTCGAGTGGTGAACAAAGGGTCAGGTGGAGAAGACACAGAAACTTTCGGCAAAGTGCCTCACTGTGAAGGAAAAGTTGCCCACGGACTTCAGTGCATGAATATTTCCCATTATGCTGGAAGTTCTGCACCAGCAGCACACTGAGGAAGGCTATTTTACCACAAGAAGCATGCTTGCTCGGTATGTGTGGGCGGACTCTGCAGTGAAACTACTCTCAGCCCTGCTGCCATCCACGGACTTAAGGAGAGACTGCTTAAATTCTGCTACCATCACTAAAATCATCTTAGCAGTTTTGATAATCAGTTTTCATGAACAGAACCTCCAATTCTGTGGCAAAAGGCAGGTGACATATCACTGTTACTATGGTATGCTTTAGATTCTTCTCCCTCCTTCGAGAACAGATACCTTGGAAGACCTCCAAAAATGGGTATGCTCCATTTGGATGTTCACCAGCAGCTGCTGCAGCTCCTTAAGCTGGTTATCTTGCCCAGCCAAGTCACGGAGAGCATACTGACTGTCCTCATACAAACCCTAAAGAAAGGCTCCAATTAACAAGCAAACCAGAGCGTCAGACATGAGTTTTCCCTCTCCATCAGGTGTTAATTATTTCTGGAGCATTTCAGCTTCACAGGGATATTTATGAAACATCCGCATCTGTTCCTGTCTATGATATACTCACTCATCCAAAAATCTCATGAAATGGCAGCCTTTGTTGCGAAGTATTCCTGATCTTACTTGTAAGTTCCGCTAGCACAAAAAAGGAAGCACTGCCAATCCTGCAAGTTTCAGTTTAACTCTAAAGCTGTGAACCCTCAAATACTGAGCCCGGACTGCTTTACAAAAAAACATGTGAAAACACTACCCCCAAGGACATGACACTGAATTATTAAAAAACAAAAAAAAAACAATAATAATCTTCAGCAGCTCTAATTATAATGAATGCTGTCAATATAAAGGAAGATGACTACAGCCTTAAGCGTAGCAATGAGAGGACCATCAATCACTGGTAGAGAAAGGCCGCCTGCTGGCCAAGCCAACAATCAAGTTCTCAGTTGACATTAACTATTATTTTCACTTCAGCTGATGGACTATATGTGGGACCTCACAGCTTTCCCAGTCTTTCTCCTGGTGGTGCTTAGACATCTAGAAAATAAGGATTCCATCCATCAGTGATAAAGGAGTAACTGAACCAGACACTGCCGTGGACAGATTGTCACATGCAGCAAAACTACAAGTAGTCAAAAATTGGCCTGGCCTCATCAGCTGACACACAGCATTAAGTCCACATGCAGTGTTTTCTTGCACACTGTAGGAAACAGCAGGCTTCACTTCTGTGACAGGACAACCTCAGGGGACGGACAGATCTCCTAACAAAGGAAGGCACATTCGAAACCTATGGTTTCAAATTTAAACAAAGAAAAGGTATTCTGGTACTTTAAAGTTTTTTCTAATACTGATTTTACTAAATTGTATGTTAGTTACATGGAACAATCAGACATCACAAAGGACTTTATATAGTGCTTTTACACGAATTGTGGAGGGCTTTAAATACAGCTTTACACAACTATTCACAGTAGTTAGGGCACGTAGGAGGTAGCAGCAGTCACTATGAGAGCTTTCAGCAGACCAGATAGTAAACATCACAACTTAAAACTATAGGGATTTGTCCAGCACTGAATATGGCCAGCCATAAGCCAGGATTGCAACCTGTGTAGGCAGAGGGGGAGCACAATAAAAGCTTCATTTTTAGCCATATTTGTTACCTGATAACCCAGGTAACAGGTAATGACGGTGGGGAAGAGCTGAGGATGTCACTGTCTCCTGCAGCCCTGGGTTCACAGTAGCTGTGTAGCTGCAGTCTCAGGACCTCAGGTCAATTTTAACTGTCTGACAAAATCAGTTCAACTGGACCAAGTCTAGCATTTAACTGCACCAAGTCCAATATTTGTAATTTGCCAAGTTGAGCTCTTTCACTTAAAGCATCTGACTCATTTTGGTAACTACCACCTCTTTTCCAGGAAGAGGCTGTTAGTCACTCCAGAATTAGATCTGGCAGAGGAAATCATTGTTGGAGTTAATTCACACATGCATTACTCACAGGATCAGCATATTATGATTTTACTAAATGAGCAGTTGTTTTTTTTTTTCCCCTCAAATTCCATCCAGCTAGTAAGACGTGTAAGCCAGAAATCAAGAAAGAAACGCTGAAATTTATTACTCTAGTGTCACGTGATCACTCCAAACTCTGCAGTTTACTGTGTGTACCTGGTGCCTCTTGTATAAATCGTTACAAGTTTAAGACAAAAGATACAATAGCCTCAAGTATAAACAAGAAATTCAGTGCTTAGTACACCATGTGTCCATCAATACACGTATTTAATAACCACCCTGCATTGCCAAGTGCAAAGTTAGCCAAGTGCTCATGCTGTAGTTTGGGAAGAATGATCTGGGTTGAAAAGGACCATAAAAATCATCTAGTTTCAACCCCCCTGCCATGGGCAGGGTTGCCAATTACCAGACCAGGCTGCCCAGAGCCACATCCAGCCTGGCCTTGAATACCTCCAGGGACTCCCCACAGGAGTCCTTCAGGTAGTCTTTCCTTGAGTTTATGAGACAAGAAAAACAAGAGCTGTGCAGCCAGAAAGCATACCAAAAAGCTAAACCCTACCTGCATGGTACAGCCATGCTGTGTTTACACCAGAGGATGCCACTTTCTGACAGTCAAAGGTGCAATGCTGCTGGCACCCTCCGCACTGGTGACAGAGAATTTTGTTCGCAGAAAAAAAAAATTACTTATTCTTTGATCATCTCTCCACAGCTATAGGGTACAGGTGTAGAGATCAAACAATGCTGTTACTCACAGAAGCGGGCCTCTGCTGCGTGCTTACAATCATACAGAAGGAATAAAAGCTGCATCTTCTTGTCAATATATGCTGCACTGTGGAGACTTCATTTCAAGCATAATTTTGTTACAGCTCTAATATCAATTTTCAGTTCTGTTTACTGCGACATTCATAAACTAATTATAATATGGCCTTAAATTATACAAACGTGCAACTAAGCACAAAACGATGCAATGTTTTCAGACCTGATTCTTGAAGTAGTTAACAGTCTCAGATGGCAAAATGTTGTTGTCCTGAGGTGATCAAAGTGCAAGTAACTTTTTTTAATTACAAAGCAAGTTATGAAAGTCCTATGGTTTTAATTACTGAAAGTAATTTTTAAAAAATGATTCATCATAGAACGGGAAAGGGACTCAAATTTCAGACCCAGATGACTATCTTCTGAGTTCAGGTCTCTGCAAATCCTTTTATTTCCTTTATGAGTACAGCGCAGGTTCCTAAGCTATGTAATTTGTCATTTCTTTTCCAATTTTTTCTTTCAAAAATTGTGCATCTTGCTCAGTGTATGCCCAAAGACAAGGAGCTCTCTTCCTGCTGGCGTGGCAAGGTGTGATCAGCTCTCCTTGCCAGCCTCAGGGCTGTGGGGAAAGACTGTTACAACACAACTGGAATACATGACCACAAGAAAAGGAGCAGGAAAACACCAAGAGCAACTAATAATAGTCCATACTTTTTAATCTCACTTTCCAACTCTACCATTCCTCTATCAACCCAATTGCTGGAAATTACTTCAGCAGAGAGAACAGAGCATGCAAGGTGCATTTCTGCAGTGCTTACAGACTAAGAAAATGTCTGGTAAAATGCCTTCGCTTCTATCTCCAATACAGTTGTATTCCCTTAAAACACTGTCTACCTCAGTTATAAACTAGAAGTAACCTTCCAATTAGCTAAAATTCAGATCGTGAGCCCATCTGTAGAACTCTGTCTTTTACTTTCTAATCTAAACTTAATACACAGAATATAAATTATAATTTTCCTACATATTTTGTAGTATTAGAATCACTCCTACATGAAAACACCTGCTATCTCTAGGAATGCAAGAATTTTGCTTGTCCATTCAACATATACACAGCTTTTATTTTAAACTTGGCACTCTAAAATCTGAAAGATAAAAAGTAGGCATGTTTGGAGGAACTGACTGGACAGAACAAAAATAAAACTTTCTGGAGTTTGAAGCCCAATGGAAGGGGGCTGAGAAAGGAGAGTGCTAAAAATAAACAGATTTCTGCTTATCTTTACACTGAGCGTTGGGTATCTCATATGATACATCAGCTCCCTTAACTCAGTTTTGTAAAGCAAAAGCATAACACTGACTGCAAACGTTAATCTATTATGCAGAATTTTCCATTAAATAAGCATTCTTCTAAAATTTGATGAGAGGAAGCACATTTGGTGTCCTAGCCCTCAAGAAATACATCAACAATTTTACATTCTCTAAGCGTCTCTGACTAAAAGAAGCACAATTCCTGCTTCAGTAGTACAGAAGCAAAGGAAGGAGGAAACAGGCTCAGGATCATAACAATACTTAAATTAACACTGAATTGCATATTTACACCTCTCTGCCATGCCTACATTATTTTCTATTCCTAAAACACCATAAGAAGCACTTATATAGTAAGAACAGCTAACCTGAAGTAACAACATAAAATCAGCCAAAGCAGAAAGGGCGATCATTGTTCTTCTCCCTTGAAGACACCAGCAGTAAGTTCAGATATTTTACTGCCCAGAGCTATTTTCATCTTAGCCTTCATTAAACTAAACATGACAGCACTTCTGAAGTTTCATAAATCCTTTACACACATCTCTTAGTCATCACAGCTCCTTCCTGCTTGCATTCTAATTTTTTCTGAGGCAGTTCACCACCACGGGCTAGCTCTAGAGAGTTTAGAGAAACAGTGAAACACTGACAATGTTATTTAGACACTGCCAACACTCAGTTCTTCCCTCCACTAGTATGAATATCACCTTGCACAGCTAAAGTTCACTAAACACAGAAAAAGTTCTTCAGTAAACTTTCAAGCACAGGTCTACTGCATGCACAAAAGCCTGCTAGTGAAAATTAGATTTCAACTGAAAAATAATTACCTTATGACAAAGCACTTCACAGGATTTGAGGGAATAACGCTCAGATTCCATGAGTGACTTTAATCCAGACTGCTTGATTTTCTGGAAGACAGACAGGTAATCTCTGCTTGAAAAATCACTGCTTAATTCTGCCCATGTTAAGAGCCTTGTGAGCAGACACTCAGTGATGGCATGGCCTAAGAGACTTGGGCTTTGGGGAAGACTGCGCGTCCAGTGAAGAAACTCCTTCATGTAATACACTGCAGACTTGCACAAAGCCATGACACATCCCAGTGAGCAGACAAAACTCTGAGCTGAGCTCTTATCTCTGGGTCAATTTTTAGAAAATATGCTCTCTTTTAGGAAAACAAAGAAATGATCAGTAACTACTGTGATCAAGATAATCCAAAACTAAAATTCTGACAGAGAGTTTGAACACGACTAGCAAGTCACTCATCAGAAGCCTGTTGGCTGTTTTAATCAGCCAAAAGAACAGGAGGTGATCTCCCTTGCACAAGACAGTCAAGACAGCAAATTAACTAAGCAAATTAATTAAGGTAACCTTTTTCCCTTTCAGTCCTGTGGACTCATTGCTGAAATATTCATGTAAACATCAAATTAATACTCTCTGTAATGCATTCCGATGACGGCCTGACCTCTTCCCGGAGGCACGGGTATAACAGCTGTATGGTTTATGCAGTAAGGTTTTGGTTGTGGGGGAGCTGCAGGGGGGCTTTTGAGCAGAGCCCAGCAGTGCCCCATGTCAGAACACAGCTCCAGCTGCTCCAAAGAGAGGCACTGATGCCAGAGCTGAGCCAGGGGCAACGCTGGGTGTGCTTTAGGAGAGCAGATGTAAGAGGGGGAAAACTACTGCACAGCAGCATCTGGGAGAGAGATGTGAGACATGGGAAAGAAAAGACCTTGCAGGCACCCAGGTCAGTGCAGGAAGAAGGTAAGAGGAGCTTTAGGTGCAGAGCAGCAGCTCCCTGCAGTCCAGGAGAGGCCCATGGAGGAGTAGGCTGTCCCTCTGCCGCTCACGGGCACCAGGTGGAGCAGATTTCCTCATGCAGCCACGGAGGAGCCCACAATGCAAAAGAGATGAGGCCTGGAGGATACACAGCCCGTTGACAACCCCACAAGAGCAGAATGGGCCAGAGCTGCAGCCCGCAGTGAAGCAAGAGATCTTGTGGGAACTGAAGATGGAGAGGGACCCAGGCAGGATCAGTTCAAGAAGAACTGTGTCTGTGGGAAGGACCCCACAATGGAGCAGGGCAGAGTGAGGAGGAAGGAGTGGCAGAGATGAAGCACTGGGGACTGACTGCAATCTCTATTCCCCATCTCACTGTGCAGCTCAGAGGGATAGGACAAAGTAGCTGAATCAGAACTGAAGCTGAGTCTGGGAAGAAGGAGTTGGAGGGGTTACTGGGGGTAAGCTGGTTTTAGGTTTCTTTTGTTTTTAAACTTCCCATTATCCTACTCTAATTGGCAATAAATTAAATTAGTCTTCACCAAGTCAAGCCTGTTTTTTCCATGATGGCAATTAGTGTAATTGGTGATCTCCCTGTCCACAGCTCAACCTACAATTTTTCATCTTACTTTCTCCTGTCTCACAGAGTGAAAGCGGTATGGAAGGCACCTGCTGACCAGCCAAGGTTAACCTACCACAGCAGCAAAAAAACATTTTCACGTTTTCAGCTGAAAACTGTTTCCTGCCCAGTGTTATGAAGCAAATTTCACTTAGTATTACCGTTTCACAGCTCTTCAGTTGTCATTTCAAAAGTGAATAGAAGCAAGGAACAAAGAAACCACCCTAGCCGGTGCTTTGTACATTAGGTCCACAAGCATAGGGGACAGGAGTCAGCAGCACCCTAACTGCAGTACAAGATCAAAACAGTGGAAAGGAACAGTGTGATCACCTCAGTAACTCAGCTTTATCTTCTTGTGGCTTGGCCCTGCATTAGGATACATATCATAAAATAGATATGGAGTGCAGTATGGTGGTGCCAGGGACCGTATGGTGGAAGACGGGCAATCACCAAACAGGATTATCGTTCTTTCGCATGGTCAGGCAGCTCATGCTTGGCAGCAGACTGAGAACCATCTCATGAGATAGCACAGATATGCTATGTTGCTCCCAGACTAACCCACAACTCCTCCAGGTCTCCTCTGCATTCTTGCTGGACTGCTGGCTCTGTGAGCTCTGCGCTTGGGAAGGACACCTATCTTATCAGCTGACTACTGAAAGGGATAGCATCCCTCCACAGGCTGCCACTGGGAAGTCCTGCATGTTGCAGTGCGGTTCACAAATTAGCCTATTATTCCAGATTATAATTTACTCCTAAAACTGTTTCCACATTAATAAAATACACAAAGAGAAAACATTAACTGAGCATGACTTGGAAAAGCCAGAACAGGCTTTGTCTTCATGTGCATGCTGTTCAGGCTTTTTTTTTTTTCCCCTACTTATTTTAATTACAATTTATAGGCAAAGTCAAAGGCAAGTGCACCCATTAATAAAAAAAAAAAAAAAAACCACCCACAAAACAACACACCACTAACACTGTAGATGTAATTGTGCACACTAAGATGCATTGAAAATTGCCTTCCTACTGACAGAAGGGTAAACATTCTACAGAAAGAAATTCAAAATTTTGAAGGTCTGAAAGAAAAAAAAAAAGGGTAGGAAATAAACCACTATTCATATCTGATTTGCTGCTGCCTGCCTCCACAGCACTAGGAGATTTATTATCAGTTTCACTGCAGTTGCATATGGGCAGATTTAAAATCTAATACCAAAGTAATTAAAAAAAAAAGTGTGAAAGTCTATGTTCAGAAAGGAATTAAAGAAATTTAGCAGTGGCCTAACTCAGGCATGAGACAGTACACCAATGTAATTCCTATGCAACTACTTAGAGGTTTTGCTGCCTTGTTACCCACGTTTTCACTTTCAGATTTCAACTGGAAAAAAAAAAAAAAAAACTTTGAAAGCTATAAATTGCCTTATAAAAAGAGCAGTTCTTGGCCTGTAATCTCCAAAATTAGCGCCCACCAATGACAGTATCCAGAAAAGCCTCACTCAGCTAGGCACACTGTAGCCATAAGACAGTTTTAAACTTGTAGGAGTCTAACACTAAGACAGCCTCCCACCTATACAATAAACACGGGAAAGAAAAGCAAGGTGGTTTTGACTGCCCCAAAGGTAATGGCCAGATAACACATTTTTAAGATCTGCTGACTGTACTCAAGCAGTTAGATAAAAGCAAACATTGTGTTTCCAGTGTCACATTACAGCTGGGATGGACTTCCATTTTGTGAAAGCAGTCAGCCACACATAAGGTTTTATTCAGTACAGTTCTAAGGTCTTTGCAGCACACACTGCTGAAATCTCACCTAACAGGAAACCCGTTTTCTTCCAATAATGTAACAACACAATGCCAATGAGAAGGCACCAGCTACTTTTATGGATGGAAGGACTAAGGAGGTTTTCCTCAGCTGTCCTTCGAAAAGCAAGATATCTTCTAAGGGGAGCTCTGAAGCTTTCCTGTGCATGGTCTATGCGCTAGGTAGAAACACCTCTCCTTGAACGCAGTGCCCACTGACACATGGCACTTTGTAATGCACATGCGCTGACACCACAGCAGTGCCCTGTACATAACGGGGACCGCACTGCTAAAAATACTCGCGTGGGTTTCAGCGGACGATGCCACAGCCGCGGCGCTCCGTCCTGCTGGGCGCAGCAGCTCACCAGCATCGGTCCATTCTCACTGCAGACACAGCCCAAAGCCGGAGTGGAAGCACGGCACTATGGGGTGCGTTGTTAGGTGTGATAACCGCCCGCAATGCCAGCTGCGGCTCGTTACCCGGCATCTGGCAGGGGGACAAAAGCTCGTTCGCGGCCCTACACCGGCGTCTGTTCACGTCAACAGAGAGGAGAGACGGCAGGCAGCAGCGGGGTTTTGAAGCACAGTCTTCCAGCACCATGCCACGACCTGGAGCAGCGCAGCGCTGCCGTTTCCTAGCGGTGCTCCCCCCGAGGAGCGCGGGCACTCACAACGATACCCGCCGTGACGGGGCACCTCCCCGGCGCCCGCCCGGCCGCCTCCTCCCCCAGCGCTCCCCGCCACCCATCCCGGCACTCACGACACGTAGGCGGGGTAGCCGAAGCCGATGATGTTGCAGAGCAGCGAGGCGCCGTAGCCGATCACCAGGTACACGGCCACCACCCCCAGGACAGCTGCGGGGAGAGAACAGAGAGCGGTTACCGGCGGCGGGGTGCCGCGGGGAGCGCCGGGCGGCGCGGCCCTCACCTGCGGCGCTGAAAGGGTACATGGCACGGCCCGGGACGGGCGGCGAGGCCGGGGAAAGAGGGAAAAGAACGGACAGGGCGCGGCCAAGGCCGCCGACGGACGCCGCTCCGCCCGCCACCCCCCGCAAGACCCCCGCTCCAGCCCCGGCTTCGGGACGGCCCCCGCTAACCGATGGCGACGTAGGTGCGGTCGACGCCGGTCTTGCTCTCGATCCGCTCGAGCACGGCGGTCATGCAGTTCTTCTCGTGCAGGAAGCGGTTGAAGCGCTGTCTCATGGCCGCCGTCATGGTGAAGCGCTAGGGCACCTCTGCCTTCAGCTTACACAGCCGCCGACGGCCTTCGCGTCTGGCACCGCCCGGCCACGAAGCCACCGCCTCGGCCCGCCCCCAGCCCCGGGAGGCGGGGAGCCATCTTCCGCCGCGCTCGGGCACGAAATGGAGGAGGGGGCAGCTGCGCTCAGTGAGGTGGCTGGGTATAGGGAGCCGCGGCTGCTTGCTGCTGGCAGTGCGGTGTAGGTGGGTATGGCACAGTGGTGCAGGGTAGCCATCTCCAGTCCCTAAAATAGTGGTGAGGCGAGCTGAGCTAATAGGGTTTTGGTTTTTTTTTTTTTTAAAGTACGTGTTATCAGTAACTGTAGGTGTTAAACGATGAGGAAAAGTCGGGATCGGCACGTAGGGTCTGAAATAACGTAGAATAAAGGTTATAGCAGCGTGGTTCCACTGCTACCTGACAACACAGCTGTCTGAACTCATGGCCGTAATTGTACCTGGTAGTTGATGGTGCGCCTAACGTACTTAGCAACTAAATATAATTCATAGAGCATGATGTTGTCTTAGAAGCTTCCTCAGCTGTGCTGACTTCCCAGCACTTCTACTCCATCTGACTCAGCACTGTAGTGAGTAATGTAGACTATGCCTGCTTCAAATCAATGTTGTTCATAGGCAAGCTGGAAAGTACTAATTCAGTAAAGTCTTAGAAAGTGGTGTGGGTTTTTTTAATTCTATCTTCACCTAAGATGAAAAAATAAATAAAAAGCAGTGTTAGTTGCACATTCTCCTTTTATGCTGTCCTTGTTCTGGGAGAGTGCGTCTTGCAAGAAACTGAAAGAAGAAAAGATACTTAAAAAAAAAAAGTTCTTAAGTAGCCATCATTTAAGGCAAGAGTGATGAGAAAGAGGAGAATAATGACAGAATCCTTAAAAGCTGGAAGGGACCTCAGGAGATCACCTTGCCCGCATCCAGATGGCTTTTTGACATCTCCAAGGAGAAGACCCTGCAGCCTCTTTGGGCAGCCTGTGCTAGTGCTCCGTTACCTACACAGCACAAAAGTGCTTCCTGCCATTCAGAGAAACAGTCCTCCAGTGTGTACTCATTGCCTCTTGGCCTGGCACTAGACGTTACTGAACAGAGCCTGGCTCTCTGCACGTTCCCTTTGGATAATTATGGACATTGGTGAGATCTTCCATGAGCCTTCTTCAGGCTAACAGTCACAGATTACAGCTCTCTAAGCCTCTCCTCAAATGAGAGATGCTCCTTTATCTTCATCATTGTGGTCGCCTTTTGCTCGACTGTTTCTGGAATGTCCATGTCTCTCACAGTGGGGAGTCCAGAGCTAGACACAGGACTCCAGGTGTGGCCTCAGCAATCCTGAGTGCAAGGGAAGGATCACTTTTATTGAACTGCTGTCAATACTTTGCCTTTTTTGCCTTTACTTTTTGCCTTTGCAATACATTCAGCCAAGAATGCCATTAGCCTTCTTGGTGGGAAGGACACATTGCTGACTCATGTTCAACGCAGTGTAGGGACCCCTAGTTCCTTTCATTAAGAGCAGCGTGTGAGAGATTTAATTCTCAGCTTCAGACAGAACAAAATTCTATACTTGAATTTAAAGTAAAATAATATTAACATCTTTATTAAGATGCCTTTTTTTGTCAAGTATGAAGATGCCGCTGTGTGCCAATCCTCACCATTCTTAGAACAGTACCATGCTGTTACAGTATGCCTGTGGTTAAAAAACGGCATAAGGTAAGCATCACCACAGTACGCAGAAAGCAGTGTTACTCTGATTTGGTTTATGAGTATGCTGTAGTCTAGAGAAATTACAGGATTTGTTAAATTCTAAGTGAGCAAACTGAAGAGGGCTCTGGACAAGAAGCTGCAGCAGAACTCCTTCTGGTCTTTTTTCTTTTTCCCCTCACACTTTTCAGGACCTTCTAAAAATTATTTTTCATCATACCTGTAAAACTGAAGGACTGAGAAGAAGGGCAAATGAGATACAAAACTTATAGAAAAAGAAATGTAATAAAAATGTTGAAAGTAATAGAATACCAGCTTAGTTTTCATAATAAGTGTTTGCACTTCTGTTCGTTTGTGCAAAAGTGTACTTCTTGATATAGCATTAACATGTCCCCCAGTTAATCTACACTAGACAAGCATTTTTAGTGTTCTCCAATCTGTTGAATAAATTCTTTTTGACAATAATGTGCTTATCTGCTTTATTTATAGTGGTTTAATTGTTACAGAGCAATAGCAAAATCTTAGAAGAAACAAGCTGGGAATGCAAATGGACACAAAGGTAGAACACTGTACTAATGCTCTTCTAACAAAATATGGTGAACAATAAATATTGATCAGTGTTCCTTCTTGTTTCCAGAAAAGCCTAAAACTCAGAGGAAGGATACTGCAACTTGAAGGAGCTAGCCTAGAGAAGGTTAAATGAGGATCAAGAGACCTATTCAAGGAGGTTCTGCTGGAGAAGCAGAAAAATGCAGCATGTCTATCCTGTGGAGGGCCAAGAGAGTTGTGGTTTCTTACCATGCAAGTTTCAGAAGTAGCAATATGCAAGATGTGTCCTCAGTAAGAACCAAAGTGCATATAGTGGACCACTGTGATTCTAGCTGTAGATTATCACAAAATACCAAAGTCTGTAATTTTAGTCATAGGCTACTGGGGCTGGGAGAGGAATTGCTAATTTAAGCTTCATCTAGCCAGGCAGGCTGCATGTTATGCCCCAGTGAGGACAGCATTTTAGAGAGCATTTGAGAGGAACTCAAAGAGAACGGCATGGAGCAGGGTTATTTCCTTTCTACTGTGTTCTTCCATTTTTCTTTTTTTTTTATCTTAAACTTTTTTTTCCTACTTTTATTTCCTAGTTAGTACTGTTGGAAATATCCAAATAATTTATCAGGACGGTATCTCTGATAAAAGCAGATTTTATTTGCAATTGCAGTGGCAGGTGTCCTGCAAGCAGGAGCGGACACAGAAAGCAGCATTACATCTGTTATGCCCTAGTACCCAACGCTTATCTCTTCCTTCCCTGGTTCCTCGTCGGCTGAGTACTTTAGGTTCACAATCTTCCCGATGCTCAACTAAACATACAGATACTAGCTAAACATAAATTGTTGCTAGCTAAGCATATATCGCTAATTATTTATCTTCTAACATTTGCTCACTCAACACTCGGTCACTGTTTCTAGACATCTGCTCATCCTTGGATAGAGATAAGTTTGGAAGGAGGATAGAGGGGAGTATCTTGATGCCTGCCTGTTGCATCCCAGCCTACCCACAGTGTGAGACAAGCTGGCCTTGTGTGGAGGCCTTGGCTTCTTTGATGTTTAAGTCTGTTCTTCTTTTGCTGAGGGTCTCTTATCCAAACAGAATAGCCTTACAATATGCTTTCTAGTCCATAATGCTATACCCATACTATTTGCAACATTTAAAAGCTATTACCTTCTTGCAAGCAAGAATTAATCACATAATTCAGCAACTATATTTTTAAAATGTGCTACTAACATGTATGGTATTTCTACTTTTTCACATCAGCTATTTCTAAGGACAAGTGACAAAATACAAATACATTGTGCTCTACTTCTTCAGATCAATTCCCCCGTTTCAATATCTAATGCAGAAACAACATTCCATTCCTACAGTACAAACGGATGGCTTCTCCACTTTGATGTTTTAAGCTATTAAGTCTAATAGGAGGATCAGAACAGACTGTATATGCTCATTTACCTTTTTACCCATATTCCTAACAACATGGCTCTTCACCCTGAGTTGTACTCCACTCCTGTCATCTATACACAGTTAAAGGTTAACCTCTGGCTTTAGCACAGGTGCATACTTCATCCAACAATCTGTCTAAATTGGATTTCAAGTGGATTATCATGCCCAAGGGATGTGTAAATTGTTACGTGGATCAGCTGGGTAAGCCTGTTCGATTTCAGTGTTGACTTAAGTAAGGGATTCAGTCATACCTTGTAGCGTGTGCTATGTTTCGGTGCATGCCCATTCTGTCCATATAAAAATATGCATTATTGTCATTAAATTAATGATTACCTGCAAACTCATACATTAGAAAATTGTTTGAGTAACGTATTTTAATTTTAGCTAAACCCTAAATGTAGATTTTCTGAGCAGACCTGCCGCAGTTCTTTATACATACCATAACCACACAATCACAGACTTTTCACTTTCCACAGATTCCCTGCCTCCTCTGCAACATTCAGAGAATTCTGCCAGTGCTTAGTTACCAAACTTCATGAAAATCTTCTTCTGAATGTGTCTTATTCGTTATTATAATTTCTTGTGCGTTACTACATGTGGCCATTTTTATAGTACTTCTCATTTAAAAACAATCAGTCAGTCAAACAAAAAAGAACCAACAACAAAACCTACCAGATTATTTTCTGAAAATATTTGCAATGATCTTTCTTTAAACAAGGAAGTGAGATGTACTTAGTTTTATGCATGTATTTTCACTAACTTTGGGTAGATGATTTGCTGAATGTAAACTCGTCTCAAATTATTTAACTGTTTATATTTCCCTGTATGGTTTATATAGTGCTAGTTGATTTCCACCATCTGTCTGAGCTGGATGCCTGTGTGAGCTCTCCACTCTGTTCATTTCCCATGTATCACCCTAAGCAGAGCAGGGGAGTAGTGCTTGAATGGTTTCCATGTACAGTTTATGTAAATTTGACTCAAGAAGGGAGCTTTATCGCAACTGGCAATGCTGAGCTCATATGAGTTCACAGTGTTATAAGTCAGTGCTCTTTGGTGCCCCTACTACCTCTGTTAGCTCCCCTTTGCTGGAGATTTTAGTATAGGAACCAACTGTTTGTTGAAGGGCTGAGGGAAAATAACATTTTTTTTTTTCTTTTTTTTCTTTTTCTTTTTTTATGACCTGGGCAAGCCAGGTCCACTGCAGACTCTTCACATACTGCCTCAGTCTTCACTGAAATTCACATGAGCTGCAATGACATGCTGTTGAGCTCTGGGTTTGGTTCCCTCTCAGCTTCCAAGAGTTTCCTTCTATCCTGCTCAATTCTGTTGTCCACCTCAGCTGACCCCTCCAAAAATGTTCTCGAACTTCAAGTGCTGTTTCTCCTGTGCAATCTAGCTCCTTTTCAGAGATTCTTTTATAATTGCACAATTTGCCGACCTTTTTCTGTTTCCTGTTACCTTCTTTCTTCTCCTCAGTTCAAACATACAATAAATGCCAATTTTCACATTTTACTGTTGCCTTTCTGACTGAGTGCCAAAGCTGACTGATAAACAGATTAAAAACCTGTTTGACTACATTGTTGGATAATTTCACAGGTTGCTTAGTGCTGGTGTACTAGGGAAAAGTTGATGCCGTGTGTTGCCATCCTAGTGTCCCAGTTGTGCTTGCCACTTGATGAGAGGCACTGCCAGCTATGCCCTCAACATGTCTCTGCATGCAAGTTCCTGAGAGATACCTGTATGTGGACTTATATTTGGAGAAATGCTATCACCTGAATACGTCAGTTTTAAGTAAACTTGATTTGCATGAGCTTAGAAGAGAAAGGAGTGCATGTTATTTTAGCAAAGAGGATAAGCCAGGAATTTCCTCTAAACAAGGAAAAAAATGAAACAATAATTTGCAGTTCCAAACTTAACATGAGTTTTCTTCTTAAGTTTCTTTCCTGATTCAGTGTCTTTTAGTGATGTCTGAAAAGCAAAGCAAGAACTGTGCAAATGTCTCTTACCCTCTCCCGTCGTAGGTACTTGGAAGCAGCAGGTATAAACTTTCTTTAGGCTCTACAGTTTCTTCTCTGTTATGATACATCCTTACATAATTAGTTGCTTAAGGTCTGTAGCATTAGATACATTTACTTTATCATCTTTTTTTCTTTTTTCCTCCAGAAAACACAGAAAGACTAATAGTAGCACATATGGCATAAGGTGTCAAAAAAAAAAAAAATGTAGGGAATAACACTTGAAGGAAATTTTTCCATGATCTCTGCCTCACAGCAGATTCCTCTTATGAGTTGGCTGAATATTTCCCTTCTACCTTTCAGGAAGCAGGTGTTTCAGGACCAGAGATTGCTTCTTAGCCTTTCAAGGAAATTAGACTGGAGATGGAGACTTTTGCAAATAAAAAGCATTTGTAAGTGCAATAATGGACTCCAGAAGAGTGATTCTGAGGTGTGCAGTTTTGGCATCTTGGTAACACAGACCCCTCACTGGCTCACAGGAATGACTGGGAATTAGCACCGTCCACTGATTGTTTCTGATGGATGATAAGCTGCTTTGTTCCTAGAGAAATACTGCTTACTTGGAACCATAGTTGAAGCCTCTGGTCAGCAACATAATATTTGCTCTTATCAATTTGGAAAAGCTACCTTGGAAGTTGAACCCTGAAAGTGATGCAGGTCTTGTATCTTCTATAGAACTTTGTATGTCTACCCTTCGGACAGAAACAGAACTCACTGGAATCTCAAGCAGTGAGATCTACTACCAGTTTGCACTTAAAGCCTTCCATATGTCCCTACCAAGAGCGATCCCTTCCTCTGCGCTTCTATACGTACAGATTTGATGTGAATCACCTAACATCTCAAATATTGTAGCAAAAAGGTGGTGAAGCAAATGTCATGATCAAAACCTCCACTGCGGAGTTTGCTGATGAGAGGCACCAATTTATGTAAATCTGCTGTTTTTAAGAAGATTGTGCTCCAAAGTCATACGATACATGGTGCTTCTGGAGCAACCATCGAGTCTTTGCTTCTTCTCTTAACCTCGGAAAGGAGGCAAAAGGTATATTCCTCACTTTCCTTCCGTAACAGTTGGGAAACAAGTTGCAAGCAACAAGTTGTTTGGGGTATTGCTAGCTCGGTGTCTTCACTACTGCCTTTCTTTATTCTGATGACCTCGTAAGCACACAGAGTTCCCAGTGAAGTGCTTAACTGCATAGCTCAGCCACAGTCAGGAATCGTTATATTTTTAAAGAAGTTTCTGTTTCCTTGCTTGGCTAGTTTTCTCCCGAAAGAAATGAAATCAGATCGTGTGAGATGGATGGGCTTAGTACAAACCCTGTAAGAACTAGAACAGCAAAGGGAAGCAATACAAAGGACTTCCGCCCCTTGGTGCTTTCACGAAGTTCTATTGGGGAAGTTCACTTCAATGACCGCGGATGAAAGAGCCGCAGGCGCCCTCTGGTAGCTGCTGCCTCGGGGTTTTAAAAACACCACGCCACCCAAAGGCACTGTAGGGTGTAGGCGCAGTCAATGAAGCACAGCCAGCCCTAAGGCAAACTACCAGTCTCACGCGCTACCGCGGAATTCGGTGCGCAGACAAAAATCATTTATTGGGCGTGCCTAGCCCTCAGTGCACCGCCCCCTAACCTACCCGGAGGGACGCAGATTGCACCCACATCTAAGATGGCGGCGGCGGCCGACGTGACGCCCCTAGCGCATGCGCTGATGACGCACAAAGGCGGCAACATTCCCCTTTGGTTGGTTTCCGCGAGTCTCCCTTTCCCTCGCAGCTTTCCCACTGATTGGCAAGCCGCGCCGCCGCGCGAGAAGAGCCCGGGGAGGCACGCAGCAGGGGATTGGCGGAGCGAGCTGCCGCTCTGCTTTGGCCGCACCCCCCGCCGGGCGGGCAGCAGACAGCTCCGCCCTCGCCGCCGAGCCGTGTGTCCGGGCCTCGCCGTGTCGGGATGAGCCGCGCTTTCCCATGGAGACCAAACGGGCCGAGATCCCCAGCAGCGTCCTGGACGACCTATGCAGGTACGGCCCGGTCCGGCCCGGCCCGCTGTACCTCTCGCCTTACCCTGTGGTCCCGTCGTGCCGCGCAGCGGCTGTTGCGGTGGCCTTCCCGCCACCCGGTGCTGGCTCCAGGCGTTGCAGACATCCTGCTCGGAGCTCGGGGCTCGGCGCGGCTCTCCGGGCCCGGCCAGGACTGCGCAGGGCGTCTGGGAGGCAACAGGGTAACTACGGGGAGCGACCCTCTGCGCGGGTAGGTCTGTGCCACCCGGCCCTGGGGCTCTTTGTAGTTCCTCGGGCTGGCGGGGAGGTGCCGCAGAAGGAACTGCCTCAGGGCCGAGCTGGAGGGAATCGAGGGCGGGGGCGGCGGAGCGCCGTCTGTGGGTTTCTCTTATTGCAACTTAGCGTTGTTTGCCCGAGGGCATAAAGCTGCACTGGCAGTGTTGGCGGGGGTGAGAAGAGCGGCACACCTGAGGTCGGTGCGACCTGTGCAGTGACACAGTGGTGTGGAGGTTATGGGTCGCACGTTTGGTTTCATTAGTGAGGGATGTGGGATATCTTGCTGGAGAACTCCGGTGGGATGGAAGGGCCAGGAGAGCACCACCAGTGTGAAGTCCCTTTTGTTTACCAGTCCTTCACAGTGAAACAACATTCAGGCTTTCTCAGGCAGAATCTGTTTTTTCATAGGGCCACAAGACACGGACACAGTTTCCCCAGGGGATGGGAGGCCATTTCTGTTCCTTTTGATCTCAACTGGTGATCATTTGTGGACTTTTAAAGTCATCCCACCCATCCTCAGAGTTTGATGTCCAAAGCTGGATTTGAAACTTCATAACAAGTAATCCTTCTGTTTTACCTCATTGAAAGGATGCTCTCTAAGGTAGTTATGTGCAGTAGAAAAGGGTTATTAGAAATAAGTCCACTTACTTTGAATTATTGTTTTCAAGTGAGTGAAACTGCTTAGGAGTAAGAGCACAGGAAATGGGATCTGCCGTACTCATAAATGGTTCATCCTATACCTTTGTGTAAGAATCAGTGTCTGCAAAACATGAACACTTTTTCAGTTCTTTAAATCTGACTTTTATAGATTGCTTACATAGCTGTTATGCCTCTTTTGATCTTCCTACAGAGTGATAGGGCTTTTCTTTTAGTTGTCTGCTGACACTTGAAGAAGGGTGTAAGTCTTTCAGAAGATCAGGAAGGGAATTGCAATACTTACAGCAGTGATCTAGCCACCATATTTGTGTGACTCCTGTGGGGTGGTGAGTGGTAGAAGGGCGCATAAGTAGTCAGGTCTTGCACTGTTACAGAATCAGTCCCGCTGTCTTTGTCTGCTACTTTGAGCCACTCTTCAGCCTTGGAGTTCTGTCTTGTATAAATTTAGTGATGAGGCTTTGATTAAAAAAGAAACACACACACGCACCTTCGAATGGTAGATTTAGGAATTCGCGGTTACCATCTGTCTTGTTTGCTTGTTAGTGCTGATGGATCAGCCTTATTTTAGATACACTTCCCTGTGTGGGGCACAGACAGAGCAGCTGAAAGGCACGGGGCAATCAGACTTTGATGCTGCAGGAAGCAGAGAGAATTTTCACAGAATCGCAGAATCCTAAGAGTTGGAAGGGACCTCTGAAGGCCATCTAGTCCAACTCCCCTGCAGTGAACAGGGACAGAACAGCTACATCAGTTTGCCCAGGGCCTTATCCAGCCTCACCTTGAAAATAACCGGGGACGGTGCATCAACCACATCACTGGGCAACCTGTGAATTTTGTTACGCACAGAGAGAAGTGACAGGGTGCCTATAGTTTGGTATAGGTCGTGGCTCAAGGGAGACATTTTTTCAGTAAGTGGGAGGTGAGTGGTTCTGAGTCTCAGGTTGTTAACTATAAATGTTAAATTTATTTCACTTCCTATTCTATCTATGTATGCTGTTGATAGGAATTTTGGTAGAAGGAGCTGAGCAAATTTTAGTACTCAGTTTAGTGAACTTGTTGAGAAGACATAAAACATCTTTCACATCCTGTTCTTTGGTGTCTTTGTGTGTGTGTTCTTGTGTTTTTTTCTTCTGTCAGCAAATGAAACTTTGGTACTTAATTACAATAATTTCATAGCAACATGTTTGGAAACACAGGTCACATAGAGCTTATCTAATGTATTTTTGCATGAACTGTCATTGTGTGAACTGCAAATCTAAGTAACTGTAGGTGAATGTCTAGGAGAGGGAAAACATTTATGTTACTCTTAGTAAGCTAAAAAGTGACCAAAAAAAAAGGGCTTCCAAGTCAAACATGCCCAGTAGTTTAAGGTTTTGTGGTATTTCTTGTTTGTTTTGAATTTGAGAACCAAAAAGCTAAGTTAAAGTTCAGATGCCCACAGAGCAAAACTACTTTTTTTTGTATCTTGATAACATCTCAGTATCTTTCAGACTTCTGTTCTTCATTTCTATCAGAAGAAAGGTCTGGACCTGCAGTAAACTGTTAACAAAGTGGTTGTGTACGCATGAGCTGCAGTCATCAGTACCTCTGACTGTATATGACATTTTACCTGCTTGACATCTAATACATTTCTTTATGATGGTAAGAGCATTGTGAGCTGGAGCCAGTGCAATTAACACAACATACTGCTGAATTAAAATATGATTGGATTTTACTTTAAGCTGAATCACTTTCTTTAGGTGCCACTCAGAGGTTCATCCTAGGTCCTCAGATCACTTGCAGCTGTTCCACCCAATTCAGCAAATTAGTCTTAAGTAGTAATTAAACTCTTTAAGGCAGTTTTAATGTCTGCAGGTAGTTCTTGTGATTTTTCCTGGCTTCAGAGGTATACAGGGGTGCCTTAGCCAATACCTTCATTTTGTGTATCTTGAGGCAAGGGTGTGGTGTGTTTGTTAGATAATTTGAAAAAACTGTACTGCTGGATAATTTTTATCATGTAAGAAGTACTTTGTTTGTTGTGTGTTAAAGGTTCCAAGTTCTTATGTAATGTACAGGATGATTCTATTTCTTCATGTAGTTGTTGGTTTTGATCTTAAATTACCAAGTGCTGTTCAGTTGTGAGGTTATTTGGGCTAAGTATCATAGAATGTAATCATAGAATGGTTTGGGTTGGAAGGAGCCTTTAAGATCATCAAGTTCCAACTCCCCTGCTATAGGCAGGGACACCTCCCTCTAGACCGGGTCAATCAAAGCACCATCCAGCCTGGCCTTGAATGCTTCCTGGGAGGGGGCATCCACAGCCTCACTGGGCAACCTGTTCCAGTATTTCACCACCCTCGCAGTAAAGAATTTCTTCCTAATACCTGGTCTAGGTCTACCCTTTTCCAGTTTAAAACCATTTCCTCTCATGCTGTTGCTTCCTGCCCTTCTAAAAAGTCCCTCCCCAGCTTTCCTATGGACACTCGTTAGTTCCTAGAAGGCCGCTATAGGGTCTCCTTGGAATCTTCTTCAGGCTGAAGTGCAGCAGCTCTCTCTGCCTGTCCTCATAGGTGCTCCAGCCCTCTGATCATCGTTGTGACCCTCCTCTGCACCTGCTCCAACAACTCCATGTCCTTGTGTTGGGGGCTCCAAAACTGGATGCAGTATCCACACTTATATTATCTGTAATCACTTGAAGCAACTGAGTTTTGAGATGGAAAAGCTTTTAAGAAGGTTTAAATTACTTTACTAGATAGAGTTTGTGACTTCATGTTACTAGTTGGGTTAATGTGTTCAAAAAGTTCATCTTGCAATATTTGTATGTTTCACTGAGGGTAACATTTGTCAATTCAGTAGAATTATAGTATTCAACATAAAAAAAGTGCTTACTTGGAAAAGGGGAACTTAGTATATCTAATTCTTCTTGAGAGGGGGAAAAAAAAACCCTGCGGGCTAAATGTGTATTTGTGTTTGTACACTCTGTTGTTAACCTTAGTTGTTTTTTTTGTATGCTGTTAAATGTGGAGAATAGAATATTTTCCTATAGGCAATAGTTAGCTTGAATGTGGATGAAATTTTGCTAAAAAATCTCTTGCGTTTTGGGTTTATTAAATCAAGTACATTGGGCGAAGGGTTCTTGTGTTCTTGGCTTTATTTTGCATGTGGAACTTAATATAATGTTACTTGCAGCAGTAAGTGTATTCTCATTCAGACATTCATAGCTGACTTCACAGAATCTAATACTGAAATTATACAGCACTGAAACCTGTAAGAAAGAATTTGTGTAAGCTAGCTCTTAAATAGCAAAACAGCAAAAAACCCTCCACAAACAACTTCTTCACGTAGTAAAAGAAACAAAAAACAAAACAAACAAAAAAATGAAAACCGACCAAACGAAAAAACCAACCACAGTTATAACTCATAGGCTTTAAAATTCTGCTTCAGAGATCAGCTTGAGAATTGAGTACAGGTTCTAGTGGTGTTAGTGATTATTGTTTGATACCTTCATTGCAAAACAATTCTCCTGCACGGATAACAAAAATAAGATTTAACTCAATAGTTAGCACATTGCTTTGAACATGTTGGTTTTTTTTTTCCTTTTTTCAAGCTGTGCCATAGCTTTTCCCTGCTATTTAGCTAAGTTAAAAATTTCAGCACCTGGAATTCTTGTCTAGAGTGTGAAGTGTTACTTGGCAGTGTGTGAAAACAAGCAGAAAAGTAAGCCAGGTGCATAGTGTCTTCAGGCATTTGCTCAATTCTTAGACTGTTTTGGAATTTGGAATGCTAGGTTACAGTTTGTTCTAGAAAGTTAGTCTTCCAGCTTCAACATTAGTACTGTTAGGACCTGTTTTGTTAAATAATAAGTCACAGATATTCACATAATTTTTTTATTATGCTGCTTTGCACTTCTGAGTGGTATTTTACTGAATAAGTGGAAGTACAGAGTCTGGATGTTGGATTTCTGTCTTCATGCTTGCTTTTCTCTATGAGCTTATGCTGTTACCTCAGCTTTTGAATTCAGGACTGGCTGTCGCACAGTCTTTTGCTCAGCTTCTCTTTCACAAGGGAAATAGGATGGAAAAGATCATGGGTCACAATAAGATAAGGAGGTTGCTTACAAGTTAGGATCATGAGCAAAACAGACTCAAATTGGGAAAAACTAATGTGGTTTGTTGGCACTTAGAATACTTCTGGATAGTGAGAGACAAAAGAGGGGGGAAAAGAAAACCCGCTTTCCCCCTGCATCCCCATTTTCCTGAGCACAACTTCATTCCTGCACTTGTGCCTCCTCATGGTTTAATGAAGCAGTCTGTTAAGCATTGTACAGCTGTTTGTTCACTCTCCCTCCTATTTGAGTGGGGTGGAGGAGAGAATCAGAGGAAAAAGTGGTAAAACTCTCATGGATTGAGATAAAGATGGTTTAATGGGAAGGAAAAGGAAGGGAAAATAATAATGAAAGAATGTACAAAATAAGCGATGCACAGTGTAGTTGCTCACTGACAGATGTCCAGCCAGCCCCTGAGCAGCAGCAGCCCCTCCAGCCACCTCCTACTGTCTTATTGTTTAGCGTGATGCCACACGGTATGAGACATCGCTTTGGCCAGTCTGGGGTCAGCTGTCCTGGTTCTGTCCCTTCCCAGCTTCTTGTGCACTCTGACTCCTTGTTGGTGGAGTAGTGTGAGAAGCAGAAAAGTCCTTGGCTCTGCAGCACACTTACTACTCTTTACTGATAGCTGAAGCTGGCAGCAGTGAAGTCGCTGAGAGAAGCCTGAGGATTATCGAAACGGAATTCAGAGCATTGGGCTGGTTAGTGGATAGAGCAAAGAGTGTAAGTGGTGTTTTCCTCTGTCTCTTCAGTGGCAACAAGGGATACTGAGAGGACCAGGAAAACCCATCTCATAAATACATGGCTGAGAGGCTGGTGCAATTGCAGGAGTTTTCTTTTCTTTTTTTTTTTTTTAACTGTAGGGTGTACTCAGTGCCTGGCCTGTTGGCTGATGATGGGTGTCACCTGTCTCAAAGGGAGAATGGGATCCTAACCCAGGAGCTGGCAGGGCTAGTTGAGAGTGCTCAACTAAGTATGAAGGGAGAAGGGGTTAAAACCAGGCTTGCTAGAGGTGAACCTGGGTGAACAGTGATGGGTTGGGGATGAGGCATATGGCTCAGCGGAAGTGTGTCATGGGCAACAAACAGGAGGAAGCCATCATGCACCTGGCAAACTGTGACTCAGTTGTCTTTGCTGAAACATGGTGGGATTGCTCCCATGACTGGAGTGCTACAATGGATGGCTGTAAGCTTTTCTGAAGGGACAGGCAGGAAGGAGGAGTGGTGGTGTGGCACTCCATGTTAGAAAGTGTTTTGAGCTCAGGGCTGGGAATATTAAAGTTGAGTCTCTATGAATAAGGATCAGGGGTGAGACCAGCAGGGCTGACATCCTTGAAGGAGTCTGTTATAGACCACCTAATGGGACGAACAAGGCACTCTACAAGCAGCTAGCAGAAGTTGTGCAATTACTATCCCTTGTTCTCATGGGAATCTTCAAATTCCCTGATATGTACTGGAAATAGAATACAGTGCAGAAGCAGCAGCCTAGGAGGATACTAGAATGTATAGAAGATAACCTCCTGACGTAGCTGGTAAGAAAGCCTACTGGGGAGGTGTCCTTCTAGAACCTCCTTGTTCACACACAGGTGGACTGATGAGAAATGTGGAGATCAGCAGCTGTCTTGGACAGAGCGACCACAAAATAAAAGTTCACTGTTCTTGGTGAAGTCAGGAGGGAGGTCAGCAAAACTACCCTCTGGAAATCCAAGGTAGCAGACTTTGAACTGTTTGGGACACTGGTAGGGAAGGTCTCTTGGGAGTCAGTACTGAAGGGTAAAGAGTGGTTCAGGAAGGCTGGTCACTGCTCAGGAGGGAAGTCTTAGAGGCGCTGGAGCAGGCTGTCCTCCTGTGTGGTAAGATGAACTGGAGGGGAAGAAGACCAGCATGGATGAACAGGGAACTTCTTCTGAGATTCCAAGAGAAAAAGTGAGTCTGCCTCCTCTGGAAGAAGGGACAGGCAGCTTGGGAAAAGTACAAAGAAATTGTTAGGGTATGCAGGGAGAAATTCAGAAAAGCAGAAGCCAAGCTTGAACCTGCCCACTGAAGTAAAAGAGAAGACAAACTTTTTTACAGATATATTGACAATAAGAGTGAATACTAAGGTGAATGCATCTCTGTCCTTTACTGGATGAGGCAGGGAGCGTGACCAGTGAGAATAAGGATCTCAGTGCTTTCTTTACATCTGTCCTTCAGAGTCAGAACAATTGTCCGTGGGGTACTCTACCCCTGACCTAGAAGTCTCAGATGGGGAACAGAATAAACGGCCCACGATTCAGGTGGAAACAGAGACCTATTACTCCACCTGGACTGCTACAAGTCTGTGGGGACAGGTAGAGTTCACCTTAGGGTGCTGAGGGAGCTGGCGGAGGTGATTGCCAAGCTGCTTTCCACTATCTGCCAACATCCCTGGTCAACTGGAGAGGTGCCAGAGGATTGGAAGCTTGCCAGCGTGACTTTCATCTACAGGGAGGTTTGTAAGGAAGATCCAGGGAACTACAGGCCTGTCAGTCTGACCTTTGTGCTGGGGAAGATCATTTTGAATGATATCACATGGCATGTGCGGGACAACCAGAGATCAGGCCCATCCAGCATGGGTTCATAGAATCGTAGAATTACTAAGGTTGGAAAAGACCCACAGGATCATCTAGTCCAACCATTCACCCGTCAGCAATGGTTCTCGTTAAACCATGTCCCTCAACACAACATCCAAACGTTCCTTGAACACCTCCAGGGTCGGTGATTCCACCACCTCTCTGGGCAGCCCATTCCAGTGCCTGACCAACCTTTCAGAGTAGTAGTATTTCCTAACGTCCAGCCTGAACCTTCCCTGGCTCAGCTTGAAGCCATTCCCTCTAGTCCTATCACTAGTCACATGAGAGAAGAGGCTGACCCCCAGCTCACTACAACCTCCCTTCAGGTAGTTATAGAGAGCAATAAGGTCTCCCCTGAGCCTCCTCTTCTCCAGACTGAACAATCCCAGCTCCCTCAGCCGCTCCTCGTAAGACCTGTGCTCCAGACCCCTCACCAGCTTTGTTGCCATTCTCTGAACACGCTCCAGGGCCTCGATGTCTTTCTTACAGCGAGGGGCCCAGAACTGGACACAGTACTCAAGGTGCGGCCTCACCAGTGCTGAGTACAGGGGGAGAGTTAATTCCCTGTTCCTGCTGGTCACACTATTTCTGATACAAGCCAGGATGCCATTGGCCTTCTTGGCCACCTGGGCACGCTGCTGGCTCATGTTCAGTCTAGCATCAGTCAACACCCCCAGGTCCATTTCCTCTACACAGTCTTCCAGCCAGTCTGCCCCAAGCCTGTAGCGTTGCCTGGGGTTATTGTAGCCAAAGTGCAGGACCCGGCATTTGGTCTTGTTGAATCTCCTCCCATTGGCTTCAGCCCAGCCATCCAGCCTGTCCAGATCCCTCTGTAGGGCCTCGCTACCCTCAGGCAGATCGACACTTCCAGCCAGCTTGGTGTCATCTGCAAACTTACTGAGGGTGCACTCAATGCCCTCATCCAGGTCATCAATAGAGATATTAAATAGGACAGGCCCCAGCACCGACCCCTGGGGAACTCCACTCATAACCGGTCGCCAGCTGGATTTAGCTCCATTCACTACCACTCTCTGGGCCCGGCCCTCCAGCCAGTTCCTTACCAAGCCAAGAATGTACCTGTCCAAGCCACGGACTGCCAGCTTCTGCAGGAGAATACTGTAGGAGACAGTGTCAAAGGCTTTGCTGAAGTCTAGGTAGACTACATCAACAGCCTTTCCCTCATCCACCAGACGGGTCACTAGGTTGTAGAAGGAGATCAGGTTGGTCAAGCAGGACCTGCCCTTCGTGAACCCATGCTGGCTAGGCCTGATCCCCTGGCTGTCCCGCACGTGCCGCTTGATCTCCCTCAGTACAATCTGCTCCATAATCTTCCCCGGCACCGAGGTCAGGCTAACAGGCTTGTAGTTCCCCGGATCCTCCCTGCAGCCCTTCTTGTAGATGGGAGTCACGCTGGCAAGCCTCCAGTCTTCTGGGACCTCACCCATCAACAAGGAGCGTTGATAGATGATGGAAAGTGGCTCGGCTATCACCTCCGCCAGTTCCCTCAGCACTCTCGGGTGAATCTCATCCTGCCCCACGGCAGTCCAGTTGGAGTAGCAGGTCTCTGACTGTTTCCTCCTGAATTGTGGGGGGTTTAGTCTGCTCTCCAGCCAAGACCGCCAGGTCAGAGAGCGGAGAAACCTGAGGATAACTGGTCTGACTTTTAAAGACAGATGTAAAGAAGGCATTCAGAACCTCTGCCTTTTCCTTATCCTCAGTGGTCACATTCCCAGCCTCATCCAGTAAAGAATGGAGATTCTCCTTAGTCCTCCTCTTACTGTTGATATATTTGTAAAAGAGTTTCTTGTTCCCTTTTACCCCAGCAGCCAGGTTGAGTTCGAGCTGCGCTTTAGCCTTTCTGATTTTCTCCCTGCACATCTTAACAACTTCTCTGTATTCTTTCCGGGTTGCCCATCCCTTCTTCCACAGGAGGTAGATTCTCTTTTTCTCCTGGAGCCTCAAGAATAGCTCCCTATTCATCCACACCGGTCTTCTTCCCCGCCGGCTCATTTTGCAGCTCAGGGGGACAGCCTGCTCCTGCACCTTTAAGACTTCCTTCTCGAAGAGCAACCAGCCATCTTATACCCCTTTATTCTCTAAGACTGAACCCCAGGGGACTCCCCCTACTAATCTCCTGAACAATTCAAAGTCCGCCCTCCAGAAGTCCAAGGTATCAGTTTTGCTCTTCCCCCTCCTGACTCTACCAAGAATCGAGAACTCTACCATCTCATGGTCACTCTGTCCAAGACAGCCCCCGACCTCCACATCCCCCACTAGACCTTCTCTGTTTGTGAACAGCAGGTCTAATGGGGCAGCTCCTCTCGTAGGTTCTCTTACCAGCTGCATCAAGAAGTTGTCCTCCATACATTCCAGAAACCTCCTAGACTGCTTCTTCTGTGCTAAGTTGTATTCCCAGCATATGTCGGGGAAGTTGAAGTCCCCCATGAGGACAAGGGCCAGCGATCGCGCAGCTTCTGCCAGCTGCTCATAGAACACCTCATCTGTCTCTTCATCCTAGTACAGCGGTCTATAACAGACGCCCACCAGGATGTCTGCCTTGTCAGTTCTTCCCCTGATCTTAACCCATAGGGATTCAACCTTATCATCCCCAGTCATAAGTTCAGTAACCTCAAAGCACTCTTTAACATAGAGAGCCACACCACCACCCCTCCTTCCTTGCCTATCCTTCCTGAAGAGTTTGTAGCCATCGTGGGTTCATGAAAAGCAGGTCCTGCTTGACCAACCTGACCTCTGTTCCACCTGGTGGATGAGGGAAATTCACTGTTCACATAGTCTACCTAGTCTTCAGCAAAGCATTTGACACTGTCTCCCATAGTATTCTCCTGGGGAAGCTGGCAGCCCATCGTCTGGACAGGCACTCTTTGCTGTGTAAAGAACTGACCAGAAGACCAGCCCCAGAGAGTGACGGTGAATGGAGGGAAATCCAGCTGGCAGACTGGTCCTGAGCAGTGTTCCCTAGGAGTTGGTTAGGGCCCATTCTGTTTAATATCTTAATTGATGACCTGGACAAGGAAATTGTATGCACCCTCAGCAAGTTTGCAGATGACACTAAGCTGGGAGGAAGTGTCTGTCTGTGTGGGGGTAGGAAGGTCCTTCAGAGGGATCTGGGCAGGTTGGATAGCTGGGCTGAGGCCAGCGGAATGAAGTTCAACGAGACTAAGTGCCGAGTCCTGCACTTTGGTCACAACAACCCCGGGCAGCACTACTGGCTTGGGGCAGAGTGTCTGAAAGACTGTGTGGAGGAAACGGACCTGAGGGTATTGGTCAGTGCTCAGCTAAACATGAGCCAGCAGTGTGCCCAGGTGGCCAAGAAGACAAATGGCAATCTGGTTTGTATCAGAGGTAGTGTTGCCAGCAGGATCAAGGAAGTGGTTGTCTCTCTGTACTCAGTCCTGGAGTGGCTGCACTTTGAGTGCTACAACAAAGACATTGAGGCCCTGGAGCATCTTCAGAGAAGGGCAGTGAAGCTGGTGAGGGGTCTGGAGCACAAGCCTTAAGAGGGGTGGCTGGGGGAACTAGGATCATTCAGTCTTGAGAAGAGGAGGTTCAGGGAAGACCACTACCTGAAAGGAGATTGTGGTGAGGTGAGGGTTGGCTTCTTCTACTGCGTAACTAGTGATAGGACTAGAGGGAATGGCCTCAAGTTGTGCCAAAGGAGGTTCAAGTTGGATATTAGGAAAAAACTTCTTATCTGAAAGAGTGGTCAGGCACTGGAATGGGCTGCCCAGGAAGGTGCTTGAGTCAGTGTTCCTGGAGGCGTTCAAGAAATGTTCAGATTTTGTACAAAAGGGCGTGGTTTAGTGGGGAAATATTGGTGGTAGGTGGGGATGGTTGGACTAGATGGTCTTGGAAGTCTTCCGATCTTGATTCTATAACACTGGTGTGTTTATCACCACATTTTTTTTGTCAAAAATCCAAAACACAGCATCATACTAGCCTCCATGAAGAAAATTGACTCTATCCCAGCTGAAACTGAAACGCTCCTCTGCCTCTGTTCTGAGCTGTACACAGGCATGGCAGTTGACTCAGTCTGCATCAGCTTTTCTTTGCTGATCCTTCGTCCCCACACTTTTCCCCTATTCCATTGTGCATCCTTCCCTCAGGTTGCAGTGCATCAAGAGTTATCTGGCAGTTGTAGTAGAGGACACACTCCGCATCAGAGAGGATTCCATTCATATTGTGTATTGCTGCATATTGTATCTTGACATTTATGTTCAGCTGTAGTGCTGGGGCAAGGAAACATCATCAGCTAGTTATGCTGACTAGTTGTCTTTTTTTTTTTTTTTTTTTGAGCTTTGCGTGTAAGGAATGTTTTTATCATTAATAGAGCCTTCAAAAAGAAGAGACTGATGGGGGGGGAGAGGGGCTCAAGAAGTGAAAATTGACAAGTAGGAAAATATTCTTGTTGACATGAATAAGACTATTTATGTAAGGAAGGTATCTAGTCAAGGGCCTTTTTCTGAGCAAAGTAATAAGCAAAGGAGTAAGCCATAAACAAAGTATACAGAGACACAGACTGGAGAGACAAGTGATAAGGGAGGCAGTGATGAGAGCTGAAGAAGGGCATGTGAAAGTGAGAATGTTTATTACCATGAAGTTATCTGTTTGGGAACTTTGTCAGTTTGAAAAGTATGGGAAAAAAAAGGGAAGCTGGGAATGAAAATAAATGGAGGCACAGACCTAAGAAAACAAACATAGAGACAATAAAGAGAGACACACCTCTGAGCTGTGCTGTTTGATGGGCTGTTGAGAAGCCACAGATGCCCCCTACAGATGGATCAGCCTGGACCTCACCTCTGATAACTGTGGTGATCCCAGGCATTGGTCTGGGAAGGGTGCTGAGAAAGTAAGAGGGGAGGAGCACAGTGGGTGATGGACAGAAAGGGGCATGAAGGGAGCTGGCTGTGTAAAATGGTGTCAGTATGCTTGTCTGACGGAGTCCTGTGCCTGTTCCCCAAAGTCTGTCCTATCTTCTTGCATCTTATTAAATCTTTTCTTAGCAGTCTGCATATTCTCACTCTCTAATCCCAAGTGTGTGTGTGCTGTAAGGTAAAGTGCTAGCTGCTGGTGAGATGAATGGAGGTGTGTGTGAGAGAGTGAGGGAGGGTCTCAGCATCATTAGCTGTAGAGGCCGTAGCTCTGTGGACCTAGGGAACACGCTGCAGACAAACTGAGCCCAGCATGAGTGGGCTTGGGTGCTAGTGAGTAGAGCGAGGGCTGGGATCTGAGCTTCCAGCCTATAGTGGGAACAGTGCAAAACTAGAGGGAACTGGGGTGAGTGAGCCATGTTGGGGTTTGGGGTGACCATCTGTATCACCTCCAAACCCAGTGTGTGTCTGTGTATTTGCTAGCAAAACTTTTAAGTGGGAACAGGGCCCTGTAGGTAGTCGAGGGGTGTGGGGTTCAGGCAGGGGGCTGGGTAGGCAGAGGGGCTGTGCTGTGCTGGGGAGACATTGCATGTGGGCCTGCAGCAGGGGCTGGTGGCTCTCCTGGCCTCAGAGCGGGAAGGGGTGGGCTGTTCCCCATCGGTATAGGTCCTGCTGAGGAACTGCCTTGCCTGAGGCAGTCTGTGTGACTGGCTGCCTCAGCGTCTCTGTGGTAGGTGCTCAGCCTCACTGCTCACTGAACCTGTGGAAAATGGCATTGTGGCCCTCAGGCCAGGCAAAGACACCAGGCACTGGACTAGTTTTCAGCAGCAAGGCAGGAGGGAGTCCATGACCAGAGCTGATGGAAGAAGCTGCTACTCTTAGCATACTGTAACAACTTACGCTTACCAAATTTAAGTAAAGATGTCTTAAATTTTCCTAGTTTTGGCAAAGATAATAACACACCTTCAGATTTTACAGGGTGTACCCCTCCAGAGTTGGATTTAAATGAACTCTTATCGAGTAGTTTTTCAGTGAGGTAGTGACTTTAAAAGAAAAAATCTTATGTTCTTGATGTTACAGTTGAATACAGAATGCCTTTGTAAACAAATTGAGCTATCACTCCATGCTGCTACTCATCTGTATATCCCTGGAACTGTATTTTTGTGCGTCAACATCTGAACTGAAACATAAGGTAGACTTAAAAAATAAGCCAATTGTCTATATTCTATTTCAGATTGAGAAAATTAATACAATCATACTGCATTATAAATTTTACATAAATTAATAGTTTACTGTAGTTCTAATTGAAAATACATGACTGTGTTTAACTGGCGTCCGGAAAAAAAATGTGTTGATCCCTGTTACCAGAATTTTCAGGTGTTCTGTACTGGGCACTTGAAAATGTTTTCATTCTCCTAGTGCAGTCATTTACGTAGGCTCTTCTTCCTTTTTCTTTCTGTTTTCGCAGTGCTTACTTAGTTTCTTGTAGTCAATTTTTGTGAAAGAATTTCATGATCCATTTTTCTTCTTGTCTTCAAAATTTGTATTTTATTTTCATATGAAGACCTTTGCTGTCCAGAACACGAGGAGGATCTGTTGCTCTGTGTTCATTGATCAAGAATTCCACTGCTGTCATTCCATTGCTGTAATTGCTAGATTGCTTTAAATCAAAAGACTTGGCTAATAATATTTTTTCTTCACCGGCAGCCGATTTATTTTGCACATTCCAAGTGAAGAGAGAGACAATGCAATCAGAGTGTGTTTTCAGATTGAACTTGCCCATTGGTTTTACTTGGATTTCTACATGCAGAACACACCAGGATTACCTCAGTGTGGGATAAGAGACTTTGCAAAAGCTGATATCCTTTTTATTGTTGTCATTGTTTTCTGTCTCACTGCATAAAATGCAAACTGAATCTTATCAAAGCTTCGTACTTGCAGCTGGAAAGTGACAGACAATTTACGTGTTAATGATTAAAAATATGTGAGATATTAGATATGTGATTTTTATCTTTTGCTTCCATGATTTTGTGGTATCCACAAAACAGAATTTTCTTGTCAGCTGAAGGCCTGTGGAAAACAGGTAATTTCTAATCTTTGAGGATATTTCCTTGCGACTGCGGTCAGACAGGAGCACTTTGTGATGTTTTTTTCTCCTTTGTTTAATCTCTTTCCAGTAAAATGCTATTGTAAAATGTTAATCTAGCTGAAGATGATGTGAGTTCATAGATGCTTCTAGAAACTATTCTACTGGAATGATACAGGTTGAATTTTTTCTAAGTTACTGTGTTCTTCTGAGCGTAGACGATCTAGTTGTCACTGGAGAAAAACCCATGGAGTAAATTTCATGTCAGCATCCAGAAGTAGGTTATAAATTAAACAATTCCAATCCGTTCTTAATGTGGCTTTGAATGCTTCTATTATTCTTCTATAATGAAGATTATAATCTTCATTATAATATCTGTGGTTTCACTACCCACAGCATTCCTTGTTAGTTTGATGGGAGATTTATTATCAAATGGTTTAACATCTGTTTTAGCAGTACTTTACAGATGTGGTCTTCTTTTGTTGCTTGATGTTATGCAGCTATTTTTTAAAATTTTCAGACCAGCTAATTCCTCTTACAATTTTAGACAGTGCAGGAGTAGTAAAGTAAAATACATACTGTTCGTTCATTACATCTTTCCTTCTTTGGCATTTGTCAGAAATATCAATTTTGTTGCGTTGTCTTATTTTTAAGTACGCTGCTATTTAATGTTTCGGTATTTACTATTGATAGTATAATTTTGTATATAATTTTTTAAAAGATTTGTATGTTTGCTGTCAACGGTTTAGGTTTACAAAGCTTGTTCTTGTTTTCTCTGCATGGTGAGTCTTGATAGTGTGTTGGAATTTAGATTTCTGTAACATGATGCCATTACAAATATTTTTTTTGTATTTTTCCTTCTATTTTTGTATTTAAGTATGATTTCTGTGCAGTAGTCCTACGAATGACTGTGGGGAAATTTCTTCTCCGAGCAAGAGATAAAACAAATGCTTTCTAATCTTTAGAATTTGGTAATGAATTACCCAGAACTTCTAACTTCCAAGATTTTGTTTTGAAAGCATTTAGAGGAGGAAGTATAGTTACTGTAAGTATTGAGTTGAGTATCTTGTCTGTCTGTATGTGATTGGAAACTGGATGCTTAACATTAGCTTCCTTAATGTGCTGCTGTACTCTTCAATCACTGCCCCTTTTTACTGCCTCAAGGTGAAGATGTACAAAAGGTTTTAGATGAGTGGAAGGAATACAAAATGGGAGTGCCAACTTATGGTGCAATTATTCTTGATGAGACACTTGAAAATGTAAGTATGGAAATAGCTGTGAAGAACTAGAGGGGAGGAGCATGGCATGTGCTGGTACAGTAATCTTTTTGTAGTTTACATTTGTCATCTGGAAAAAAAAAACACTTTGGATTCACAAAAACTTGGCATTTGATGTTACTGAATACATATGGAGGTTGAATATGGGAATAAAATATTGGAGACAGTGAATGCTCTTCTACTTGCTTCCCTATTCAGTTTTGCTTTTTTAATTCTATGATCCTATTAAAGAAAAACAAAAACAAAAACAACCCAGAAAAACCGTGGTTCTTGCTAGAACACAGAGACCCTGTTGGGTGCCTCTCTCCTGTCTGAGGCCCCTTTTTTGCGAGGAAGCAGGAGACAGTGAAGGGAAGAGATTTAATATAAATTTGTTAGAGTAGCTGGTTATTTGCCCGTTGTGTTCACTGTGTTTTGCAGGTTCTTTTGGTGCAGGGCTATTTAGCAAAGTCCGGTTGGGGATTTCCTAAAGGAAAAGTAAATAAAGAAGAGGCTCCTCATGACTGTGCTGCTAGAGAGGTAACTTTTGTTTGTTTCCCTCAAATTGATTTTTTTTTCTTCTGAGTTAAATAATATTTTAGTGAGAGCAAAGATGTGTGTATATGTGTATATGAAAAGACAATTTACTTTGCTATTTCTTTATTGGAATTGGGTAATTTTTTAATTCTTATTGCAGTATTCTGCTGTGGCATGTAGTACTTTGAGTTACAGAGTGATAACTAAGGGTGAGGTTATGCAGTTTAAAACAATGTTTGATGTTTTTCACTGTTTTATACTAACACGAAAAGTGGAATGGATTCTGCTTTGAAAGATCTGTTCTGAACTCTAAATTGACTTTTAAATTTGAATTGACTTTTAAATATTACTTTATGTTTAACGAATGTAATAAATATTAGTATTATTGAGGTTTTTGGAATATTGAATTGAAGAGCCAATGTAAAATGTAAAATGTAAAATAATAGAAGAATTGAAATTTAGCTTATATATAAACTTGGCGCTATAACAAGGCTGGAATGAGTTAGGTGTTGTATGTGGCCGTGTGAAAGTTGTGAAGAACTTTTTATTCAGTGATAAAGGAACAAGCATCAATATATATGGCAAGTAAATGCTAAAGAAAACAGTCCGTGAGGTCTTTTGTTGCAAAAAAACCTTGCAGAGCTGCATGTTAAAAATAGCCTGTGAAAGAGCAGTATTGGTATAAACTCAGTGTTCCTCTAGTATAATACAGCTGGAATTTTTCAGGGGGAAAACTAAGATGAGGGGAAGCAGCAAGGTGCTGTAGTTTTCTTCATGGTTGGACTGAATCGCTATCCGAGAAGTTGTGGACTTTTTCTTAGATGTACTTCTTTAAGATGCATGAATGAAAAATGGATTATATCTCATTCCCCAGCAGTGCTTTCAGTACCACTGTGATATTTGATATTGACCTGAAAAAGCAAAATAAGATGTTAGATCTTAACAGTGCAATTCCATGCAACAAATGCAAATGAAAAGTGCTTTTATATTAGCACTTCTCGTCTTTAAATGTAGACTGTTTTGATACGGTATTGGATAGCTTGATGAAGAGGGGTTTGCCCCACCTACTCCCCTGGTCCTCTCTAAGTAACTTCTTTGATTGAAATTTTACTAGGCAAATGCTTCTGGGGTTGAGCTGAAGGATTACAACCCAAGGGGAAGGAGAGCAGAAAAAAAACATGGACAACAAAACAATGGACACAGGCATTGAAGTGGGCACAGTTATACTAGGAAAAATATGATAATTGTGTTTTTAATTTGGAGAATGTATTATATATATACACTACATCAGTGAACAACTGTTGCTTTTTGCTGTTTCTGTGAAGACAGATCGTCGTCGTGGATAAGCAGGCAAAATCTTGAAAACTTGTGTTGCCAGACATTGTAAAGTCCATAGAATCTGTGCATAAATCTTTTTTTCTGCTTTTTCTGGAGTCAGCACACAGCTAGAACAGTGAACTGCACCTGTACGTGGTCTATTTGAGGAGATCTTCACTGAATTGTTAGGCAGCTCAGTAGTATTTCAGAAGCTGATGAAAGAAGAAACATATTAAATGGTTGACTATCTTTACAAAATAAGTTTCTGTGATGAATTCACTTAACTTGTCTGGAAGAATCGTTTAGAAAGAGAAAACATTGGTTATAGTAGTAAGATTAAGTAGGAAGGAAAAGTGTATATCTCTTAACTGAGACTCTTTTTTGTTATTTTCTAAATTCTGCTGTTCTTAATGCAATTAGATGTGAAGATGATTTGCTTGCTCTTCTTCAAGGATTGTATGTATAGATGTACCGGTTTGAGGGCTAGTTGTTAAATTATTTGCTGTGTATTAAATGCTTGTGTTTTAACATCTGCGCTTGATTTCTTCTTTGTTGCTGATTTCGATACGTGCTCTTGAGCACAAGGTGTTTTGAGTATTACCTACCATAATTTGTGGTTATTTGTTTTTACTTTTTGCTATTCATACCCACAGGCAAGACTGCAAGCTGTATGTTTTCTAGTCAACATATCACTGTTTCAAGAGACAGCTAAGCTTTGCAACTTTGAATTTCACACTTTTGACAACAAAATACCTGCAAGGAAAACATTAAAAAAAAAAAAAGAAGAAGAAAAAAAACCCTGTAAAATGCTTTATAATTCCAAGTACTTTACTGACTCAAAGTGGAGCGTGGGGAGAAGAAGCTTAGCTTGTCCCACGTTTTAATTCTAAGTTTGATCTTCAAAAATTTGACAGTAATCCTGCCTTTGGTTATGTACTGTGAGGCTTAATAGTACTGGAGTTAATAACCAGTTCTACAAGTGATCGTCAACCTGCATTTTCTACCATCTCAACAGAAGTATTTACAGAAGTATCAGCATGTTTTCTGAGAACTTCCTGTGGAGATTGTGAGGACTAGGGAGTTTCTAGCAATGACTATTTACTTAGCCAGCTTTTAGACACAATCTTATCTAAGCTGTCTAGATTTTTGGTGCGGCTCTCTCTATGCTATACTAAGTTTGCATATTTTGGAATGTTGTCAGAAATATTTTGAAATGTGTTTTTATCCTTCTTTAGAAGCACAGATCATGAAATATACTAAGTAAACATTATTTTAAACCATAGTAATAACCTCTATCAGCTGTGACATTTATATATTTTTTTTTTCAGTTAGCGGACAATGTAGTTTAAAGGTTGTTTTCATGGAGAATGTGCAGTCTGAATTTCGTAGTAAAAAATACTGGGATTTGTTATGGATGTAAAAAGTATTTTTTATATATATATATAGAGGGTAGAAGGTTCATGAATTAGAGCATTGGATGAGAGAAAAAATTGAGCTGCAGGTAAAGCTTGTTAGAATTTGAGGACTTCTTTACACCCAGAATAGGAGTGCTGTGAATAAGACTTGAATGCACGAAGCAGCTGGAGACTTCCCATCCGTAACAGTAAATAGCTATGTGAAAGTGTAATAGGGTTGTTGCTACTTGTTATTACTGGTCTGTTCGTCTAAGGGAAATGTAAACCACGTAAGATCTTAAATACATTTTCATTATTGATCACATACCTGTGTGTCAAGTGGTTGTCCCCTCCTCAGTGGCCCACTCTTACGAATAGGTCTGAAGAGCAGTTATCTTGCACTGTGATGACAGGTTCTAAAAGGATAAATTTGAATATACATACTGATCTAATTTATGTGCTTCTCAGGTGTTTGAAGAAACTGGGTTTGACATAAAAGATTATATCTGTAAAGAAGAATACATTGAGCTGCGAATTAACGACCAGCTAGCACGGCTGTACATCATTCCAGGAGTTCCCAAGGGCACAAAATTCAATCCCAAAACTAGAAGGGAAATTCGGGTACGTGTTAATTTGTTTATTTGCAGGTACCTTGTTGTGGAGTTTCATTTTTAAAATTCCTAATCTGTAAAATAATAAAACCTACCATATGTGATGGATACTTGAAATACTAGAAAAAATAGCTTTGTCACTGTAGTCTTGCCTACTTGCTGCAACTGTAATGCCAAGTTTGATTCTTGACAATCTCTAACGTCTTCATTCGTCATGAAGTGCATGCAGTCAAACTGGGGTTCTTACCTTCTTCCTTAAGTAGTGTATATGTTAATCATTCCATTTTATTCCAGCTTGTGGCTGTATATATAAGAGTATATTCTTCTGAGGGTGTAATTATTAATTGATGTGCAAAACCTTACATATTGAAAGGGAAAGCTATGGCTTGTCTTCTCTCTTTCATCGTTAATACTGTCCAGACTTAGAGAACAATGCATTTTAAGAAAGTGGTTGGGAAGGGGAAACAACATCAGGAACTGTCTATTTTTGATGATCTGTGCAGGCTTTTAAAAGATACTGTGAAGAGGAGACACAAAGACTCGGGTAGTAGACTTGTTGGATGTTTTGTTCCTGTTGGTAATGCTCACCATCTTTGATGTTTTAATATCTTTCTTGTATTATAACTTAGTTTAAAACATCTTCATATTTTCATGAAGATGGTACTGCTGAACAGGGCATTTGGCTTTCTAAGTAGGAAAAGGAAATAATAGTTGATGGCACAACTTTGTTATTTCTTGCACTAGCGATCTGTTTTTTAGAAGTGATTCAACACTGAACTTCAGTAATACTGCTTCAGTTGCAAGTAAAAGAGGATGAATAGCAAGGTTCTTTTCAATGAAGAGTAAATGCCCCTCACACTATCTTTTCTTCACTCCCACACAGATGGTCGCTGCTCTGTATAGTTATTATAATAATAGATTTTTATCTTGCTGGTGAGGTATATTCTTCATTTGATCTAATTTAACCACACGTACCATTTTAGTATTACTTGCAGAGTTGTACTGGAAAACCCTTTCAGTTTATGACTTTCCATAATATTCACCTTACCCGGACCTGGGATTTTGCAGCTAAATTCTGTCATGGAAAAGTTCATGTAGGCTCTTATATACTATGCATATTCAAAATTCCTGATTTTTCCCACTCATTGCAAAACGTAAAATGTAGAGTTTTAATTGTTAAACCTACAAAGTAAAAATTCTAACAACGTGAATTTATCCTTGTTTTTTTTTTATTCTGTAACAGAATTTGAAACTTATTCTGCCAAGGAAATTCCCCTGTTTCTGATATTTTTCTTAAGCTTGTATGGGTGGACTAGTTTTAATGGCATTTTAAATAAAAGCAGCAAGATTTCTCGTGGCTTTGAAAATTATTTAAACCCTCTCCTATTTTATGGCATTCAGTGTGCAGTGGCTTCTTTGTTTGCTTGTTTTTGTGAAATGATTATTCAGATTTAGTTTCAAGTTTTAGGTGTATCTTCTAAGTATGAGATATACGGTCCATTATTCCACAGTTGAAGTGGATCAATCAATTCAATCATTTTGTTGAAAGTCAACATTTTGTTGAAAGTGCTATTGCAATCTGTTGAAATCTTCCTTTCTGATTTTTTGATTAGGATTATGTTTTGGTTTAAGCTGGTAGGTGGCTCAGCACCACACAGTCATTTGCTCACTCTTCCCTGACTTCCCAGTGGGATGGGAGAGAGAATCAAAAGGGAAAAAAACAAACACAGTAGAACTTGTCAGCTGAGAGAAAACTATTTACTAAGAGAAAAGTATAATAATTATGACAAAAATATACATACATATATGATACCTATGATTCATAGATATATCACACATATATGAAATACACATTATTCATATATATATGTGAATGTATATAACCAGTGATGCACGAGCAATTGCTCACCACCCCGACTGATGCCCGTCTAGCCCTCCTAGCAGCACAAGAGAGCCAGAAGAACTCTTACCCCCTTCAAAACTCCTTCCGTGTGATGTCATATGGTGTGGAATATCCCTTTGGCCAGATTAAGTCAGCTGTCCTAATTCTGTTTCCTCCCAGCCCCTTAGGCCTTTTGCTGTGAATGGCGTGGTTCCGTACAACACTGCTTAGCAGCAACTATAGACATAGGTGTGTTAGCAGCATTGTTTTTCTCCTAGAACCAAAACAAAGCATAGTACCAGACACTCTGAAGAAAATAATTCCATCCCAGATGAAACTAAGAATAATATGTTTGATACACACTTGTTACATTCTCTGAGGCTATGGCAGTGGGTATTTTGATTTTTTTTTTCTTGTTTTTCTAGAACATTGAGTGGTTTTCCATCGATAAATTACCATGCCACAGAAATGACATGACCCCCAAGTCCAAGCTAGGTTTGGCACCTAACAAATTTTTTATGGCCATTCCTTTTATCAGGTATGTTCAAGATGGGGTAAATGCTAGGTCAGTGCCTTTTGAAAAACTTTCATTTCTTTAGATTTGTTTTAGTAAGCAGATCTTTTTGAACTTTTTCTTGCTTACAGGCCATTGAGGGAATGGATTTCCCGAAGAAATGGAGGAGATTCCTCAGATAGTGACAGATTTTCACCTACAGGGAGCATGCCCTCTAAGCCCAACTTGGAAAAAGCTAGGTAAGAACCAGGTCAGTTTAACATCTCCATATCCTTCTGTAAAATATTGGTCATACAAATCTGATTGTCCTTTCTCTGAGGAATCTATTCCAGTAATAGTGTATGCTAATTAAAAATAAATAATAATTAAGGGTTTATCACAGAGGCCTGTAAACAGGATTAAAAGTTAATAGTTGTTGTCATTTCATGTTTTTTAGTAAATTCTGAAGTGTTCCAGAAATTAGGCAACTCCTTGAGTCCTGTTTGTAGGAATAAAAAAAAAAAGCCGTGAAAACAAACAAACAAAAATACAAAACAGAAAAAGACTCCCTAAAGACAAAATAGTGTTGCAAGTAACATCACAGGTAGGTAACTAGATAAAATCTATGTGAATCAGTAGGGGGGGAACAAGTGTTACTGGTTTCTCATTCAGCTAGGATAAAAGTAGTAGAGCAAACTTTTAAAACCTGGACACACAAAAATAAGACTTTAGTAACGTGGATGAGGTCAGCAACACAATGTATTATGAATGATAATGCGGGCTTAGCCTGCTGCTGATGTTGAACTTGATCTATCTGCAGCTGAAACAAATCTGGACGAGTGAAGTGATTGGTATTACATTTTCCACACTAGATTTCTTAAGCTTGTCTTCCAGGCTGTTGTCAAAAGCAGAAAGATCATTATATTTCTGTTCTGCAACAAATAGACTTTAAGATGTATTGTAAACTCTTGCTTTCATGTGCTAGATCCAGACTTCGTAGTAGTCAACAGCTGTTCGCAGATGGCTCTTCAGGGGAGCAGTGGATGAAGCAAAAGCAGCAACAAAAGCCATGTAATCATCCTGAGATGTCTGAAGTGTTAAAAACCAAGGTAGGCTGTTCCTCAGTTGAACATGTGCATCTGGACTTAGTTAAAATAGATGCGTTTTTTCATAAGTGTTCCTCCCTGGAACAAAAATACTGAATTTTATGAACATAGCATGCAAAATAAAAACATTAAAAAAAAAAAAGAAGCAACAGCAAGGAAACAAACAAAAAATGTAGGGATTTCTCAGACACAGTTTATTTGCTTGGTACTGATGTTAGAGATGATGGGTGATAGTTGTGTTATGTCAGTTGTAGGCAGTAATTACTTTTCACCATTGTGGTGTCTTTCACAATTTTGAAATATTTTGGGCATCACTGGTATACGTGTTTTAGTTGTGCAAGAGACTAAATAGCTGATGACTTGAGTGCATGTTTGGCTAATTTCAGTGTACTTCAGCTTATCTAAAAATCTTGTCAAATGTTTTGAGGTTATTTGGAGGAAAGTAGGAAGTGTCAGTAATGTCTTATGCTGCCATTTAAACTCTTCTCTTGACTACCTTTTGGACATAATGGCAGAGTCAGAGCTTGAAGGGCAATGGCAGAAAGCAGAATCAAGACAGTCCTGCCCAAAAGAAGAGAAATGGAGTCCACAGTCAACCAGCTAAGCAAAGCCATGCCTTGGTAAGAAAAATTTAGTGGCTATCTTATTAACAGTAACGCTTGATACGTATCCAGGCAGATGTCCTGCTAAGAGAAAGTGAAGTGTGTATCATAGATCATAGAATGGCTTGGGTTGGAAGGAACCTCAGGGACCACCCAGTTCCAGCCTCCTGCCATGGGCAGGATTGCCATCCACCAGATTAGGCTGCCCAGGGCTGCATCCCACCTGGCCTTGAACACCTCCAGGGGTGGGGCACCCACAGCTTTTCTGGACAGCCTGTGCCCAGTGCCTTACCACCCTCTGAGTAATAATTTCCTCCTGGTATCTAATCTACATCTTCCCTCTTTTTAAAAACATTCCCTCCTTATCCTGTCACAGTCAGACCACACGTAAAATCTGTCTCCCTCCTGCTTATGAGCTCCCTTCATGTACTAGAAGGCTGCAATGAGGTCTCCCTAGAGCCTTCTCTTCTCCAAGCTAAACATGCCAACTCCCTTAGCCTTTAGTCATAGAAGAGGTGCTCCAGCCCTCTGACCATCTTTGTGGCCTTACTCTGGACCCACTCCAGTAGCTCTGTGTCTTTCTTGTGCTTAAGGCCTCAGGCCTGGATGCAGTACTCCAGTGAGACCTCACGATGGCAGAGTAGAGGGGGATAATCACTTCCCTCTTCCTGCTGGCTGTTCTTCTTTTGATGCAACCCGGGATACAGTTGTCTTTTTGGGCTACAGGTGCATGCTTCTGGCTTCTGTACTCTGCAGAGTTGCTGTCAAGGAGTCCTTCTCCCAGTCTGTACTCATGTCTGGGACTGTCCTGACCCAAGTGCAGCACCCTGCCTGTGAACTTCTTTAATCTCACTGGGGTCGTATGGGCCCCCTGCCAACCCTGTCCAGGTCCCTCTGTACAGCGTCTCTTCTTTTTGCAGTGTTAACTGCACCACTCATCTTGATGTGGTCAGCAAACGTGCTGAGGGTGCACTCAAGCCCACTGTGTGTGTCATTTATAAAGATGTTAAAGAGCTCCAGTTAGGTAGGAATAAGACATTTCCTACCTAATGTGCATATGTATCTACAGATACTGCATCCTTCCTTTGAAGTTTGCATTTTGGAAACCAAGCTTTTTGTAGCTGTTGAAAAAATCAGCCATTTCAGTAGACAATACTTCTGCAGCTTTCCTAGTTTCAGTATGTCATAGTTTCTTAAATGCTTATGTTTTACCCATTATTGTAAAAACAGATTTTGATACGCAACAATTAGATACAGAGTGTGAATGGATACATTTATTATTTTCCTCCTCAGTAGCAAACATGTTGACATACAGATTTGCCTTGCATGCTATTAACTCACATAATTTTTAATTAAATTGCAGTATGACTTCTTTGGTTTGTTACCTTTTGCATGCAGTAGTAACTAACCGTACTTGTCCCCAGAGTTTTGATGGCTGGGAGAAGAAGACACTGAGATATCTGCTGTATATTATGACTTTGAAACTTTTTCCTGCACAGTTCTTTCTCACTTAAATTCTACATTATTGACTCGTGCAGCGGTGAACCCCAGTTCCCCATTCAGCTCATCTGGCTTTAGTTTCTCTTGATTATTGGCTTTAGATTCTTCTCATTCTGGTTGTTAACTTCTTTCTGATTTTCTCGTAAAAATGGAAACACAATAACCTCCTTCATTCTGGGAAGTCCTTTTCATAGCAAGAAATGGTTAGTTGCTTTTAGGTCTGAGAGCCGAAGAATGGAAAAATCGAATAATTGCA
This sequence comes from Pavo muticus, assembly GCA_016647715.1. NCBI lineage: Eukaryota > Metazoa > Chordata > Aves > Galliformes > Phasianidae > Pavo > Pavo muticus. The sequence continues at coordinate 453,041 of JACDJE010000355.1, forward strand.
GAAATTTAGCTGTTTAGAAAAACAAGGTGAATCTCTAGAATCATGGAATCACAGAATCGTAGGGGTTGGAAGGGACCTCCAGAGGTCATCGAGTCCAACCCCCCTGCCAAAGCAGGTTCCCTACACCAGGTCGCACAGGTGGGCGTCCAGGCGGGTCTTGAATATCTCCAGAGAAGGAGACTCCACAACCTCCCTGGGCAGCCTGTTCCAGTGCTCCGTCACCCTCACCGTAAAGAAGTTCTTGCGCACATTGGTGCGGAACTTCCTATGCTCCAGTTTCTGGCCGTTTCTCCTTGTCCTGTCTCCACACACTGCTGAAAAGAGTCTGGCCTCGCCACTTTGCCCCCCACACCTTAGATATTTATAGACCTGGGTCAGGTCCCCTCTCAGTCTTCTCTTCTCAAGGCTAAACAGACCCAGTTCACTTAGCCTTTCTTCATAGGAGAGATGCTCTAGGCCCTTCACCATCTTTGTGACCCTCCGCTGGACTCTTTCCAAGTTTCTATCTTTCTTGATGGAAACTAGTGGAAATGTTAATACTGTGGAGTCACAGTCCAGGCTCTTTGCAGACTTTGCTGAATACCTCTGTGGTGTTTCATTTGCATTTCCATGGTTGTTAATCTTTTGAAATTTAAACACTTCATGTCCCAGTGATAATTTTCTAATGAAGTTTACAGGCCTGCTACTCTTAAATTTACATAGTGCACAGAGCCATGCTTTTCTCTGTTTGTTTGCTTACAGCTGCATATCCAGGGCTAACAAACCATCCCTAGAGAATTCTAACTTTGTGTCTCTAATGCATGGTAATCTAATTGGCAGTAGTTGGCTGCTTGCAAACACACTCCTCTTGCTTTCTGGGACAAAGAATAGGCTTACGTATGTGCAAGTTAAAGTCCACACCGTCATACTGTAAGACCTTTCTGGCTTATGATATTTAGAAAACAGAATTATTTTTTTTCTTAAAAGCTTGCATTTTGAAAATGGTTGGCTGATAGTTACTAGGTTAGGATTTTTGGATTATTAAGAGAAAATTTTTGTACTTAGAGTGTTGAGGCACTGGCACAGGCTGCCCAGAGAAGCTATGGATGCCCTATCCCTCCTGGTGTTCAAGGCCAGGTAGGATGGAGTCATGGGCAGCCTGAGCTGGTGGGTGGCAGCCTTGCCCGTGGCAGGGGGTTGGAACTGGGTGGGCTTTAAGGTCCTTTCCAATCTAAGCCGCACTATGAAAATTGCAATGTTTCTGAAAGATTTATGGACTTGGTGTTAGTAAGGTAACATCACAGAATTTATCTTGAGTTGTAAGTAACAGAGCTCACAGAGGAAGCATGTCAAAGCAAAAATAGTAAGTATGTTTCTTAGCTGACACTTAAGCTATGCTCCCAAGAAATATACTGCTGTGTTTTCTTAATTAATTGTAATGTATTTTTGTTCTCTTAAACTAGAAATGTGAAAAAAAGCTTAATCCAAGAAGACTTCAAGATAACTTTGAAGCAGGTAAGTATATTCTGAATTTCCATCCGAAGTCATAGAATCACTGAAGTTGTGAAAGACGACCCTTAAGATCATTGTGTCCCAGCACCAGAAGTCCACTACTAATCTATGTCCCTAAGCTCTATGTTCACACATCTCCTGGGATAAATACCTCCAGGGATTCATGCACTGAAGTCATGCACTTAAGGCTGAAGTCACCCTACTTACTATTTGGGATTCTTTCTTTGTTTGCCTGTCTGCCAAGTGTTATTTTCTAAGGAAGTCCAAGTTAACCAAATGAAAAACATTTGGTTAACTTAATGTGGTAAAATATATTGGTTTTGCAGTTCTCCTCAATTGTGAAAATTGTCAGATTATATCCTATTGGTGGGTGAAAAGTACTAAAAACTGGTTTACAAAAATAGCATTTCAGCTAACAAACAGAATGCTGGTCATTAAGTAAGTGTTGGTTCAAGGCTTTCTGTCCTGCTAGTAATAAGCTGTAGTTGATAACTGGGGTACTCTGGAGTGTTTATGCAGTTTTTAATTTCCTGCTTAGAAAGTAGGATTGCATTTATTTCCTTCTTATCAAGTTACACAGTGCAAAACAGCAACGTCTCGGAAAAACTAGCAACTGAAGTTGTCTTCAAATTGCTGTGACTTTTAAGATTTGTTGTACCTGTTAGGTTTGTAAGTATGGCTTTTTGGTCATAAACAGAGAGAGATGAGTCAGACAATGTTTTTTTCGTTTTTATTAATTAGATATAATTTCAGGTATGGCTTTGTATTGGTCAACAATTTTCTTACTGATGACTAGACATTTAAAATTGATTTCATGTTTTTTCTCTTCAAGCAGACGCAGCATATGAGATCTGCTGTTCTGGTGAAGATCCGCTGCAGGGACATGTAGAGGGGCACTCTGTGGCATGCAATGGCAATTACAAATTTGCTTTCTCATCTAGAGCTTTCTTGAGTTTCAAGTTCGACCACAATGCCATAATGAAATGTTTTGACCTCTGACAGCAAATCTTTTATGAACAAAGTTCAGACTTGCCTGTTGCAATTGAGGGGGTTTCTTATCTAGCCTTACTCTTTCTCAGGAGTTTTTTAATTATTGTTGTTGAATTTTTGTTGTTGTTCATTTGTTTTCAAAAGCAATGCAGGGACTGACTGGTGGTTTGGAAGGGTTTGTTCTCTTTGCAGTATCAGAGTGGCGTAGTCAAGTGTTGCACTTTAAATGCAGTATAGCCTTTGTCTACAAAAGTACCTTTCCAACCCTCAGTTTACTTGTTCCTAGCCGTGCGTTAGAGGGCATTCTTTTTCCTCATTTTTTTAACTTGTGTTTTTTTTTCAGATTGTCATTGACATTGACTCTTTTTTTGTACTGCTGGAGTACACCAGCTTGTTAGACTTCTTACTGCTCTGATGTAAATTATTGGACTTGTTAGTCATTATTTTATAGTGCATTGCAATATTACGGCAGCGGCAATTAAACTGGTTCTCAGAGGACTCCTCTTTCTGTCCTGGTAATTCTGAAACCGGAAGTTGCACATTTCAAACCTTGCCTCAGCCTATTATCCTTTCTTTTTCCCAGTTGTTTGCCTGCTGTATCTTCCCTCCTTCACACTGAAAATGGACTTCCGTTGGCTGGCAATCAGTAGTACACGGGTCAAATTATAGCAATTTGACTTCTCAGGTACCTACTCTGCCACTGTTTCTGGCAAGGATATGCAGACTAGGTAGAACTTAGCCATTCAGAGTGTCTAATTTGAAATCTTACCCAGCTGGGAACAGCACATAAATAGAAGTTAAAAAGTTCTGTGTTATCTCAGTTGTAGCTGCTTTAAAAAAAAAAAGCTTATGGGAGGTTTCTTGTGTAGAATTTATACTGAATCATAGAATCACTTAGGTTGGAAAAGACCTTAAAGATCGAGTCCAACCACGACCTAACCAAACTACCCTAGCAACCCTCTGCTAAATCATGTCCCTGAACACCACATCCAAACGGTTTTTAAACACATTCAGGGATGGTGACTCAACCACCTCCCTGAGGAGCCTATTCCAGTGCTTAACAACCCTTTCTGTAAAGAAGTTTTTCCTCATATCCAACCTAAACTTGCCCTGGCGCAACTTAAGACCATTTCCCCTTGTTCTGTCACCTGTCACCAGTGAGAAGAGACCAACCCCCTCTCACTGTAAGCACCTTTCAGGTACTGAAAGAGAGCAATAAGGTCTCCCCTCAGCCTCCTTTTCCCCAGACTGAACAGCCTCAGTTCCTTCAGTCTCTCCTCGTAGGGCATATTCTCCAAGCCCTTCACAAGCCTTGTTGCCCTTCTTTGGACCTCCTCCAGCACCTCCATGTCCTTTCTGTACTGAGGTGCCAAAACTGAACGCAGTACTCAAGGTGGGGCCTCACCAGTGCCGAGTACAGGGGCAGGATTACTTCCCTAGTCCTGCTCACCACACCATTCCTGATGCAAGCCAGGATGCCGTTGGCCTTCTTGGCCACCTGGGCACAGTGCTGGCTTATATTCAGCTGACTGTCCATCAGTACACCAAGGTCCCTTTCTGTCAGGCAGCTTTCCAGCCACTCTTCCCCAGGCCTGTAGGGTTGTCTGGGGTTGTTGTAACCAAAATGCAGGACCAGACACTTGGCCCTGTTGAAACTCATACAGTTTACCTTGGCCCATCGATCCAGTCTATCCAGGTCCCTCTGTAGTGCCTTTCTCCCCTCAGGCAGATCAACGCTCCTTCCCAACTTGGTGTTGTCTGCAAACTTACTGAGGGTGCACTCAATCCCCTCATCAAGGTCATTAATAAAGTAGTTAAATAGAAGTTGCCCCAGTAATGAACCCTGGGGGACACTGCTCGTGACTGGCAGCCAACTGCATTTAACTCTTTGGGCCCGGCCATCCAGCCAGTGTTTCACCCAGCAGAGTGTATGCCCATCCAAACTGTGGGCAGCCAGCTTCTCCATGAGAATGCTGTGGGGAGCAGTGTCAAAGGTTTTACTCAAGTCCAAGTAGACCACATCAACAGCCTTGCCTTCATCCACTAAGTGAGTCACCTTGTCATAGAATGAAATCAGATTTGTCAAACAGGATCTATCATTCATGAACCCATGCTGACTGGGCCTGATCCCCTGGTTGACCTTTAACTGGTCCGTGATGGCTCCTTAGATTATCTGTTCCACAACCTTCCCCTGCACTGAGGTGAGACTGATAGGTCTGTAGCTACCAGGACGATCCTTCTGGCCCTTTTTGAAGATGGGCGTCACATTTGCCAGTCTCCAGTCCACCAGGACAATCCTGGTTAGCCAGGACTGACGAAGGATGATGAACAGTAGCTTGGCAACCACATCTGCCAACTCTCTCAGCACTCTAGGGTGCAGTCCATCTGGCCCCATGGACTTGTGAGCATACAGCTGTCAGAGCAGGTCGAAAACCATCTCATCGTGGATTATGCAGGGCCTATTCTATTCCCCATCCCTATCTACCAGTGCAGAGGGCTGTGTTCCCAGGGAGTAACAAGTCTTACTATTAAAGACTGAGGCAAAGAAGACATTAAGCACCTCAGCCTTATCCTGATCCTTGGTCACCAAATTGCCCTCTGCATCCAACAAGGGATGGAGATTCTCCCTAGCCCTCCTCTTGCTGTTGATGTATTGAAATATTTATTGTTATCCTTTACCTTAGTGGCCAAGTTCAGTTCTAGCTGGCCTTTGGCTTTTTTAATTTTCTCCCTGCACAGCTTTACTACATCCCTGTAATCATCATAAGCAGCTTGCCCACTCTTCCAGAGACCATAAACTTTCCTTCTGCTCTTGAGTTCCAGCCAGAGGTCTCTGTTCAGTTAGTCTGGCTTCCTTGCCCGTCGGCTTGTCTTCCGTGACTTGGGGCTGGTCAGCTCCTGCACCTTTAAAATTACTTCCTTAAAGTATCCCCAGCCTTCCTGGGCTCCCATGCCCTCCAAAACTACCTCTCAAGGGACTCTCTCAACCATGGTCCTAAAGAGGCTAAAGTCTGCCCTCCAGAAGTCCAAGGTGGCAGTTCTGCTGACTCCCCTCTGTGGTTCAGCAAGGACCGAGAAATCTAGCATCTCCTGATCACTCTGCCCCAGATGGCCTCCAACCTTTACATCCTCCACAAGACCTTTTCTGTTAACAAACAGCAGGTCCAGGTTTTGCATCCCCTTGTTGGCTCCTTCACCAGCTGTGTCAGGAAGTTATCTCCCACACACTCTGGGAACCTCTGGGACTGTTCCCTATCTGCTGTATTATAAATCAAGCAGACGTCTGGGAAGTTGAAGTCCCCCATGAGAACAAGGGGGAGAGACCTTGAGACCTCACCCAACTGTCTATAAAGTGTCTTTTATCCACCTCTTCACCCTGGTTGGGTGGCCTGTAGCAGACTCCCATGATAATATCAGTCTTATTGGCCTTTGCTTTTTTTCTGACCCATAAGCTCTCAACCCTATCATCACTGTCATTAATTTCCATACATGTGAATAAGCCTCTACATCTTGCCAGGAGGAAAGAAGGTGCATGGATAATAGAATCATTGTGTAACACTAAATGACTTAATCAGGCTTGCAATAACTATTCTAAGGATGTCCAGTATTGTATTCCATGCTGTTGTCATCAGTTCTTTCCTTTAGTTTATGCTCTGTATATGTATATATATACATACATATAGTAGTATTGAATTGCACTTGCAGTTAGCATTTTAATGATGTAGACTCAGTCATTTTCAGCTACACTTTCTTAGTAAAAATATCAAATATGCAAAGGAAAAAAAAAGCAGTAACAGTTGAGGTGATGAACTGTTAAGTGTTAAATCACCTTAATGATTCATATTAGTGATTTGAACACAGGCTTTGTAGCTGAGAGAAACACACTGAACTTATTTGATAGAGCAGCTTGTGTTATCAGGCATATGGTCTCAGATTTACAAATGGACTTCTATCTAAAATGAAGATGTGTGATTAGTAACTTTCATGTTGAATGAACTAGGCCCTCCTCTCTCATTCAGAGCGTATGCTCACGCACTGAGTCTTTATGCAACTCATGTGGCATCCAAAAACACAATCCTTGTCTTCCTTTAGCTACCCTGCTTCATTTATTACCTAGTGTTTTTCCTCAGAAAAAGCTTTACAGTCTGGCTTGTTTTATCAGCCTAACGCCAGGTGATTTGGGACTCTAATGCTCTTAACACTTTTGGCGACAGGAATCGTGGATTTTTCTGTCAGTTAACAGGAGAAACAGACTACAGCATTTCTTCCTTCTAGAGGACAAGAGTCCTGAGGGCCTTGTTTTTCAAGACCAAATCATGAAATAACTCAATCTAGCTTTGTCTCACCTTGTTTAAAAAAAATAAAATAAAATAAAATAAATCCAAAGGCTGTTCAAAACATTAAGTAAGTTGGTAAGTACAGTAAGTGAAAAGGTGGGATAATGCTGGAGGAGATTACTCAGCTTCAGGTAAAAGTAATCCTTAGTTACGTCTCTAGTGCAAGTAGTGGATTTCCCAGCAAAAGTGCCTTTACTCATGGTGAGGCAGAAGTTTGTATTCATATCTGGAGGCTTCTGCTGCCTCTGGGGTTAGCAAGACCTCTCCTAGGGCATGATTCAGTGTCAAGCTGTGGAAATCTGTAAAATGTAGGTTGATATTTAAAAAAAAGAAGTTATATTTCATGTAGTGCTCTGTGAAATAAGGGGAATGTTGACAAAACCGTGAACTTGGAACTTCTGTCACAGACAGAGGAAGTTCTTAAAATGAAGCGTGTCCTATGAATAGGAGTTGCTGGGTGCTTTCTCTTCACTGGATCATTTTTTTGTTCCTAGTGAAAGGCTGGCTCAGTGTAAGAGAGACTGATTGCTTCATTAAGCAGCCCAAAGTAGGGCTTTGTACACGTTAATGATTTTAGTAAATCTAGCCTTAATGTGAGTTGCAAATAAATGTGATAAATATGCAATAACTTTTACTTCTTTGTATAAGGGTACTGTTCCTTGTAGTAGTATTGCTTTCTGCTTCCGAAGTAAGGTTGCTAAAACAACATGAGTGTGGTGGCATGTGACCTATTGTATGGTTTCCATCATGCCCTGCACTGTGAGCATTTTGGATTGTTTACTATTAGTTCATATTCTTATTTCACCATCATTTTATAGTTAAATATTTTTCCAAGTTTAGAAGTATACAGTTTACATTCTTTTCTGTAAAACAGTGAAGAAATAACAAGTGAGAGATTTTAGTTCAGTTTTTATTTTTGGGAGCTAGACACAGGGAAATAAGTAACTGCATGTCAGACTTGAGAGGTGATGTCAGGATGCTTGTTAAAACCAGCCAGAAAGTTCCCCTGGAAGGGGTCATTCAGAGTATGAATGGTCATTCAGTCAGTGTTCTTCAAATTGAAGAAGGTATGGAATGTCCAAATTTTAGCACAAAAACAACAAATGTTTGGGTACTGGGAATCCACTACTGCTTTGCTATTTCTAGTACTACATAAACTCTCTGTCTTGGTGGAGTTTTATGGCACCTGTCCACCATGCAGAATGCCTTGAAGATTGATTGAAGAAGTCATCTGCCGAATTGAATTAAGGATGTTCTGTGCTGTTGCATTAACTTCAGCTCCTTGATGTACATGCATGCTTCTGAAAATACCTGTGTCTTGCATAGTTTGAAGTCAGGAAATGGTGGTATTGAGAAAAGGGGATATAGCTTTATTTACTGCACAATCAAAGCTTTTTAGTTTTTTTTTTTTTACACAGTTTAATTGTAGACCAAACCTGCGTAAGTAGTTTGTAATGCAATTTTGGGCCTAGTTCTTTTACCAGGCTTCTGTGCTGTGCTCCAACCTTCCAGATCTAGTGTAGTGAATTGAGAACAATGCTAACTGTGTTTTTTCTTCACCTACTTGTGGCTGTTGTTTACGTAACAGTTACATTTATAAACAAGGCAGACTTTCAGCCTGGCTATTCTAAGACTTGCTCTCAAATTGAACATTTTTTCCCAACTCTTTGCGTTTATTGATTTGCAGTGTATAGCAGCATTCACACCATTCTAGTATGACGAGCAAGAGTCTGCATTAGGAATCCAAGCTGTAATGTCCTGTGGTACAGACGGCACTGCTACTCTATAGGTGACTGGCTTCCCAGTGGTTGAGAAGCCAGTTAATTCTCAACTACTTTTTTTTTTTTTTGAAAGAAATTCTAAGCAACAGGTTTTTTCAGAGATAAAATCATGTGCCTTCATCTTTTAAATTAGGAAGTTACACTCTGAGAACTGGTAGAATAGCCTCTCTTGTTGATTTAAAAACAGATTACTCACAGAAAATTGAGCTTGCACTATAACTGTTGAAGAATCTGGTGCTTACGTGTGACTTCATACAAATTTCAGTTTGCTTTTGTTATTAAAATATTTCAGCTTTTGAAGCAGCCGAAATAATTTATGTGGTAAATTTCTACAAACTGAAGGTGCTTGTACAGTAAATTAGGCTTGGAAATGTCACTACCCTTGCATAGCAGATTTTTGTTCTGATGTGTTTATAGTTATAGTCTAGTTCAAGAATGAAAGTAGGTGAAGTACGAGTATCGGCACTGTTCTTAATACTGTACATATGCACTGATAGATGCAGTAGGATTTGTGCTGTGTGTGCATTTAACTGTTTCAAGTAGGTTGTGAACTTACAAGCAAGAAGACGTAGCAATTACGTTGGCCATGTTCAAGATCATACAAGATAAAATTACTTGGATTAGTAGGAGTACATTAAAATCTAATGCTTGGGTTCTAACCTGTCTTTTCATTAAAAGTGTTAGGTTAAACTAGACCAACTTACAGATTCCACTTTACTGGAACACTTACTGTTAAATAGTTCTCAGCTGTGGAATGCTTCTGGGAAGAAAATGACTTCATTTCATCTTTCAATGCTGGGGGAGGGGGAGAAACAAATATATGTTTGTTTTTTTTTTTCCAGAGGGTGCAAAATGTTTAAAATTTAGTAGGTCCACCCTGAATTTCATGGAAAATACTTGATCAGAAGAACTAACTTGCAATTTGTTTCCATTATGGGTTACACTTCAGTGCCCTGAAGAAGGTAATTACAGCTCACGGGGTGCCGATTTTAAAACAGGCATCCACAGCTTTTTGAGAATACAGCACCTACAAACTCAGTTCTCTACAACGCACTTTTCACTGATAAAAGTTTACTTGCAAGTTTTTTTTTAAGCATGTTTGCGTAAAATTATTAAACTGGGGAGTCAAACTGTTATTCTTACTGCTTGGGTACATATTTCTGTTATACAGGAAAAGTCTGTAAAATTGCATGATTTAAGAGCTCTCAGCAAATACTTCTCAAGCCTATACTTAAGACAGGATCCTTAAGGAACTTTACCATGTCTGCTTGGCACTGCAGTATGTGGAAGCAGTACTTCAGCCCTAAGGAGCAGTCCATCCTGGTTTGCAAGAAACCTTAACATGTGGAAAAAAAAAAAAAACAAAAAACAAAAAACAAAAAACAAAAAAACAAAACAAAACAAAAAAAAACCCACAGAAAAGGTGGGGGTTTGTTCATTAATTCTGGCTTCATGCTGAATCCCTACACGTGTTCCAGGACATGGGCTGACTCAGATATTGCTGCCTGAAGAAAACTTTTCTGTGCAGTGCTGCATGCCTTGCAGCAAAATAGAGAGCCCGTGCTTTATTCTGTGGCTCATGCATGATGGTTTATGTCTTCCTCCTGTTTCTTTAAAGCTCAAGAACTTAAATCTGTTTCCTCACTGGTATGGAAATGGCATATCAGTGCTAAGTAGAAAGTACTTACAGCTAGTTGTGGGTTGAACCTATGTAAAGTTACAGATTTTATTCAATTTCCATTATGTTATCTTGAAGAGGGTTTGTATTGGTCAGCTCTTTGATTTTAGTAAATAAAATCTGTAACTATCTATCTATAACATTGGTTGTACTGATGATTGTGACTTTGTTATTCATGGATGTAGAAACTGAAGCACACAATTTAAAAAGCAATGACTCAATTGACTTTTCTTCTATAATGTAATTTCTCTCTAAAATTAAATGACTTTATGTACAATCTTACTGAAGTATAAGAATTACTGATTAGAGTGAAATGTAAAGCTTGTGCTGCTATTCTTTCACTGTAGAATGTTTAATATTGCCTTAAACCAGCTAGCAACACAGATAACGTTTGTGCCAGTAAAAACAGCAGTAGTATTTTCAGAGCCAGTCATTGAAGGTGGATGAGGGGCCCACTGAACACGATGGGAAGAAAAACCTTTTTTTTTTAATAATGTTAGACTAAGCAAGGGGAGTATGTGATGTTCAGTCACTTTTTTTAAGTATTTAAGAAAGAACACATTTTTTGGTCCATATAATTTGTTATTAAAATAACTGAGTGTGCAGAATGTGCCCTTCCATTTGTGCTGTGTTCCCTGAAGCTGTAGGGGGTGTGTGGCAAGTACCTGTATTCCTCAGCTCACTTACAGCACTCCTGGCAGCGCCACACCATCCCCCTCAGTGACTTCTCTCAGGGGAGGTGACTGTGGTGCCCCTTAGCAGAACCTCTGAGCACTAAGATGGCACGGTATGGTAAAGCAACCCCAAGGAAAAGAAACAGCTTTAGAAATTTATTCAGAATATAAGAACATTTGTAAAATAAGTATTATAAATGTCTCTGTATAAATAAATGCAGTTTTTACAATTCTATATCAAATAAACACAGAATAGCTATTTTACAGCAGCTAGTACACTAAAAACCAGCAACACATTTAAAGCTAATTCAGCAAGGTGAAAAGATTCTAAAATTACAATGTATGGTACAGTATTAAATGAGGTTTAAAATGAGAAACTCCTAATAGAAACAGCAGAACAATACTGACATCAATGCAATTTTAGTCACGTGTGTGCTTTTCGATAGCTAACAGTACATTCAAGCTGGTGAAGATTTATATGCTTAGTTAGTTAGAAAAAAAAAAGTACTTTTTTCTGAACACAAAGAAATAAGTTTCATGCATTCAGCAATTTAGAAAATAAGACACCCCAAGATTAATTAACGAGTGAACAACATATGTGGTTCTTGCCAAGAGAAACTATTTTTCTTGCTTTGTTAATGTATTGATTCCACAACAAGTGTTAGGTGAATTGTTAGGTCACTCAAGGTGATTTGTGTCAGTGATGAAGTACTTGTCCCTGCACTGTACTGGTCCATACGCTGGTGTGCTACCTGTTCAGTTACATAAAGGAACTTGTTTCTTGGTACCTAGTCGTAGGATTGGTGCCATTTTAATCAGAGATACCAGTTTCCACAATACCAGTAAACCCTTCACCGTGTCCCCACTGCCCTACTGTAGAATGCTGACAAGCAGTAGCTGATGGCTAAGGCAAAGTAACTTTTGTTTTGGCAAATTACAGCTGCTGCTGGGGCTGTCTGATACCAGTCTTGCTGTTCTACCTAAGAGTCCTATGGGAAGAAAAGGAATGTGGCTTATATACAGTTTATGATTTATAATTAATTCTTGAGCACATTTAGAGCACTGCTGGTAGGGAAGATACACAGTAAATGTAGTAAAACAACATTGTGCAGAACCAGCAAATTATTAGGCCTTAGGAAGACTGCAAGGAACACTGCAACTTTCTGTGCTTCCTAATGTACATCTTTTCTATAAAGACAGGTTCAAATACTTTAAGCCTTATTGCATTACATTAACTTAATGGCTTCTTCAGCTACCAAGGAATAGGAAAATAGGGCATGAGGAAAGCCCGTGTAAGAGTATTGTCTAACTATCTTAAGTGAGAGGTTTATTTCACTCTGGCAGTTTGAGATGACCTTACACTAGATGGGTGTTCTAGATCCAAGAAGACAAAACTGTAAATGCCATAGGAAATGATCAGCTGTGTGCTTTTTATTTCTTCAAACACAAGTGTGGTCAGCTACCACTGAAACATGGCAAAAACAAAAAGCGTGGTTGACAAGAAACCTGTTGACCAAAGAAAACCAGGACATTTAGCAAAACCGGAGCAACAATATTTATTCCCTCAACAGTCTGGTTTCAAAAATATCCATTTGTATTATAAATTAAGAGGTACAATTAGCTTGACAGAGAGGACTGATGTAACCCAACCCTAGGGCATCACTACCTACCTACAACTCAGTTTTGAAATCAGCATTGTTTTTATGTGCTGCTGCAATCAACCACTTAGGGTGCTGGCTTTGTTGCTCATCTATCACACTCTGGAGAAGTATGAAATAATTATTACTACCCTAAGAAAGAAGAAAATGGAAGCCACAGTAGAATTAGAATAGAAATTACCTTCAGCGTGCTTTAGGAGTTTGCCAGGTATGTTTGTTAGTAAGTTAAACAGAGGTGCCAATAATGAAATCAGAGGTGTAATGAACACAAACTGCTCCAGATTCAGTTGAAATCAACACTTAACAACAATGCCGTATTCTGAACGCAAATTCTCACACCTGTAAGTCTAAGCCAGTACTAGATAAAATCAATCTTCTAAAAATACTTTGTTTGAACTAGGAATTGTAGGACTACATGAGAAAAGTTTTTGTAATTCTACATATAACAGAACGTGAGGTGCAACTCAACACGTAAAACAACAATGACGGACAACTCCTGAAGTCTGACTTACTGGAGAGAACTGAGATTGAAAAATGCAAGTACAAGAGTAACAGCAACAGGCTTACAATGTTAATGTTTGGCCAAACTAAAGACAAATGTAAACACGGAAATTGTCTTCTGCACTCAGTCAAGAAAAAACAAAATCCATCTAAGATGGGAACTAGGGCAGTCTCCCATCTTCGCTCTGTCAAGAAATCAACCCAATCCCCATGCTCCACTTAACACAATAGGCCAACATCTCAATTAATTCACATGATAATGCACTAACATGATGTGGCTTAAACAAGAGAGCAGTAAAAGTAACAAAAGTTAACCTACAAAGTTCTATGAAGACCTCATTCACATTCTGTTTGTGGCTGTACACCCATACACCTACACATCTATAGTTTTGTGTATATGTACTCAATATGAAACAGGTACATTTCTACTAAGTACCTTTTTTGGTTAAAAGTATTAAAAGATGTCACTCTACCTCATGACAAAAGAAAGATGCACTAAAATCTCTATAGGTGACAAAGACTGCCTACCCTCTTACGGAAAATCATGGCTATAATGTACTGACAAGAAAACTCAACTTTCACAAGTTAGTTGCCAACAAACACCGTGCAATGTAAATAAATGCCAGGTGATGGCTTGTAATCTCTGAACCAACCTTGGCACAGACTATTTATCTGGCATGGTAAAACTTACAGCCTTCAGTCCTCTTACAGACTCTCATGAAATAAACCATCCTCTGAAGAGATGCAAGATGCAACTTGTTTTAAAAACTGTTTCATCCCCTCCCCAAATCAGAAGCAGCTTTCCTACCGTATCGGCACTGTTAGTTAACAGTACTGCTACTGTGGAGCACAAAGCAAACAAGCCTATGAGCTTCCTGAACTGCAGCCATCTGTTTAGATGGCTTAACCATCTAAATATGTCTTAAGTACAGCCATGTGCAGAGGGACTCCAGAATCAGAGAAACTCAGATTACCTCCAACCTGCCCAAATTAAAACCTATCAACATGAAGTATTTTCCTATGTGATACTATTATCCATAGGACATAAAACGGAAGAGAACCTTTTTGAGTAAAGACATAATGACACAGACAATGAACATAATTATAGCATGATAATTCAGGCACTGCCATTTTATATTATTAAACAGTCCTTAGTTAATGCTTAGATTATCCCCATAACTCCCGGCTGGACAGCTGAGATCTGAGATGCTGCTGAACTGTGCCTGTGTTGATAGGTCAGACCTCAGCACTGAAGCAACCTAAAAGCCAGCCTCCAAAATAAAGAAATTTGTGATGGCACTAAGATCTTTGAAAGAGATGCACTTAAAGTGAAGTCTCATTTGTGTGTGGTCTAGAGTTCTCTTCTTCTAGTAAAGCTATTCTTTGTTTGAGCATCCTGACTTGTGTTTCATGTCTCTCCACCATGGCCATCATTTGTGATTCCAGTTTCTTCAGCTTATTTTGATGCTTTTTCTTTGCTTTTTCATATGCTGCTACCAAGTTGCTGTTAGAAACACAAGGCAATACAAAGTCATTCAAAAAAGCTTGCTCACAGCAAGTTCAAAAAAATAATGCCAACCAAAAACAAAACGTGTTTTTCAGCACCCTCAAAAGCTCGGTCCCTCTTCCTGAAATTTACTGGAGCTTTAAGACTCATTTGATCTACAGCTCACTGATCCAAACATGAATCAGTGCTAACCTCTGTACCTTCTCTGGACAAGTACACAGCTTTACCAATAAACTAGTTACTCAAAAATATTTGAACATGGTTCAATATATAAAGAAGACTTAGTATACTAAATACGAGAGTTGGTATACTGTACTAGAACATTAAACATGTAATGCTTTATGATTCTCTTGCGGCCAGAGACTGATCACAAAAGTCCAGCACTGAGTAAACAGTTGCATTTGAAAATTAACATGAGAGTATGACACCTTGTGCTGATTTGTCAGCTGCTAAATATCTTCTATATAAATATCTTTTACGTATCCACCTGGTTCAGCAGGAGAGCTTGAGGCAGGTGCTGTCTCACACCACAAGGGCTTTCTCTCCCTAGTGTAACATACTAATGAAAATTACACTGTGTAGGCTCCTTGCAGGAAAGGCAGATAAAACCCATATTCTCGTATCAACCCACACGTACTGACCGAGCAATAAATTTTAAGTGTGATTACTGAAGGTGGTTTGTTAAAGAGGCTGGAGCCAGAGAAAAAGGAGAAATTTAAACCAAATAACAGACTTGGAAGTCTGATTAAATGGGGGGACTTAGGTTTTTGTTTGTTTTAAATAATATTGCACTTCCTAGTAACTCAGTTACGATTAACCTGTTCCCTCCAGTCTGTTTTTAGCTATGTAGTTTTCAGCATCCTAGCTAGGAGGTTTTACCCTCCTCCACATCTAACCTTCAGGATTCAACTTGCGTGAATGCAAGGATCCAGAAATGGTCATTATGACATGGTGAGGATTGCAGTGCATTACTAGAACAAAGCGAAAAAAAAAAAAAAATCAATGGTGCATCCATCTGCGGGGAGATCCTTTACCTGTTTGCCCTTTTCAGGTCATTAACAAATTCTGCGGACTGCTGATGTCTGATTTCACTGCTTTTTGTGAGCCTCTCCAAAGCACTCACCAGCTCCTGCACTCTAGCTTTCAGTTTCTTCTCTCTGTATTGGAAGAAAAGGAAGGAGAAAACTATTTTTAAAACAGAAACGACACTTGAGCTTGCAAAAGCATGAACGGTAAACAAGTTTCTTCCTAAGTCGTGTTTGCAGGTGAAAATATTTAATATAATTTAACTCAGACAATGAAGGAAGTCATTCTTATGCCAAGCTTTTCCAAAAACTGACTTTATAAAATTCACTGTTTTAGAATACAGGCTCAGAGGCACAGCAAACAAAAAGAGGAAACCCCTGTGGTTGGGCATAGCCTTGTATGTACCAAATCACACTAATAAGTAGTCACAATGTATTTTTTTTTAAGGGTACCTGGAACGTGTCAACTTGTATGTCTTGATTTAGGTAACAAAATAATCCATAAAGAGAAACCAAGCATCGTGATGATCACATCATAAGAATTTTGTTTAACAATAGCATACCAGAATTGCCCTTAAGCTTGATTTACTAAACAAATCTGTATTTAGCAATGACTACAGATGGAGAGCAATGTCACTTGATTTCAGTTAAGGTCTCCAATTTACCCGAGTGATCTAAACTACAGTGTGAATTACAGTAGATAAGTGGTTTCCTTAGGAGCCAGCAAGTCCAGTTCATATGGCAGTGAGAAGAAGAAGAAGGTAAGAACAAGAGAGGGGAGGACAGGAAAGGTCAAGCAAAAGAAATACGAAAGAACGAGCACAGGAATTTTTTTCTATCAATCAGTACTCTTTCAAATAAACCTCAATAGTGAGGTTTAAAACACCAGTAAGTACAATGTAATTACTAATACTTAAAATAGCTACAAATTACTAACCGGAAACTAATTACAAGTGTGCCAAAACAGGAGTAAGGTATCTTATCAAATCTCTAAGAGCAAAAGAAAAGTGGATAATACAGAAGTTCTAGGGAGGATTTCAGCTGGCTCTCAGAAGCACCACACAGTGAGGGGGCAGGTGGCAGGGGCAGGGCCTCCTTAGGGCAGCTCCAAGCAGCCTGTGGCCTCATGCACAAGGCCTTCCCTCTTCACCCCAGCTGTTGGTGCAGAGATGAGGGGGCCCTTCCCTGGAACTCATCCTCATGGCACAGGCAGTTCAGAGAGGACTGGGGGGGTGGGGGAGGAGGGTGGGGAGGGAAAGGCAATAATACCATACACTGGGACAAGAGAGAGATTTTGTAATGCCAAACCTTACATGGGAAACCTTGCACATATAGAGGTATGTGCCTCTGCTTTATGTCCTTGAACCACTTTGCAATGATTTGGTTTTCCTCATTTTCGTTGCAGCGTGGCTATGCCAGTAAGCTGGACTTCCTCTAAACAAAGCCACCACATGGGCTGCAGGAGCCATGTAGGAGTGAGCACTCCTCACACACCATAGCATCTGGGCACCACCCCCACAATGCTCACAGAGCAGCTGCCCAGCTGCAGCTGGGAAACAATGTGCCTGCGGGCACCGCACCACTGGAACGCAGTTCTAGGAGAGAACGCTGAAGCCAGGGCAGAGTGTGAAGCCTGACAGCTGGGCGAAACCCCATCCTAAACTGAAACGAACACTCCCTTGTACAGAGGAAGACAATCACTTCTCCACACTGAAGTTACCCTGTCAGAACACCAAAAAATTTTCTCTAAGAGAGCTGGACATGTGTTTATAACCCGACATGTTGTGAAGGCCTCCTGCAGGCCGCACAGAAGCTGTTTGCCTGCTCACTGCGTGCAGTGCCTGGGCTGGCCCAGCTGCGGCAGCATCCTACAACCAGACACAGCCAGACATGACAGCATGTGACACACTGCGCCGTGTCCATCTGCCTCAGCAACAGAACAGCTTTGAAAACGACCGGGGAAATATTCCAACACGCTGCAAATGCTGACGTACTGGCCAGGTTAAAGAGAGGCCTTGTGATGAGGAACTGTCAGTATTCCTTACACGTCCTTTCACTGAATTACTGCACTCTTTTTTCAAACTACTCAATCTTTTTCCTTAGGGATTAAAAGCTCACCACCTCCCACCCCAAATACAAATTTTATTCCTTTACATTCCTTTTTAGCTGATGGAACGCCTCAGCACAGTGTACCCTTTGAAATTTGTTTTCTGCAAAGAAAACAGGAACTAAACCAGTTTTTACATGCAGATGAAGACAAATAAGAAACCCATCACGGATCAGACATGTCAGCCAATATGTGTGCACTGCTGTAAGAACCACATCATGTGGGACTGCAGGTGGTGTGAATTAGGTGTCCATCAGCTCTGAAGGACTCAGATAGGGGCTGTAGGGAAGGCTCAGTAGCACAGTATCCTGCACTGCAGCTAGGCATGGAAAAAACATGTGCAGTGTCTGGGGAGAGAAAAACTAAAATTCCTATCTATCTGGTCAATGCAACATTATGTGGGAGAAAAGGAACAGCTGTGAAAACACCGTGTACAGTCCCAAGGGAAGGAACCCTGCAGAGCCACAAGACATAGCAGCCACGATCCCTGAATACACCTGGGGTAACAAAAGCCACGTGGAAAGAAACACAGTGGGGAAGGCTTGGAGGAACTTTTCACACAGAATGAAGTTTGGCTACTAAGGTGACTGTTACCTGGTAAAACCATTGTTAGCTTTTGTCAGCTTTTGCACTCACGCCTTCCAACCAGTCCAACCACTCTGTCTGAACTCAGTTAAAGCATCAAGAGATTATTTCTTTTAAATCTGTCCTGCAACATCTTTGTCTACTGCTTGCCAAAGACACAGTGAGCAGAGTGCTAACACCCTGGACCTCTGTGAGCTGCTTACACAACTCCCAGATGCCAGCTCTGAGCCCCCGACATACACAGGTAACAAAGTGTAATGCTACAAATCTGGGTGCATGAAAGGTAGATTTATGCCACTAGGACACATGCATTCTCTAGTGTGTAGTGATGAGATCCAGACAGATCTGTTGCCTTTTCTTGATGTTGAGGTCAGTGGAAGAGTACTTGCCAGTGCCTGCTCTCCCATGCTCATAATGCTTACTCTTCTCATTTCTAACACTTATCCTCATTTGTGTCTTTCCAGAACTTATTCTTTAGTCTGGCAGCAAATACAAGTAACAGCGGATTCTGAGGTGCTCTCTTCATTCCTTTGAAGCATTATGGAATTAGCTGTCTGCGTGAGATTTCCACAACCACTTTACTTTCCTAATTGCTACTGCAAACCAGCACGATCATAGAATCTTAGAACTGTTTGAGTCAGAAGAGACCCCTAAAGTTCACCTAATCCAACTTCTCTGGAATGAACATCCACACCTTGACCTGGGTTCTCAGAGCCCCACCCAGCCTGACCTTGAAAGTCACCAGGGATGGAGCACCTACCACCTCTTTGGGCAACCTGTTCCAGTGCCTCACCACCCTTACTGTAAAAAACTTATATCCTTATATCCTGTCAAAATCTCCCCTTTTTAAGTTTGAAACCATTCTCCTGTGTCACAACAGAACCTGCAGAGCCTGTCCACTTCTTTCTTACAGCCCCCCCTTTAGATACTAAAACACTGCTCTCAGGTCACCCTGAAGCCTTCTCTTCTCCAGGCTGAAGAGCCCCAGCTCTCTCAGCCTGTCCTTGTAGGAGAGGTGTTCCATCCCCTGGATCATTTTTGTGGCCCTCCTCTGGGCACACTCCAACAGGTCCATGTCTCTCTGGTACCGAAGACCTCGGGATTTGGATGCTGTACCCCAGGTGAGGTCCCACCCGTGCAGAGTAGAGGGATAGGATCATCTCCCTTGCCCTCCTGGCTGTGCTTCTTTTGATGCATTCCAGGGTACGATTGTTTTTCTGAGCTGTGAGGGCACACTGCTGGCTCATGTCCAGCTTGCTATCCACCAGTACCCCCAGGTCCTTTTTTGGAAGGGCTGTGTTCAGTGATCTGAGGAATCAGCCACTACAGGCTTAATAAAACAGGATATTTTAAAACAATAGTCCTAGTCATATGCAGCATCTTTTCCAAAATGAGCAAGTGTCAAAACTGTGAACCAGGGGTGGAGACACATTTCATGCCACCACATGAACATCCTGTTAGGGGCTGTCTTACAGTTGCGGCATGGCCTTCTGCTGTCAGCTTCTAGAGCAGAACCTAGTGGAGAAGCCTGCATGCCAAGCTCACACTGCTGCCCTACCCCTGGGCTGTAGTACAGACAAGAATGAAGCCTGAGAAAGCAACTGTGTGTTTTTTGATGGAAAGAGAGCAGAAGCAAACATTTTTAGGTGAACACTACTTTTATGATCCCCCAACTCACAACTTAACTGGACTGCAGAAGTCAGCACAGCTTTTCTCTCACCAGTTCCTCTTCCAATTAGCTACTGCAGCTAGAATGGCAGAAAACACAGCCACAGACACCTCATGGGCATAAAGAAAATCAGTGTGTGTTCCCAGAAAAGGGAACAAGCTAATGATCTGAGAGTATGCTTCACTTCCAGCACAGAGACTCTATGCTGAAGGGCAATTAGAAAATCAGTTGGGGAATCCCTTGACTACAGTTTCCAAGAAGAAGTTCAGAATAGTGTATTTGGAGGCCTAGAGCCTATTGTGACATCCACTAAAACAGTACATCTAATAGAATGTAGAATATGCTGGTAACAAAAACTTTCGTTCTTTATTTTCACCATCAAAACATTCAGTGGGCAGTTGCTAAGCAGTTTTTAAGGGCTTTTTGTTTCAGACTTATGGGATGGTTTTAATAGAAAAGCAAGCTGATAGGGCTGAGCATTTTATCTGGTTTCAAGGCTACCACTGCAGAGAAGGTGGAATCTTGCCAGAGCCATACAGGAAATTATATAACATAGGGTACATTTCTGAAGTTTCTGTCAATTTGGCCTCCATACAACAACACCAGGTTTGGCCCAGAATAATCTGAGGTCTTCAGCACCTTCTATTTTCTCTTCTGTCTGGGATTTTTGAGGCATGTTCAGATTTATATGCCAGAAATGTTCCTAGGCAAATTTTTCTGCCCTTACTCATCTCATGAAGAATTCCCATATGTCACAAACAGAAAGCCGCCCTTCCCTGGCATTTGGAGAACCAATCCTTCTGCTCATGGCTTGGAGTGCCCCCAGCTAACTCCCTTCTGGTGAAAGCATAAGCTATAGCTCCTTTGCCCTGGGGTCAAGAGACCTTCAGCTCTTGCCAAATCTGGGGTGAGAGAGGAACGAGCTCTCTCCAAATCAGGAGGTACAAACAGGGCTGAGGAGTTGGGAGCCTCTGGGAGCTTTTTATCCAACATCTCACCATCCAAAGGAGCATCTCTTTCCCCATCAGGAAGCACTGCTGCTACAAAGCAGAGCCTTTCAAACTCCTGGGCCTGAGTCAGTGGGGCACTCTGAGTTCCAGTACAGTCTCTGCCCCTGTGCTCACATATAAAAAACTCTGGGCAGCAGCTGTGCAGTGGACTCTGGGGAAAAAAGGCCCCAGCGCTCCTCCTGTGCACAGGTGCCCATACTGGCTGGCCAGGCACTGGGGCTTGCTGAAGCGAGGGGAAACCCCACAGAACAGGACACCCATGCCTTCTACTTCCTGTGAGCAGCTCCTAGCCCCTTTCCTGATATCCTGGCACACTATCATTTCCTTCTGCCATCTCCAGGTTCAGCTGAACAGGGCGACATGCAATTATTTTTTCTAGGCATTCAACTCCTCTTTCCCCAGGAGGTCACAGATGGACATTCAAAAGGAATGCACATAAATTCTCCTTTCATCAGCAGTTTAAACTAACATCTTATGTCAGTCTTGCATGCAGAATCCCCAGGCCAATTCCCAAGCACGCCTGCCTCACTGGTTTGAACTAGCCTGCTGCAGAAACCAGCTAATACGTAACAGATTTTATATTTTTTTTTAAGAAGCACCAAACAGCACTACTCGAGTGCTAAAGGACTGTTAAAATAGCCCTCCCAAAATGCTCTATCTTCCTGGTTCACCTCCTTGGGCATTGGTAGATGATAGAATACCAGCACTGACTGCTACCCACACGAAGTACCCTTTTCTGACCACAAAGATGATGCTAAATGCTTTAAAATGGCACTGCTTTTTTGATGCTTTTTTTGTCAAGCACCCTGAGTACGTCTCAAAATTCAGCACGCACCACAGGCATGTGTTGAACTGGTAGCCCTGAGATGATCCTGGAAATCGGCCAGCAGCTGGACAGGAGAGAAGGCCCTGGGGGAAGTTGTGACAACTGTGATAACCTACCTGGTGATAAGGAGAACTACTTATTCCACGTGAACAAATTATACAAATAACAGTTATCTGCAACGCATGTAGCAAAAATAGCTACCTAAGGCGCCTCTGAGGAGCCTGAGCTTTATATCACTGTGAGTCATCTTCTCGCAAGAACCCTCTCAGCTGGGCTCTCCAGGGGAATTTCCACAGGGACACCATGCGCTCCAAACCCTTCAGGGAGCCAAGGGAAACCACAACAGTGCTGTCACAAAATAGATAGAGATCTCTGAAATATGCAATCACCGTAATCCAAGTCAGAGTTCTATATCCCCCCATTTTATGGATGAGACAACAAGAGATCAGGAATAAGCAAATATAAAATACAAAATAAGCAAAAAGCACACCAGATAAGGCACAGATGATACTGAAAAACTTCTCAGTAGTTCATTCTTGACAAACTGCCCCCCACTCCTCCAATTTTCTCAACTGTTTGTTCACTCTGCTGACCAAGAAGAAAGGATTTTCCTGATTCAATTTTTTTAGACTAATTTTCAATCCGAATTATTACAATATGATATGTTTCCAGCCTTCCTCTTTTCACTTCCAAGAAGTGGCTTTACTGATAGTCAAGATGGGCTTGAATTTGAAAGACCTACTACTGGATACAACCATCAAGAAAATAGGGGTGGCCCTTGGAAACATGCCAAGTTAAGATGTAGTCACATGAAGTTTGTGAAAGTTTAAAATAAAGGCTTGTGTCTTAATTTAATTTTGACAGACATAATGCTAGGATACAGCCACTGCCATGCTTTGGCACAGCTTTCTGTTGAAATGGTTGCACTCCAAAACAAGAAGGCTGGCACAGCACAGGGTTGTGGTCTTCACAAAGGCATAAGGACCTAAGACTACAAAGAACCACTGCTGTGTCTAAGTAAACCAGACAGAAGCTACTGCAGTAAGACACAATTCTATATCCTACTTGATATACCTACTAGAACACGCATGTCCAATCTGCAGCCTGTGGGCCACATGTGGCCTGGCACAGCTATCACTGCGGCCCTTCCCCGAGTCTACCAGCCCCAGGAGCACACCCACCGCTCAGCAACAGCCAAACATCAGCACACTATTAATGCTGTCTGAGCTGAAAATAGGGCACAAAGAGGGCGCAGTGCAGTGCCAGCTCAAGTTATGGCAAATAACGTTATACATTTTGATTCACTGGCTAAACACAGTCCCACAAAGAGCAAAAAATATGCAGGCTCTATTTCCATTTTGATAAAGAAATCTGAGAATAGGCTTCAAGACTGCAAAAAAAAATCGTTTTTTAGAACATCTGCAAGAACATTTTCAGTTGACATAAATACTTGACCTGGGAATTTTCAAATGAACCTTACAGAGTTGCAATCAGACATTCAACTCAAAAATCTGTCCATGCCTCTTTACTTCTATAAGCCCACTCCTACCAGAGAAAAACATTCCTCCCTTCACAATGACATCTTATTTGTGTCATCGCTTTTTGGCAGTGCATACGTTTGTGAACAACTATCTTCAAGGAGTAAAATTTCATCAAAAATCTTGATGAACACCTCGAAACCTCACTGAGAATTGCAGTCACTGCCATCAAACCAGGGCTATCCATTAGTTTCACAAAAATAGGGTCACGTATCCCACTAGTTCTGTGTTTTTGTTGCTCTTTTTAATAAAAAATATTAAATATTAAAATAAGTTTTGTTACTTATATACATGAACTATATTACATATTTTCTGAAGGATGCTCTGAAAGCAATGCCTCCTATTTTATTATACTGGCACACAACACTAGAAGCTGTTGTTGTTGGTACAGCACTAGAGGTTGAACCTTCCCAACAATATTCCATTACATGCTGCTGCCATGCGACAGACAGCAGCAAAGGGGAACTCTGACAAAATGGCGTCTGAGACAGAAGTGCTGATGAAGTAAACTGAATTCCTCCATGAAGAAAAAAATGGTACCCACTGACATTCACTGACACTTGCGAACATTTCTGGAGACCAAACAGAGGATGTGAGCAGTGGGCGGTCTGTTTCAGCAGTGGTGACAGCAACAGTGGGTCATCTCCACTGCTGCAGATGTTTGTGAACGTGACATACAGGCTCATGCTCATCACTGGCAAAAACGCAAGGCAAATGATGGTGTCTATGTTGAAAAATAGTGTTTTGAGATCTTGCTCTATCAAATAGTGTTATTGTGCCATTTAATCAGCTGTAGTTTCATGGACACATAGGAGACATTACTTTTGGAGTGACCTTTTTGTATGTGCCCCAAGACGATTCCTATTCACTCCATGCAGCCCTGGCATGCTGAGAGGTTGGACACCCATGACCTAGAGTTTTTAATTCCAGATAGGCAGTATGATAGCTCTATGCAATGTTTCTGTTACGACAAAAATATTGTTTGACAGTCCTTCTGATTACCACCCTTTTGCCTCTGTGTGGGGACTTTCCAATAAGTAGCATCATTTAGCAGCTTCTCCAGGTTCAGAAGTCATCAAGAGGCAGAAAATAAATCACTTCTTTGTTGTATTGCCAAATGCTATGTCATCCTTTGTGCGGCAGATACTGAATCAAACACATCTAGACTGACAAAATTCATGCGGCTCTGCACAGCACTTAGACATCATTGTTTTCTGCCAACTCATTATCCAGGCAAGGTCTGAAAAGCCAGTCTAGGTATAGCATGCTTTGTCTGCCATGACTGTTACCTCCTTCCTGCCCGAAATACCCTATTGCTTATAAAGGACCCTTTAAATACATACACAAAATACAGAAAACTCAGAAAAGAAAAAAAAAAAAGAGAGAGACAACACAACATTGAGGCTATACACCTGAACAGTTAGAGCCCTTCTACCAAGTGGAGAGGAAGATTTTCCAGTCTTGCCAACTTGGCCATTTTTCATAGAACAAACAAACTCAGTTGATAAATAAATAATAATAAACAAATCCATTACATCAACTTTGTTATCACCCTGCTAAAACAATAAAACTGGCCTCTGGCAAATACTTAAGCGCCAGTGCCAGGCCATTGGGCCGCTGGGAATACATTTTTGCTCTCTCAAGAATAAAGTATCTCCTGCCAACAAGTTTGTTTATGGATGTGTCAAATTCAAGAGAATAGTACTAATCCATAATTCCATTAGGAAAGGAGAAAAACAAAATTGCTAAAGATCGGTACAAAGTATTTATGCTTGCCTGCACTGGAACACGTCTCTAAACCAGCCATCCGAGTCTGCAACACCACTAAATTGGTAAGCTAGATTTATCTTTACAACATGGAATTTGCAGGTAACTTTTATTCCTACTGGTTATGTAGTGATCATGGATAACAAAAACCACTTCTATGGAAAGCCCCTAAGAAGGGTTTTAATGCTGAAACACTGCTAAGGGAAACCCTGAGGCTATTAGTACAAATATGTTATGAAACAGTAAATGACGAATTGCTCCTGCCTTCGATTTCTTCTGACTGGCACCAACACTGGAAACTGGGAGCTTCATGACATGTTGTTGGATTCCAGATTTAAGAAAAAAATCCACATCTGCAGAGAGAAGATAGGCTACTTCTGCAGATAAGGCTGCTGTGCTGCAAAGCTCTTTACAGACTAAGAACATCCAAATGCTTCCAAACTACCCCAGAATCGAAAGGATGATTGCATCCTGCTGTTTTTATTTTTTTTTATCTACTTCAATTAACTCAGAAGAACCTGACAGTTCTGCAGCAACAAAGAATGGGAAAGCAGCAGCTGGGGGGGAACTGCCAGAGCTTTTGTCTCTGTGAAGACAGCGTGGGAAGAGGGGTAGCAAGCAGGGCTGCTGATTGTCACCATATTCCCTCTCAGACAGAAAGAACCAAAAGCAAATATATTTTTGAATCGCATCAAGTTTGAGTCCCCTACCCTTGCAGCTGCTGGCTGTCCCACTCTGTGTTGCAGCAGCACTTGCGTAGAGGAGAATACACTTCAATTACTTTTAAAGCTCTTTTGTGAATCCATGATGGTGTAATTTTCATTGTTGTAGCTGAAGCTCCATCCATCCCAGTACCCCAGCTAAGAATTACTGGTATTTTTTTTTTTTTAGCACAGCTGTTGCTAAGCAAGTTCCAGTATGCTTTCTCCACATGCTAGACAGACCTTCTACTAACTTTCAGACAGAAGACCTCAGGATAAGACGACAAAGAACTCAGGCAGACTCAACCAGCACACTGTTTTGGGAAAAATATATGCTGTCCACACAGTCCATGGTAATGATGCTTGAGCCCCACTGGCAGTAGTAATCACATTTAGTGCAGCCATATTTCCATTACACAGAGAGCCTTCACTCCAGAATTTATGTACAGTTTAATCAGATTATTTTTCTTCCCCATTTCTGCCTGACAAACTGTACTTGCTAGGCTC
This sequence comes from Pavo muticus, assembly GCA_016647715.1. Taxonomy (NCBI): domain Eukaryota; kingdom Metazoa; phylum Chordata; class Aves; order Galliformes; family Phasianidae; genus Pavo; species Pavo muticus. The sequence continues at coordinate 479,393 of JACDJE010000355.1, forward strand.
CTGGCTAGAAATCCATGCTAATCAACTTAAAGCATAGTAGATAAAGCAATTCTTTTTTCTCTGTGCTGTCAGCAAATCACATGTCATGACTTTACTCAAGTCTCCACTAACTCAGGTCACTGGTATCTTCTCAAAATCCAAGAAGAAATAACAGGAACAGGAAAAAGTTACAGTCTGAATGAAGACAGAAGATGCCAGTGGACCTGCTCACTGGACTAGTATGGAGTGTGAGTGACATGGGGAGGCCAGGGCTCCAAGCAGTGATTATGCAAATGAGGTTGCCGATGGGTTTTATCTGCCCACATGCAAGTGACGGTTTACATCATTTTAATCACAAAACGTTGTTTCCAGCATCAAACAAACTAAACATTTAGCTACTGCCAGATTATTAACTCAATGGTAGGAGACTTATTGGTTTTGCAGCGTAATGATCTTACATTTTTACCTAATGTCTTTCAGGTGTAATTGTACCTAAGGCACATAGCAAACAATGGCAAAAGTACTTCAGGATTGAAGCACCAGAGCTGCCAGAGAGGACATTCCACTATTTAAGGGGGTGCAAACATCAGAAAAGCAAAATACATTCATTCTAGTCAGAATTCCCAGTAGCATTCTGGACAACCATCTAGTTAGATACTGTCTTACAAAAAGTAGAAGTACTCAAATAACCACTTAAACAGTGGATGTACTAATCATGGAGTTTACCACATAGCTGATGCAGTGAAAATGGCTGCACAAACAAGCACCTAGTTAATGTGTAACTGCAAGCTTTGGATAAGACCTGGCTGTTCATAAAAGCAGCTTGTCAAGACATCAATTTTCTCTTTCTTTGGAAAGCTAATGTTTCACACAACAATGTTCTCTGTAATCAAATTGTAGCTCCACTTACATACTCAGGAGGCAAACGCAGCATCTGAGTAATGAAAATCACTACAATTTCCACTGCTGTAACTCATACCCAAGTTCTAACCTGCAAACACCCATCACAGCCAAAGATCAGAATTCAAATCCTATCATTATTACAAGTTTTCTGCATACCCTCAAGCAAATTATGTCGCTGCTTTGTGTCTCATGTTCTTGCTTGAATACAGAACAAACTTCCTGACATTTCAAGCGTTTAAGGATAAAGTTCAATTGAATTTTAAAGAACTCTGAGGGGAATTAAGGGACAGGGTAGTTTGCTCTCAGTGCCATGAGGTCTGGCCAGCACGGGACTGGGATGCTGTGCTGGGGCAGTGAGCAGCAGGAGGGAGGTGCCAACAGCAGTGGGAAGGCTGCAGGATGCACCGGTAGCTCTGTGGCCATGAGGGCTGGTAAACAGCTCTGCTCTTAGAAAGGAGAGAAGTTCTGCCCCATCTGGTGCTCACTGCGGGGCCTAGTGCAGCACAGCTGAGCAGAACAGCTCTGCTGCAACTGTGCTGCAAAGGGACAGGCACAGGTGGGCACTGAGACTGTCATGCTGCTCACCTGGAAATGCAAGGCAGAGCAGAGAAGGCAAGGTGGGCTGGCCAGCTGGCTGTGCATTCCTCTTCCCCAGCCCCACTGCAAACCTTCCCTCTGCAGAAGTACCCACACGGATGCTCTTTGCTCTGAGTAAGCAATGGGATTGCCAGCAGGTGAAGGGGGACAGTAGAAAACCAGAACAGAGGAGCTTCAAAATGAGTCACATCCCACAGACCTGGAAAATTGTGGTAAATGGCTTTCCACAGAAACATGCCTAGGATACAATCACGTTTATCAACTTGAGCGCAAATGGTGTGTACATGACATCCCATGAAGGGAGCATAGTGGTTCTCCTCAATACATGTTCGCAGGTCTTAAGTGTGGGAGTCAAAGGGACACGGCCAACCTCTTTTCAGTGGTCTGTGGGGACAGGACAAGGGGAGACAGCCATAAATGAGCACAGGAAGTTCCGCACCAATGTGTGAAAGATCTTCTTCACAGTGAGGCTGATGGAGCACTGAAACAGGCTGCCCAGGGAGGTTGTGCAATCTTCTCTGGAGATATTCAAGACCCGTCTGGACACCTACCGTTGCAGCCTGCTGTAGGGAGCCTGCTTTGGCAGGGGGTTGGACTCAATGATCTCTAGAGGTCCCTTCAAACCCCTACAATTCTGTGATTCTGTGAATGGAGCTGAGCACCGTGGACTTTTACCTTCGCATCATAGAACAGCCTGGGTTGAAAAGGACCACAATGATCATCAAGTTTCAACCCCCCTGCCACAAGCAGGGTTGCCAGCCACTACATCAGGCTGCCCAGAGCCACATCCAGCCTGACTTTGAATGCCTCCAGGGATAGGGCATCCACAACCTCTCTGGGCAACCTGTTCCAGTGCATCACCACCCTCTGAGTGAAAAAATTCCTCCTAATATCTAACCTAAACCTCCCCTGTCTCAGTTTAAAACCATTCCCCCTTGTCCTATCACTATCCACCCTCGTAAACAGCTGTTCCCCTCCTGTTTATATGCTCCCTTCAAGTACTGGTAGGCCACAATGAGGTCTCCCTGGAGCCTTCTCTTCTCCAAGCTAAACAAGCCCAGTTCCCTCAACATTTCTTTATAGGAGAGGTGCTCCAACCCTCTGATCACCTTAGTGGCCCTCCTCTGGACCTGTTCCAAGAGCTCTGTGTCTTTCCTGCCCTGGGGGCCCCAGGCCTGGACACAGTACTCCAGATGGAGCCTCACAAGAGCTGAGTAGAGGTGGACAATCACCTCCCTCTTCCTGCTGGCCACTCCTCTTTTAGAGCAGCCCAGGATACAGTTGGCCTTCCGGGCTGCAAGCACACACTGCTGGCTCATGTCCAGCTTCTTGTCTACCAGGACCCCCAAGTTCTTCTCCACAGAGCTGCTCTCAAGGGGTTCTTTGCCCAGCCTGTACAAACACCTGAGACTGCCCCGGCCCGAGTGCAACACCTTGCACTTGGCCTTGTGGAACCTCATTAGGTTCACATGGGCCCACTTCTTCTCCAGCCTGTCCAGGTCCCTCGGGATGGCTTCCCCTCCTTCCAGTGTAGGGAAGTTCTTAACTTATCAAGTTAAGACAAAAGAGAAGGGAAGATGAGAAGAACTTTGATCTTTTTTGTTGAAGGTAAGAGTATGGGCTTGGAACTAAATGCTCCCTTAGACCTACAAAACAAGTCACATTTCTTGTAAAGGAAGCTGCTTACCGCCTGAGTGCATTTGTAAGTTCAGCTGTCAGTTCATTTTCATTGTATGGTCTCAGCTCTGCTAGTGTTAACGGTGTTGCGGTGCCATCGCTGCATTCCTGAAAAATGAGTCAAGATCATATTTGAAGTTACTGTCTTAATGGGGGAATTCTGAAAACCTCTATCACAGCTACTTTTGAAACGGTGGTGAAATAAACATCACAGTGTTGTGAAAACACAGCAGTGCATAAATATAACAAGAAATGGACTTACTAATTAGCACCACACAGACTCTTCTAAATGATTCTTAAACCACTACAGTTCATCGATTTGCACGATTCTAGTATAGCATGTGTAACTGCTGATGCCCTGTATTACTTTTTTTAAATCACACTTGAATCAAATAATTCTTACGATGCTTTGCCCAGTTAAGTGGGCAAATGCTTTATACAATTAAGTAAGGGAACAGTTATGCACTACCTCCAGATTTTGTTTTAAAACACATCATTACACCATTGAGTTTTTTTGTGGACACAGCACTAGAACAGATTACAATTTTTCTAGGTATCACTGCGTTTTCATGCAAATTATTAATGTCAATGCAGAAATTTGTTTCTTTAATATCATACTAAATGGAAAAAAGGTCTTAGTTCTCAAATCATTACAGACTGATTTGCAAAAAGAGGCTGTCGTTACAGTGCTCTAATTACTTCATAGGAATGGTATCTAATTTTTCCTGCTTAGCGTTTGGGGGGACACAGTGTTTTGCTCTCTCTTCCACTGTAAGTTTCCAGTAAGCAGCAACAATCAAGACATAACACAATCAACCAGAATAGCCTGTGAAGAATGGCTTCGTTGTAATACTCCTTAAAAAGATGAAGTTGTTTTTGTCCAGGCTTAACAGTAATTCTGCAAAGTGTTCAGAAGTAACAGCACGTACAGAACCACCTAACAATCAGAGAATAGAGGAAGGACATGAACATACTGACGAAAGCAGAATGATTAACATGCTAAAGATTACTGCAGAGAAGTAGAAAACACAACAAATAATGTTTGTGCTGACTTTGGAACTTATTTTGTCTCCTGACCTTTCCCAGTTTATCTTTGCTTCCACTGCTGGTTGAGCTGAGAGATCTCATTCTTTGCTCTTTCTGCTCTTCCACTTCAGACTTCAAGTGCTCAATATGGACAAGGTAAGCCTGTTCCTGGGCCTCTCGAGTGCTCAGCTTCAATTCCAATGCTTTCTTCTCTTTTTCCAGTAGGTAAAGTTGTGCCTTGAGCTCTGCCATCTCCTCCTGTTGAAGAAACATTATCTGAATGCTGTTTCATGGGACTGTATATCAAAAAGAAGATTAAACCAAACAAAACATTCACTCCTATTACTTGAGTGCTCTTTCCACGAAGAACACTATCAGTATCCAGAAGGCTTTTTAAGTCAGCACACTCTATTTGTCAGGAAGGCCACTATGTGTTACAAGTGAGTATCACAAGCCGCACCATCCCCTCTCAGACATAACTAAGAGGCAACAGTTCAGATATCATGCTGCCTAGAGTACTGTCTATCTGAGAAGGTTGCCAGATGCTGAAATTTCTTCAGTTCTAGTTCGTCCTTCATGTCCCTTCATGTCATCCTTCCTAAACACAAGAGTGTCTGAGATCCTCATCAAATGACCCCCTAAATGCCAGCTTCCAATTTGGTTCATCTCATTACAATGAAATATACTTGAAGGAGGAGGACAGCAAACGCAAATCATCTATTCTTGCCTTACACCCAGCCTCTGTAGTACAAGTAGTCAACAAGGGCAACTATGTATGGCATCACCAGATGTCTGTTTTTAATTTTCCTTCTCTACATGGCCAGAATACTAACTACTCACAACTGGAGGGTCACAAAGCTGCAGTTTTAAAAATTCTTCCATAAATATGATTCACAGAAGGTAGACAATGGTACATCGTAGAACCAAGTCCAATTCTGAAAGCTAGTTCACATACAAATGACCTACCATTTGACAGGTCTGTCAATCATAGTAACACAACCATTGCTATGTGGGGACAGCCTCTCTACTCAAACATCTACTCTGGCAGTGGCTGGGCAGAAGCATATGAACAAAGCATGAATGAGCAGGATTGAATGAAGTTCCAGCACTCACTCTTAACATCCCACAACTTTGCAATTGATGGGCTGCCTTAAACTAGAAGTCCCTTTGTGTTTAACGACTGTTTGGAAAAGTTTATTCCATGGAATGTCCAGTCATTTTGAACTTATGAAAATCCAGTATCCACAAAATACTTACAAAAATAATCCTAAAATATACACACAAAATCACACCATCTGAGACACAAGATACCTCCAAAAAACAGCAACTAAAAAGCTGGAACCACAGTCTCATTATTAAAACATGGCAAGCTCTAGATGTCCTCACATGTACTTACAAGCTGAGTTCATGCACCAATTTCTTTACTGAAGTTCTGAACAAATTTTTCACTTCGTAAACATTTCAGAAAGAAATAATTGTTGGATATCCAGCTAAAAACAAATCACTACTTATTTTTTATACCAAAAAAACATATTCTAGTCACAAGAATCTCTGAGATGCCTTGTCTAACTCGTCAAAAATATTTGTTGGTATGACGTTTGTTATTAGCAAAGATTATATAAACGATGCTGGAACATATTCAGAGTAATCTTCTCTGAATAAGAGAATTTATGTTCCTAACAAAAATTCATTGTCTAGATTAAGTGTAGGCAGTGCATACAGGTATAGTACAGTTACAGAGAAAATACTGTAACCAAAGTAATCTTAGACTTTTTCAGAAATACAAACCATGCAAAAATAAAATCGGCATCCTAAAACTCCTCAGGCTTGGAAAAGTTTGTATGAGCTTTAAAATCATCCATTTTTTCATTTACTTGTTTATGAATTGAAATTCAGAAGCACAATCAGTTTCATTCTACGTGATTTACAGAAACTTAGCTGTTAGGCAAACTTTAACAACATTAATTTCCCCGTCAATAGCAAAAAATGTAAATAACTGATAAACGATGAGGCAAGTTAGTTATAGTCACTAAAATGGATTGTCTAACTGTATGTGCTTAGCTTCTTAATCCTCTATTTCTAAAGCCATTAATCTACTTAGCCTGGTTCGTGAAGGCTGAGAAGCAATTTACGCAGAGTATTCTGGCACTTACGTGAATATAAGATACTCCTGACAGAGGGTTATAGTCTACCTTCATGGGAAGGGCATGACGAAATATTCCAAGGCTGGAAGCTGAAGCTAAGCAAATTCAGCCTAGAAGTAAGGAACATTTATGTTCTAAAAGAAAAGGAGAATTTAACCTCTGGAACAACAGATCTGTGGAACTTACTTTATTCATCACTTAAAAGTTTCTATTTAAAGACGACGTGTTTGTTTACACTGTCTACTAGCTCAGAATAAACATGAGGGCCAGTGGTGAGTTAACTACTTCGTTTTTGAAGACAGCAAACTTAGATCATTATGCAGTCTCATATCATGAATACCCAAATTACCCTCCATACATCAGGCTTCTCATATCAAGGCAACTGGACTTCGAAGAAGAGATGCGAAGACAAAGCAGGGGTAAAGTGCAAGAACTGTCACCTATTCCCTTAGAGAGGCTCTCGGGAAAGGAAAAAAAAATGGATGAGTGGGAAGGTTGAGATTAAAGGCTAAAATAATGGCTGAGAATTCTGTTTTAGATGTAGATTGTGGGGCAGGGTGGCAACAAGTAATATTTCACGTGAAAAGAATTTAAGTAGATCAAGTTTATTTATGGAGTTAATTAGTCTTTACATATGTAATAGCTTTTTTCAATGAAAATATGTCTTCTAAGATAGCATTCAATTTTATTTCAATGACAATATCACCTCTGCTTATCTGCTACAGTGGTTTTTTTGTTTGTTTGTTTTGTTTTGTTTAAATTACAGAATTCTAGTGAATTGTGCTGCTTAACAGAATAGCCTCCTCAGAGCACGGACCTGAAGTACAAGTGGCATGTAAAAAATGAAACAGCAGATGAGGTGGCCAGTGGTGATTCTTTCAGTCAACTGAAGATAACTTCTGTAACCCATGTAACCTCACAAGCTTAAAGTGCCAAATCTACTGGTCATTTCAGGATGAATTTCATCAAATACTGAGTACTTGCAGTTATATTCCAACCCTGAATTTGGGTGAAAACTAGAATGAAAATGAAGGACTCTTCATTTAATATAATCAGAACCACCACAACATTCTCAAAATTAAAATTTGTGCTGGATGTGGTCATATCAGAAGAATAAAACAGCAAGGAAGTTCCACAAGTCTTGAAAAAAGACTCCAAGAGGATCACTGTATACAAGATGCAATCTTTCAAAAGCAAAACAAATATCACAGTTGATAAAAGCAGTATTTTGGTTTAAGTGTATTTTACTATACACATGTACTAGAGCACTAAATGCTTAATAAGGATGACTGAAAGGATTTTTAACATTCTCAGCAAGGAGAAGATTGTACCAGTTTCATCAACGCCTGTATACAAAAGAGGAAAAATGATCAGTGTAGAAAGTTTAGACTTCTTATCTAGGTTACATGTCCTTTGGAATGCAGAAGGACAGCAAAACAAGAATTATTTACACCCATCAGAAGTAATCTCCTGCTAACTGGGGCATAACAACTGACCTCAAAGCAAGACCCACTGAATGATGACAAACCGCAGACAAGAATGTATTTAGAAACATGGCTAATTACTGTTTGAAGCAAAGATCTGGATTTTACAGAAGCCCTGGTGGACCAACAGGTCTTATATTCTGGATGAGTGAAAAATAGAACAAGGCAACAGAAGAACAGAATAAAATGTGAGCCTATCTTTTAATGAATCAGCTCTGTCAATAATAAAGAAAAAAAGGTGTAAAGGCATCTTCAGAGCACCATTAGCATAATACATAGACGTAAGAAGCAATGTAACCGGTGATCATTTTTTTCTTGGAGTCATAAGGGAAAAGTGTCAAAAGGTGCAGGATAAATGCTAACGAAGACAACTTTCAAGAACAAGGCAGCAGGTCACAAGACCCAACAATGGAGGAAATACCTGAGTAGCTCAATCAAGCTGTACCTATCCTCGCTAAGAATGCTGAAGGGAAGGAATTTACTAAGAGAAGCTACATGAAGAAGTTTTCTGCATCCTGAGTCCATCTGCTTCAAGTTAAAGACGACGACAAATGTATATACTGTTTCTAGGGAGGAATTGCATGCAGCGGTACAGGTTGGGGATGACCTGCTGGAGAGGAGCTCTGCAGAGATGGACCTGGGCATCCTGGTGGACGACAGGTTGGCCATGAGCCAGCAGTGTGCCCTTGTGGCCAAAAAGGCCAATAGCATTCTGGGCTGCATTCAAAAGAGCGTGGCCAGCAGGTCGAGGGAGGTGATCCTCCCCCTCTACTCTGCCCTGGTAAGGCCTCATCTGGAGTACTGTGTCCAGTTCTGGGCTCCCCAGTACAAAAAAGACAGGGATCTCTTGGAAAGAGTCCAGCGAAGGGTCACAAAGACGGTGAAGGGCCTTGAGCATCTCTCCTATGGAGAAAGGCTAAGTGAACTGGGTCTGTTTAGCCTTGAGAAAAGAAGACTGAGAGGGGACGTGGTCCAGGTCTATAAATATGTAAGGTGTGGGGGGCAAAGTGGTGAGGCCAGACTCTTTTCAGCAGTGTGCGGAGACAGGACAAGGGGAAACAGCCAGAAACTGGAGCATAGGAAGTTCCGTACCAATGTGCGCAAGAACTTCTTTACGGTGAGGGTGACGGAGCACTGGAACAGGCTGCCCAGGGAGGTTGTGGAGTCTCCTTCTCTCCTTATCTCCTTCTCTGGAGATATTCAAGACCCGCCTGGACGCCCACCTGTGCGACCTGGTGTAGGGAACCTGCTTTGGCAGGGGGGTTGGACTCGATCTCTGCAGGTCCCTTCCAACTCCTACGATTCTGCGTGATTCTGATTAAGTTTCATATTTCAAATACATACAAATAATATACTCTGTAAGCTGAGAAATTCATAGGCTTAGCTATGCTATAGTTTGCTAAACAGATCAGGAAGGTGTAATGCAACAGCCAGGAATGCTAATAAGGTAGTACTTTCTCCTGGGACCAAAGCATGCACAGTATAGCTCTGCCTTTGAGCCTTTTGTAATGTTTTACCCAAAGAAGAAATGGAAGTGTTTTCAATTTCTGTGGTATGAGATGCCATCTACCATCAAATCCTTTCCAAGTTTTGACAACCTTGAGTTTTTTCACCACTTCCTTTTCAGAAAATTAAAGAAATTTTCTGCAATTGTGAAGTCCAGCAAATGATAATCAATGAAAACTACTATAATGTGCTCTCTGTCAGAAAGGATCGAAGATTATTCCAGCTGCGTAAGTAAAGTGTGTGCCTGCTCCAGCACAAACCGCACAGGAACCAAACAAGAAGAAAGATGACCTCTGGGGACATTTCCTGCATTGAAAACCCAACGTACTACGTGCACCACCAAGTTATAGGTGGACACAGCATACAAAAAGCATAGAGGGGAGATTTCGGTTAGATGTTAGAAGGAAATTCTTCACACAGAGGGTGGTGAGGCATTGCCCAGGGAAAGTGTGAATGTCCCATCCTTGAAGTTGCTCAAGGCTAGGCTGGATGGGGCTTTGGGTGCAACCCTGCCCATGGCACGGGGTTGACTGGATGGGCTTTAGGGTCCCTTCCAACCCAAGCCAGACTGTGATTCTATAATTACGTTTTAGTTCATCTCTCTCAATTTTTGAAGTCAATACCGAAGCCAGGTTTAAAATTATATAACCTGTATAGCTGGTGAATAAAGGCCAGTTTGTTTAGATCCCATCTTTAGAACTGCACACATAAACCAGGCCTGAAATATGAGTTCTCCTAAAATCTCTGTTCCTGTTTGTCATTACAACACCCACTCTTTGCTCTAGCTCTAACACAAATTACAAATTTCAACACACTGTCTAGAACAGCTCTGGAATTCTGACTTCTTGAAACCACTATGGATGACAGTTTTTTTTTTTTTTTTTTTTTTTTTTTACAGACCATTCTTCCTCCCACAGCACTACTAAAAGGAGGTGAATTTGTTTTGCTTGAGTTCACAAACATTCAAGATGATCATTTGTATGCTTGTAAGTAGCGAACAGTCTCTTGGGAAGTGCTGTATCATGCTTTTTGGTCACCCTCAAGCAACTCAGCTGCTGTATCTCTTAGAAAAAGCAGCTGGTTTGTCAAGGAGAGCATTTCAAGAGTAGAGCCACGGATGAAGTTTTTGCCTAATTCAAAACATACAGCTTGTCATTGCTAATGCACTGCCTTCTGTCACTATTTTACTACTGGATTTTTGGCTTTGATTATTCACTTCAACTAAGTAACCCTTTATTACCCAGCAATCACTATCAATGCCTCCCATATGGATGACATTCTTAGCATTCTTAGCACAAGGGCTTTGTCAGCACTGTCAGTCAGTTGCATATAACTAAATTACCTTCATTGCCATAAGTTCCTGCATCAAGACCGCATTTTCTAGGTCTAACCTCTGGCTGTCTCCACGAGGTTTAACATCATAACTAAGGGGATCAATGTGAATACTCTCCAGCTCCAGCATTGTTAGTTTCACTGCTGCTCTGTCATTTTTCAACTGCTGGATGTAATCCTTCAGTCGCTGCTCATCCTCCTTTGTAAACTCCGTATCACAGCTGCTTGCAGTTGAGCTAGTAGTACTGGAAATAGAAATAACAGTATTAAAAAAAATTGGAACACATTTTGTATTTTTCTATCAAACACTCTTTAAATACTTCATCAACACAGCTGAGTCTTACTTATAAGTTCACAGAAAGGACATACGTGAAGTGGAGCGAGTGTTGCAATATTCACAAGATGCAGAGGGGTGTGACAAATTCAGAGAAGAAATTAATTCTCTAAGCTGCATGAAAAAATCAGTTTCACTGCAAAGCCAGATCTTTAGTGATGTGTAACTGCATTACTTTTTATGGAATGCTGTCTTCTGAAACAAGTCTTAAGATTTCTTAGCAATACACTAGCAGGTCAAGTTTTTCTCTGCTGCTCTGCCACTAATTCTTCATCTCCTTTGTGAAAAAGCATCAGCTAATAACAAAGTATCAGCCTGCTCCTCATTTTTATCTGCTGATGGCAATATCAGTTACTGTCTCATATTCCTTAATGGACAGCTATAGGAATCAATCCAAGAAAAAACCACTGGCAGCTATCAGATGATAGCATCTTTCAATTTATGTTAAGATAGATTGACTACACTGTATACAGACATTCCTTCAGGTCCAGATGGGTTTAAAACCAACCCATAGTTTAGCTGGATTTTAAATAAAAAGACACCATCAGCCATGTCAGAACTCTTTTTTCTATGGGCATGGTTTCAAACAAATGACTGGCCATTAGTCTGCCCCACAGATGTTTACAAAGAGAATGCAGAAAAGGAAAACTAATGTCTTGTTAAGGATAAGGGTGGCTTAGCGCTGCCTCCTCACCTACATGCATGCCAGTGCTGTAGGGGGCCGAGACTGATACAGCTTTAGAATTTCCAGGGCTGAATATAGTTGCAATAACACTTAAAGGAAAATAAAATGCTGTGTTGCTTCTATAACCTCACTCAAAGCTGCCTGCTGTCTCCCGAGGTCCTGTAATTATCTGTTGGCTGAGGGATAAGTCATCCATTAACTGTGCTTGTCTGGAATGCTAGATGATCTCAGTTATCAGCAGGGGAATAAATCACTTTCTATATCAAATTCCACTGCTGTTCAACATTTCTGTAGGAGGAAAAAAAGTCCCACCCACCACATGCTGTGAGAGTCAGGATGATGCCCTACCACGTATTATGCATCTGAAAAACGGGAAGCCTACTAAGACAGGCTTGGTTTTTCTCTTTTCTTTCTGTTCTACTTTAACTAAAGCTGCACTGATTTTTAAGTGCCTCCAATAATTCCCAATTTTTCCACATGGTCCAAGCATGACCATGGAGGAGATAGAGATTTGGCAGATCTACAAATATTTCTCAAAACCCTTCCCCCTCACAAAATATTGCATTATATTTCTTTTCCACAGTTCTCTGTGGAACTCTCTCAGTCTACTACCCATTATACCTTCTTCTCCTTACAAGTGCCATATTTTCCACAGTACTAGTAAATTGGTCTTTTCTTTTGTTTTCACCCATTTCCATCTGCAGTAAAGCACAAAACACCCAGCACTTGTACTGCACAGAAACTTTCAGGTTGAAAGAAATTTTTACTTGCTCTTCATTAGAGAATCTCAACTCTAAAGTCTCACTTTACTGAATCCATTGGCACCCCTCTGAAGTAGGTACTGATGTAAAAATCATGGAGGTAGGTAACATGAGAAATATTTAACTCTATACTGAAGCCATGCTGCAAGTTTCCTCAACATCTAAAGACAGCAATTACACAGCTTTCCTGAATTAAATGTAAAACAGCTGTTACCAAAGAAAGGGCAGCTTTGAAAGTCCACTCAGGCTTCAAACCTTGGGACACAAATTGCTCATCTTAGTTTTCACTTGCCAAGGAGAGAAAATCTAGCTCTCCTGCTGGGAATGAAAAACAAGCAAAAATGCTGATAAGTCTATTGTTACGTTGCGCTGAAACTCAAACTCGCTAGATACTCAGATTTTGGCCCTTAAAGATCTACAGCTATGCAAGTCCATCCAAACTAGGGAAGGCAGTCTGGGTCGCTGCCAGCGATACTCAGGCTGCTTTTACTTCAGTCCTGGCTGCCTGCCTGCCTGCAGCTGAGCTGGCTCCTCTGAGCAAGGTTTTTTTTTTTTTATAAATAAGATGGAGGGAAGTTCAATGGGGACACTATCTCAGCCAGCAGGAGGAGGGACAAGAAAGAACCTTCCCCCACCCCCAGCATTCAGCAACCAGCCCCCACCCAGAAATGGGCAGCAGAATGGACAGCAGAAAGGCAGGGTGCAAAGCCCACTTTGAACAGCTGTGAAATCAGGACAGTGTGATAAGCCACTGCACCACCATCACAATGCTTGTGAACTCCCACAGCACAGCTCTGCCAGAGTGTGTTCCCTCAAAAGCCCTACCCTAAATCTTTCCACAGCCATAATGATAGTCCATTGGTGCTCTGTTTAAGCTGGTAAACACAAGATCCTGAATTTCAGACACTGCTCTCCTTTTTAATGGCAACTGGGAGAAAGGAAATCAGACTGACAGAATGCAGGCTGGTACGGTACAATGTGCAGTTTTATTTGCATGTGCATGTGTTTGTTCATGAACATGTGTGTGAATCAAAGGCTGTATCTGGATATAAATGACTCTTCCAACAGTGTCACTGAGTAACTTCTGTATACTGTAGAATTTTGTCAATAAAAGCCTGTATAACATTCAGTTAATCTATTAAAAGTCAAATCAATACAAGGCTGACAGAACAAAAAGAACAGAGTCAGTACTGAACCACTGCACTTTAAATAACGTATTTAACGGGCAAAACTATATGTAAGCCAACAGTCTTCTACGCAAATCCTGTGACTTGAGGTTTGAAACAGCACAATGCTGAAAGACAATAACTTCAAGAGAAACTGAAAAACAGTACAACCAGCCAAAACAGCGTGTCTGGCTGAATTCAGAACCTTTGGTAAAACCACCCTCACTTCTGAGACTACTTCATTCTAGCAATGAAGTATAAGATACCTGTTAGAATATTTCTAAGTAATTTATTCCTACACTTCAGCCAAGATAATCTTGTATGTCAGTTACCTACCTGAAATCCCACGGGATTCTGATGACTGATACAGTCCTGTGTTTGGCTATGTCCAGGTATTCTGTGACACTACATAACACTGACAAGAATTCCCTCTGCATACAAGAGAGCGGATCTTCCATGTCATTAATCCAGATGTAAGTTGGGGTTACTGACATAACAGGGATTTAAAACCCTCCATTTTAATTTAGCATTACAATTGCTGCTCTGTCCTTGTGTTTCATTCTTTTCCAAGCTGTAGTCAAACCTCACTGACAATGTATGTTCCACAATTTGATTCTGTCCATTAAAGTAATTACGACTTCAAACTACACCACAGACTACTTCTATTTTCAAAAATTAATTTACAACACTGTCATGCTGCTGCCAGTCAAATAAAATGAGATGCTTGCTGTTATTTTTGTTCATTTCACCAGTATCAACCTCTGCAATGACATTTCATTTCATTTCAGCTGCTCCTTTTGCAATCATTAACCACTTGACACCACTGGCTCCCCTAGCATCTTCTCTCAGTAATGTGTTCAGTGATTTGACATTCAGAATCACATCTGAAATGCCAAACTAAAAATGGGTCAACACTTTTACAAGTCCCTGTTCTACAAGATTTCAAAAACTGCAAAGAACTCTTCATTGGTCACAACTCTCAGTGAAGGAGCGCTTCCATCACTTTACTCCCTCTACTCTATTGGTTACAAAGAGAAAAGGCAACAGTACACATTTGCAACTAAAAGCCTGCAGCACTAAAACAGTTACAGCAAAAGAACAGTCTTACAGATTCAGAGTGCATTTGAACCACATTATGTAAAAATGTTTTCACTTAACTGCAGTGGTTCCTGAATGACAATTCACAGAGCCCTCACTGATGATGTGGACCTGTTCTATACCTGTTTTATAGATTGACAAGTTCTTTAAGACAAATAAAAATATTAAGCAGCCAAGAACAGCTAGAAATCCAGAATCTGCCTTCCTATCTTTGTCTGGATTACTACTGCAGTGGAAAAGGAAATGTGAAACATCGACACTGAAGAATCTGAGACAGCTGGAGGTCTGTGGCAATGGGATGTCTGTCTACAGCAGCAGAGACCCAAGAGACAAGCGGACACATATGAATGGATTAAGAAAGTTGCAACATAAGCAGGATAACATCGAAAAACATGCACAGGGTCCTAGACAGAGGAAAAAAGGGATCCAGAATGACAGGGAGAGGAGAGTTAAAATCTTCAATTTTTAAATCTGAGACAGAGCACTTACTGATGTAAGTATAGAAAAAGTGGGTGCCTCCTGAAAGAGTACACAAATTCTACCTGTAGGTTGCCACAAAGGTGTCTGTAAGCTGATGAGTGATTCTTTTTTGAGACAGGGCCCATGAGAGGGAAAAATCTCAAAACACCTCTATCATGTATCACTCGAACACAGCAGAAGGGAAGAAGATTTGTATTTTATGCAGGAGCTAGGGTTTCAGAAATGTTTTCACTAGTATGTGCCTTTAGACAAGAAAAGTTACACTGGGAACAGCGGGAGATGGGAAGGGCAAAAACATGCAAGTTGTGATCAGATCAGTATGTCCACATGAACTTCCCCCTTCGATTCTGGAAATCTGTTAAAAAAAAAAAAAAAACATCCAAACATATATGCTTCGACTTCATATCAGATATCCCACAAGGAAGGGAAACACTGAAATAGTTATGAAAAAAGAAAGCAACCTTTTTAAGTACTAGAGCAGTAACTTAGAACACATTCACATGTAGCTGCAGATTAGAGCATAAGCGCATACAGGCTGAGGCAAGTCAAAACAGCTTTCTATACCCTCTTCCCGAAGTTGGTCAATACTTCTGGTATTATGAGCAATCAACATGTTACTACCACACACCGTCACATTAATTTCTAAAAATAAGGCTTTCTTGGACTGACAGAGCACCATAAAACTTTTCCAAATAAAATGTTTACCTCTTATTTGGGCCTCATTTGCTCAGGTTACCTGACTTTTCAGCTATTTCATGCTTGTCAGATGGCAGGAAATAAGATCCTCTAGAGAAGGCATCAGCAAGAAGAGAAAATGATAGAGTACTAAAATACACTTCTAAAAGTGTCAAAAAAATGACACATTTGAATGAAGATTGGCTCAAAAAACAATTTAAAATAAAGTTTTAGAGTGAATCTGAGAAACCAAAATAACTTAAAGAAGAAAAATGTTCATCTATATTTATTCAGGATGTTTGCCAAATTTGCATCCATAAATGTGCACACATTCACTGCACAGAGTACAACTGCACTGCAGGCAGGCAACAACTCAAAATGAAGCCACTAGCATATGTATTTGAGCTGGAACATTGATGCAATAATAGCTCATTTAAGTTTCATAGTTTCTTAGTGCTTCAGAAAAACTGAATCATCCTGCCCTTTTCTGGAAGAATTTACTGTCACTTATGATGTTCATTTGCAGTTTGACATGCAGTGGAATGGCATGGGAAGGAGGAATTTTGAGTAGGTCAAAGGGAAATGAGAAGACAGAGAAAATGTTTCAGAATGAAATGGCTGGAATTGCAACATCCAGGAAGCAGCACCTGAACATTCCAGAACTTCAATGGCAGAGTAATTCTGATCTTTGCACCTCCACATATGTGTGCTGTCCGCATACAACACATACGAACAAGAATTACATGACCCAAATTTGAATAAAGCAATAAGAAAGTTACTGAAGTGAAACACACAGAATGTTTTTGCCCTTTATGAGGAATTTCTAAGTTCTAAATCATCCATTCGCAACAAATTTATACAAAACCTTCTTGGCTGCAGTTGGTCAAAGTCTAAAGACAATTAGACCACTGGTCATGGCCAAGTCATGGTGATTTGAAAAACAAAGCAAAGAACTCAGCAGATTGAGGTGAGGGAGGTAGTTCAACAAATACAATAAAAAATAACGTTTGTTCTGAGATCACGTTCTTGGGGAGCAGGAAAGAAGATGAGATATGAGTTACCTCGTGTGGCTGTTGGATGAGAGGCTTTCCCAGGGCTGCACACTACAGCCAGTGACAGCATAGGCTACCCCGCAGCTCCCATCCAGTTTCATCAGCAAAGCTTTTGCTGCGTTCTCAGCCGTCTTCCTGCAGTCATGAGCTCTCTTAAGCATTTGGGTGATATTTTCGTCACCTGTCTGGTCACCTAGTTTTAAACAAACAATCTGTTTCAGAGGTTTGAGTGAGAAGCATGATAAAAATTACAGAAATAGAGTTGCTTTGATGCATTCTCAGTGCACTTAAAAGACAGCGATTATAAATTATCGATCTGTAATGTGAAAGCAACTTCACTTCTGTGTGAGCATCAGTTGTAACCATGCTTCTGGCCTGAATCCCTCTTCGTCCCAGCCACAAGCTCCAAGTACTTGTTGCTCCAGGTACATGTTTAAGTAGAGTTTTACCTTAACTAGCTGAAAAGTTTGTAAGGGCATGCACTGCAGATTAGGATCAGGTTAAGAATCATTCTCTGATTCTATGAAGACGCTCAAGTTAGTAACACAATGGGAAAGCACCAGGCTAAATTACAACTCCTACTCCAAACAGTCCAATGCTGTGTCACAGCACAGTTACTTTCAGTGCCTTTTCTCACAAACACCCTAATGTCAAGCCTAATGGGTTTGCCAGACCATGTTCTTACAGGTTCCCTTTCCACCTGGAATGACTGCTTTATTTTCTGCAAGCAGCCTTTCAGAGTGTAAAGCCACACATACTAAGGAAAGTGAAAATGAGCACTGCTATTTATTAATTTGCTATGATTTCTTTTGACTATGCAGCTGTTAAGCCATCACTTCAGCGGAGGCAGGACAGAAATCACAGCAGATAATACTCTTGTAGTCCTAACTGCAGCTAGAGTCAAGTCAGTAAAGCAGGACAACCTCATGGCTACTCTGAAATTTTGACCAAAGCTATATACCCATGCTCACATACAATGCAAAGACACCATAACTATCAACAAACAACAGCTTGCTCTATCTCAGACTTTGACTTCATCCTTACTTGAGTCAAATAATCATACTTGCTAAGCAAAATGCATGCAGTAGAGATAACTTTAATGCAGAAGAATGGGATTGAGAATGTTCTATTAAGAGCAGCTGGGTATATAAACCAAACACAACCTCCTCCAAAACTGTGTTATGCAGCATGCAATCAGCACTATTTCTATCATGGGGCTGTAACGGATAACACTATAACTATGAGCTGTAGGCAAACACATATGTAAAAACTAAGCAACGTTCTGTTTCCCAAAGTGCGTAAAAGATGATGCCCTACTCAAACCGGAAGTATTTATCTTTTCTAAGATTTCTATCTTCTGCGTGAGTAGGAAATCCACAACTAAATTAGCCTTTGCTGGCCACTCATCTTTCAGCAGGAATGTGGAATGACCAGACACTGGGAAGAAGGTGGATGAAAAATAAAGACATCTATTGTATGGTTTACTGCAGGACAGAGGCTGCACAGGCAAAGTCAGCTGTACATAGGCCTACCAGTAGCACTAGAGGAGATACAAAATAAGCTAAATGTTTAATAGCAGAGTGGCTGTTGGACGAGTGCATCCAGCTTTCCAAAACAAGAGGCTGTACTCATCAGTCCTGTGCCTGTAAAGCCAGATGGTCACTTAATTCCTAAAAGCTTCTGGTTTGCATTTCAGTGATTTTTAAGAAGCCAGCACTATAAATTACTGTCTCAACCACGCATTTACTATGCCTCAGCATAGCAAGCAGAGCTATTCTTTTCTGTCTGAGGGCTTCTCTTTCTACTCAAAGATTACCTGCTCCTATCATAAGAGGAATGGGACTGTAAAACACACGTTAACATTCACTGCGTAAAGATCTCTTACCGTCAGTAAAATGAAGGTAGCACTAATATCAAGTTTCAAACACTTCTGAACAGTACTGTGAAAAAGTCTCACTCTATTATTCAGAGAACAGCTTATTCAAAAAAAACCCTCACCCACTCTCAGAATTAGCTACATACAAAGTAAAACCCAGATCATAAGAGGCTAATATCCCAGACAACACAGTAAAACATAAGGCATAAAACTTAAAAAATTCAGAGCAAAAGTAAAATACAGAATGAAAAACTAGAGCTTTTTTTTTTTTAGTTACTAAATGCTACTTCTGCATTGTCTTAGCTTCAGCTTTAAATTAACCACACCAACTTTGGGGTGGTAGTGGGTTCAACATAGGTCAAACAAAATTTGTACTTGTAGTTACCACAGTTGCATGACTTTAATTCACATATGCTCAGAAGTATCACTTAATTATTTTACTCTGTACAGCTGCATGCCTGTAGCAGCCTCCCCACTGCCAGAATAGGCATCCCCAGGGACAGCATACACGATCCAATTTTTTATATTATACATATTATTATATATATTATATATATGTAAATGTGTATGTATATATATAAAAATATATATGTAAGAGTGTGTGTGTGTGTGTGTGTGTGTAAAAATAATTCAATGCTGAAATCTGATTGCACTCCAGGCTCTCTTTTTCCCTAGTCTCTGAATGTGTAAAATTAATTACTTAGCTAAAAACAAGAAAAGGCCAGACAGCACTCTTAAGTGGTGGGTCATGAGATGACCCACTGTTACAACTAACTTCAATGGTAATGAATATGGAAAAAACAATAATGAAATGACTCATTGAAATCTTACCAACAGAACCAACTCCTGCAGCTCTGAATTGCCCAAGAATGAGACTTTGCTCACTTTCTGCCAATGCCAACAGCAGCTCATATGCTTCTATGCACTGTTCACTGAAAAAGAAAAACATAGGAAAAAAGATGATTGCAATCAGTAACAAAAGAAAGGTAGCTAATAAACTACATGATTCCTATCACGTGTCTAGCAGCAGGGATATTAAGTGACATACTTAGCTTCTGTCACAAGCATTCAACAGTCTCTTTCCTACTGATGGCCCTGGGTTGGTCTTGAAACAGAAGATAATGACCTGATGTGATACAAGCACCAGAAGCATGTTTCAAACAGTCACTAATATGCCTGACGGTTTAGAATATCCTCTTGAGAAACTCTTTTCCAGCCTTCTTAATACATAAAATATGGTATCCTATACTGTACAACAATATTATAGAACAATATTACATGAAATTATTATATGAGAAAATATAAGAAAAATATTTTGTTTCTCTGTTTCTGGCTTTAAGACTCTCCTCCATGCAAGCCAAGATACTACATACTGTTTTGAGTCCTCATTTCTGATGCATTTTAATTTGTTCGAAAACAGATACGTACCTATCTGCAATATACATTTTCTTATAATTTGCCCAAGGCTGACAGTAACATAATACATTATTTAAAAGACACACAGTTTGTTCTAAGACCAGAAGTGCCTGTTCCAAATTAGCTGCAGTTGGAGTTAAATTAGAAGATCTTTTGACATAAAGTAAATTTAGATACTTGTAACCAAACACCAAGCAATTCTCTCAAAATTCCAGCTGATGTGGAAAGTCACTCTGTATTATGTGGAGTGTCTCTGAAGTCACTCTAAATTACATGGAATACAACACAATTCCTTGGACCAGTCTTATGAGAGGTACTAGATTAACACAGACATGTAACTTAAGGTCAGAAACAGCATACACGGTCCAAAGGAACATGTAACTCAGGAGAACATTCCAGGATACTTTTACAAGCTCTTTGGTTTCAGAGGGAATGTCTGAAGATACTAATGATAGTATCTGCGCAATGGAGACAATGGACTTACGAACGACATGCAGTTTAGAGGCACAACACAGTTTTTCTCCTGCTATACAAGGATGGGCTAATAATGAACATGTTAATTTCTCCTCCACCCACCCAGATATCATACTTTTTCTACGTGCACATAAAGGTATGAAAAATTATTAAAATCTCCCAATCCCAAACGTTAATTCAGTGGTTAAAAATTAAAAGATAAATCCACATATCACACTGCTAGATTGAGTTTGCTGCTGCTGTTGAACTGTGTCTGAGAAACACACATCAGCAACTTCAATAACTCCAGTTACATAGTCTGTCAAGTAGTTTAACCAATAAGGAAAGTTTTTCAGGGAGGAATCAGAAGTTAAAACCACTACAATGGCACATCAACAATTTAACTCTCAGAGACTCCTATCAAGTCTCGCTCACTCCCTCTTTTTCCAGTTTAGCCACCCTCTACATAAGTACATACCTGTACTGCAATGCAAGCCGGAGGGCTGTGGCATTGGACTCATACTTTCCAACAAGCATGCTCATCCTCTCAGCATTGCTCTTGCACTCTTCCAGTGTTATCGTCAGCAAGTCATTCTGGGATTTCAGGTGCTCAATACGGCTGCAGAAAAGGAAGAAATTTGCAACCTTCAAGTTTAGCTTGCAGACACTGTCCTGAAAACTCTAAAACAATCATAATTTATTACAGGAAAGATCATTTGGCTTACACAACCTTTTTAATGATGTCGGCAAAACCTATCAGTTTTATGTCCCATACCAAGAGACAAGAGATTATTTCTTTCTTTCCCTTTGGACTGCCTCTTCTCTACTTCCCAAAAAATTTTAAGTAAAGCATAACCCTGTGAAACAGCAGCAAGCAGAAAGCTGTATCTTTATTTCGTTGCTGTAAGATTGTGAGGGATAGATATCTTATTAACCTTTTGCTTAATCTTTCTTCCTCCATTCGTCTCTTCCTGGTTCCCCATCTGCTTCTGTTTTCAAGTGCTGGATTCATTAGTGCAATGTGCAGGAGTATGTAGGGATCAGGCAGCTGCCCCCTTTCTTTGGAATACTCAGAATAACCATTTCACTTAAATTATTATATCTTCTGAAATACAAACTGAGTTTTCTAAGACATTAATCTCTAGAAGTCCTGGCAATGGTTAAATATCTCACATCAGAACTTACTCATAATATTCTTCTCAATGAGGTCAACACAAAATTTGAAAATAGGGCTTCAGAACACCAGTATTATTATTCTCATTGCTGTTAACCACAATACACATCAACATATCACAATGTATCATGATTAATCACAAGAGCTGGATATATAGTGAGAACAGACAATTCAGACCGGCGCCACCGCCAACTCTGAAATCACTGATTTCTTAACAAACAGAATAAAGAGAAGATCTATTGCACTATTTTATCAGTGATCAAAACAAAACCCTGTATTTTACAGATGTTAGACCTCTTATTTCTTCTCTGATATCTCCTGTAAGGACGTGCTCTGCACATAAAATTTGTGCAGTGCACGTCAGAACAAACAAAAATAAAGAAAAAGAGTGCAGTAATACTGAAACATGAGCTACAAATGAAAGAGATATTGCATTGATCAAACTAAATTTGAGACAGCTGTGGGGAACAGAGAACGTTCAAGAACCCTGAGACACAGTTCTCATGCTCCCGATCCACAGCTTTTGACTTTATGTTCCAACGGGTTACTGATGCATTGGTTTTCTGAGGGCTTCTGAAGGATATCAGCAGTTTTTTTTCTACTGAAACCAGAATGCTGTAATCTTTCTTCTGTAGCCAGAAGCTTATTTAATGGAGCACAGTCACATCACCATATACCAGTACCTCCGTGGATACAGTTGATGCTTGAATTCAGCTTCTTCAGGACAAAAAAAAAGGAAGCCGCTTCCAGAATGACAGAGAGTAATTTATGGATATCCTTATTTCTAGAAACAATGTATCTCATGGAAAAAAAAGTCATGTTTCCTTGGACAGCCATAGCAAAGGACACTGCACAGTCCATACTTGCACAGACGAAGATACCATGCTGACCATGGTACATGACAGAACTACCACAGTCACCAAAAGAGTCCTTAGCAAATGATTCTATCTTCTCTACACTGCATTTCATGCTCACTGCAGCTGCCAGAGTTGAGCTTGGACTGAAAGGTGAAATGCTCAGAAAAGAAAAAAAAGCAGCAACTTCAAAAAAGTTAAGCGTAAACAACATATTTGAGCACATCTAATTTTTCTCCTTACCTATTTAATCTCTCTGTCTCCACTTCAAATTCTCGGATTTTACTTTCAGAGATAGCAGATCCATGTGAATAAAGAGTCTGGAAGATTTCCTGGATGTTTGAGCAGTCTTGAAGGGAATGTGCCAAATGTTCAGCCACAGTACTAGACACCTGCACAGAGTAGTTAACAGATTACTGTGAACAGACAGCGACTGGATTCCTTTTACAGGCTGTCTGAATCAAGGGCAGAGTTTCCTTTACTCACTTCAAGACAGTGATTATTCAGTTTTTACTGTGAATTTTATACTCAGTGGAACACTTATAAATTCTACTTTAATAAGCTATTTTGATTTAAAATTCAACCAACTAAAGGGTGAACAGCATTTCATCACAGATACAAAAAGCCTAAGCTGCAAGCTATTTACTTCCTTGAAAGCTCAGCAAAACATCTGAGCCAAGTTCTTCAAATATTAACACACAGTAACAACAGCACTGTGGATTTACAGTGGCATTACAAAGCAGAATACAGTTCTCTGCTGATTTGGAAGTCGTGGAATGCAACCAGACTCAAGAAAGGACTAATATTTTGGACTAAGTGACACCAAAATCATTGTCAGGGAATGATTTCTAGCCTAGAAGGAAAAGAAAATGAGACACTTGCATCAGGTGAAATTCCCTCTGTTGAAATATTTTTTTCTCTTATTAACTTTTGAAGGTTTTTTTTTTTTTTCCAGTTAGCTCAGATTTAAATTTAGAGAGAAAACAATGCTGCTTTAAATAAAACACAAGTCATCTTCAGAAGGTAACGTGCATGCACATAATCATTAATCCTTACCCCTATGCTGCTGATTTCTGATCCTAAGACAGGTCTGTCAGATGATGAAGACTCCGATCTTGTCTTTGACAACTTCACTCTTTCAGCAATCTAGAAGTTAGAATGCTGTACAACTTACAAAGGACCCATGAAGATTATACAAAGTGCATTTGTTCACTAGCTACATTTACAAACACGAAATAAGCTACCGTAAGGTTGACCCCCATGTTGTAACTGAGAGAATTACAACTGCTGATACTTTACTCTCTGCTGCTCAAATCCCTGGGCCTACTTAGGACCCTGGAGAACTCTCTGGGGATTCTAGATATTTCCCAGTCAATAACATCCATGCACAGTGGCTGTGCAAAATGAAGTCTGCTTCAGCTAAGTAATAATAAGCACTACTGTAATCTGCAGTAGCTCACCTTGGCTATGGGAATGTCGTTGCTACTACTGCTTGTGCTCAGCTCTCCTGTGCTGGGGTTAATGGGTCGATTTGCAGAAGGGAGACGACTTGGGCTGGATGGGCCTGTTGCCTGCACACTTTGCAAACGAGTTTGCAGTTCCCGAACCTACAATAAAACATAACAATAACTGGTCTTCCACTTTTATAGATTAAACTGTTTAGAGACTTTCTCATTGTCCAGACAAAGCTGACAGCTTCTGGCTTGAGCACAGACGTTGTGTTCTGTCCTGTGGTGGCTGCAGACTTCTCATGTGGGGAGGAGACACTTCTAGGTTGTTTTAAAATTCCATTAGGTTTTTAAACTATGTGTCGAGGATATATGCAAACGTAATAGTGTAATTATGTTTCAGCTTGTTTCCTACAAGCCTTTCAATGCAGCGATACTACCTGTACAGAAATTATCCTCTCTGGGGGTGAAGTTATAATGCTCTAGCCTTAGATTGTGATACCTAAACAAAAACAAAGATCCTGCTGTTAGTGGAAAGCTCCAGTGCTGGAAGAAGCTCTTGACATAAAAATATTACAGGATGACTATCATATTTTAAAGATCAACAAATTCAGATGTTAATCGTGCTTTCAAAACCATTATTAAGTGGAACAACCAAACAGTAAGTACTCTATGGAAGTCCTCTGCAAAACACTACACAGTCCTCATAGCACATCAGATATTTGTACAACTGACATCAAAAGAGCTTCAGGACCTGAGGGGGGAGGAAGAAAGACATGCAAGAGCAAAGCTGTATTGCTGAGCAAAAGATTATAGTGCTTACTTTGGAATAATTTTAACAAAGAATAAATGGTTTGCTTAACAACAATTATGACACAAGGTAAAGTGACAGAGCTAATTTTTCTTACAGAACAAGTATCCTGGTTAAAACCAAAGAGTGGGAGATGAGAGAAGGGGGTGGAAATCACATGGAGAGGAAGGTTTCCTGAATGTAAGATGTTTAATATGCAGGTTTCTGCATGGATTATACTAAAACTGCTCACAATAGAACTTGTGAAATTTTACCATAAGTCTAGTAATTAAGAAGAGCTCAGTGAACTTGACAACCTCCTGAAGCATGAAATGCAACTTTGATACCTATTCTATAAGAAAGGTGGGATTTCCAAATAAATGTAACATCTTACACCACTGACTGATTAAGCAAGCTGAAATTCCACAGCCAGAAAATATAAAAATTGAGTCACAATAAAGGTCCGGGCCTCCTTCAGCTTTCAGCTCTGTTTGAGGGAGTGGCATTCTGCACGTTCTCAGCACAACAAGCACAGATCCCTTCAAGCTACTGCACAGAGGAAGAAGTTCAAGCTAGAACTCTTTCCAGTCAACAAAGCAGTATCTTATGTCTCCTACAATCCCCTGCAGTCTTCTTCTACGTTCCTGAAGAGTTTACCTGCCTCTGCCTCAGACGCTACGCAAACTGAAGGTCAGGCTGTCTGAGGACTTGCTGTCAAAACAACAAAATTTTTAGGTAAGAGCAAATCACAAGAAGGAAAGGAAAAGAATGTTCTTTACATAGCAGTGTAGAACAACTGCATATTACTAATAAGAGGCTGTAGGTGGCAACAACAAGAGTACATAAAGGCTAACTGTACTCATAACTTCCCTGTTTAGTCATAGAGGAATGCACAATGTGAATTACACAATGTAAACAAAAACAGCTCCTTTGATCTCTCTGTTGAAAATTGTGAAGTATGCAACACCTTAGAGGAAGTTCCAATGTTTCAAGGAGCTTTGTTGAACAATGAAAATGAGTATTTGCTCCATGATTATACATCTTAAGCGTAACTGTTGTAATGAGAGTTAAATGAGCAGAGTATATGAAATGCACATTTAAAGAATATATCTTCCTAATCTTTGCAGCTGAGGCTTCCATATGTAATAATAACCACTCCAACGTGGGTACAGCTGAACTAATACAAATCTTATGGACAGGAGCGCTGTACTAATGCAAACCAATTATTTTAGCCCGCTAATATGCTTAAAACTGAAATAAATCTTGTGGGTATGTTTATACTTGCAGATGAGGTATGCCAGTACAGACAGGATTTGTACTGTTTGGCATTAGCATTGAAGAGAAAGAGGCAACCCCAGAACTTAATTAAATCAAAATCACATGTATTACTATTTCTTTAACTCATGCTATTCCAAAGTAATATCTCTGCCGCACTGTCCAACTCAGAAAATGCTAAAATATTTACCCTATGCCCAAAAGCTAGTATTGGAAGATATAGCTCCAAAATAAATAATGTTCTAAATATTCTAATGGCAACCAGGAAGTAAAGTGTTAAAGTTGCTTAAAATGCTATGTAACTGTTTACTCCAAAATTCAAAGCACCTTATGTATTGTCAATACTACATAAAACTCAAATGCAAATAGTTTTCCTATATTTTATCTTTTATTACAGAGTAGTAATTATTATCTACAATTAAACAGGCAATTATTCTTATAGATCCATAAAAAAAGATTCATAACAGAAAGAAAAATGAAGACAGCTAAGACTACAGCCAGGCAAAGCTTTGCTCATTTATAAAAGAAAACACAGTGTGGTGCATTTATCAATCTATGCGAGTCACTGCTTTAACACCATATCACAGAAGCAATCACAACTTAAAAAGGCATGAATAAGCTGCCTGCTTTCTTGATGTATTTACTGATTCAGGCCATCATATAAGAAATTGCACACTGAATTAAATGCTACAAATAACTGCACTAATTTTAGCAACACTGAGTACTAGAAGATAATTCTGTGTAGAATAACAGGACAAGTTTGTCTTACCTGCAAAATCACTAGTCTCACAATCCACGCATTCATCGAGTCAGGATCTCACGATGGGGCGATCCACCCACGAGACTACCCAGAAGGAGCTCAGGTAACAATTTCTGGACACCAAAACCTTACCCATAAATACAGCAGTATATACCAACTCCTCAGAATGTACTCGGCCACACTAGTAGTAAGTCTACACGGAAATTAAATGAAGACCAAGCAACAGGAACCAAGGGGAAAAAAAAAAAAAAAAGAGTTTAAAAGAAGCAGTGCCTTTTCTGGATTGGCGAATGCATGAGTTAATGAAAGGACTAGCTGAAAAAGCATGATTAAAAATTGTCTGATCACCACATCTTCCATCTTCAACCTTGTCACCATAACAATATGAAATATTCTGAAGATTACTTGTATCAGTAGATAGGAGGTAACTACAATACTGCATGTAAGGTGCAATAAACACTGGGAAATGGGTGACAGAAGAACAGAAGATCTTACAGGAAACAAGTGACAAAGTTGGAAAAATCCAATGAACTGTCAACAGTTTATGGGCAGGTTCAGTCCGGTTCCGTGACTAATGGGGCAGGGGGGCCCAGATACCCATGCCCTGGGAAAGGGGAAAAGGGGAAAAGGGAAAGGGCAGAGAGATTGGCCTAAAAACAAAACAGTGGCAACAATCTGAGGAGGAAAGCAAATTTACTAAATAAGATACTGGAATATAACACAATATAATACAATATAATTGGAATTGAAGCTAATAAATCAAATAAAATAAGAGACAGTGTGTCCAAAAACCGAAGGCCTGACTCTAATGCTGAAGGCGAGATGGCTAGGGAGCACACACACTGCTGGGATGAGCAGAAAGGGAAAAAGAGCCATCTCATGATCTGTGAACAGTTTTGTCTTTCTCTCTGAACAGAAATGCAACGTCCTCTGGGGTATGTAGTTCTTCTCTTCTAGGTACCAGGTACCGAGAAATACTGGCAGTCCAGGGAACTGGAGCATAAAGTTGTTAACTTCCAGTGCACAACATGATGTTATGATGTGGAATACTGATAAGAAGAAAAATCATGAAACCATGACAGGACTAAGACAAATTTGGAAAAAAACAAAAACAAAAACAAAACAGTCAAAACAGTTCCACTAAAAGATAGGAAATTTGGATTTGTAAGCTGGGGAGGACTTAAAAAAAAAAAAAAAAAAAAAAAAAAAGATATCTTAAACCTTTGCATCACATTTAGTTTAAAGACAGGAACATCAAGAAGATATCTAAATTACCAAAAAGCCCTCAAACTCCAAATTGAGATGGGAATTGGTAGACAGGCAGATTGGGAAGAAATAAGGCTGAGGAGCAGCCAGAGGCAGAAAGTAGAAATCCAAGACAATACCTGTAAAAACAACTGGGAGGGGGGGGCGGCGGGGAGAGGAAGATATTCCAGTAGTTGGAGGAAGCCCAAAGAATTACATACGTAAAGACACTGCAGCAGAAGAGGCATTGAGGCACAAGGCAAGAGTCATTAAACTTCAGAGAAACTGACAGTTACCAAGGTAAGTCAAGAGCAAACATTTTCTGAAGCAACTGATATAAAGTTACGTAACTTCAAATTTTATGTACTACTTTTTTGTGTTTAGCTGCAATTGTTCAGTTACTTCTTTAAAATTTCATTTGAATGCTGAGAATTGGAGTAGGAAATAAGGGAAAAAGCAAAATTTATTGTGAGTGCCCGATAAACTAAATAAATAGGAGAGCAAAGAAAGGATAAGAAAGGGGCTGATGTGCTACAGAAATGTTGAACTTAGGAAAGACTTCATAAGTGATTAAGAAGCAACTGGGACTTGTTAGCAGAAATGAATAGCACATTATAAGAACTACTTCAGTGGAACATGCTTGTTGTCTACAATCATGAGTCTAAGAAACTTATTTCTACTCTTTGTATTTTACACATGCATACTCATATCATGATTTCTTAACACACTCTAAGTAAAAAGCACAGATACAAACTGCCTGTTTTTACTGATTTCCATATTCAAAGGACATCTGCTGCTTTTATTCTTAGACAAAATAAGAGGCACACATGAGATTCTTTTCATTCTACCCTACCTATGACCTGTCTCCTTCACCATTCAGTGTCCTTGAACCCCTTCCATAATAACATGGAATTTTTTTTCCAGCATTTTAATATCACTTCAATTTTTTTCCCTGTTATTAATAGGGTGAAGATAAAGTACAACAAAGTACAGGAAGTTAGCACCTCTCTCTCACTTTCCACTTAATTCATGCATACTACAGATTTGTGGAGGAGAATCATCAGTACCAGGACCAAGAAGCCTGATTTGCTTCACTGAATACAGTAGTCTTGAACTGCCATCAGCTTACATCATAACAGATGTATTTCCTAGTTCTTCTCAGGGCAATCTTCTCAATGAATTCTCTGGAGCTGAATCAGCTCAGATCTGTTGTCATCAGCTAAGACACATTCTGTAAATGCCCTGCCTCCTATAAAAAGGGATGAACTTAAAAGAAATGTGAAGGAATTTAACTGTCACTGGAAGCTTGACTCCTCAGAAAATAAATCCACAGTCTGAAAAATTCCTTTGAACAGAGAAAAAGAACAATACACACACACACTCATCTATGTGAGGTGTGCTATGAAGGGTTATACATAGGAGCATTTTAAGTAGCAGGAGAAGCTACAGTGCTCTGGGTTATATGTTACCAAGTCGCCTACAGCCTTTGACACCTTTCAGACAGGAGTCCCTCACATAGTGCTTCTTGCTGACCAAGGATCTGGGTGCTGCACCTCTATAAAGAATGCAAAGCAAAGAAAACTAAGGATATGACACTGGACATAAAGAATGGATTCTCTGATAGCTCTGAGCATTCTGATCCAGGCAAGCATACAACTGGAAACAAACTTAAGTGAGGGCAGTCAGCTTATCTCAGGCTTTTCCTCATTTAATTTTGGATTAACCACTAAGTATCGTCATACAAACTTGGAAAAAGAAGCAATGCTCAAGCTTCTTCATAACAAGAGATATTCCTGTGTAAACAAATAACATGCATCTGAATAAGGTGCAGAACTGAAAACAGGTTTTGACTACTACTGCACATTTCTGCACGCCAAGAGACAAGGTGATAAGATAGCTTAAGGATCACCTCGTGCTGTGTAAGATTGTAACAATCTCTAAGGGCCCATAACATACCAGCTTTGTTAATGCGCAGGACGGCACATTAAAACTACAGTTTTCTCATTCACTGTAGATTATATTTTCATTAAGGTCGTAAGTTAAAAACAGCTAAAATATTAGGTCTGCACTTTCTGGTTAGATTGGTGAGCTTGGAGCAGATGCATTAAGGAAATTACCACAACTGAAAGCTTTTGATTAACTGCACTAGTTTTTGGGTTTTTTTTTTCCATCAACAAAAACTCTCATCTTTTATTCTACAGTCATGAGGAAGGTTACATGCTATCTACTGCACACCATTGCATATCTGACTCACCTGGTAAATATAAGAGGTTTTCTGTAAGAACACAAATACTAATTCTACTATTGTTTAAGCCTGCTCTTATACATAGTAGTTTTAAATCGCACTAATCTGATTCTGGTTTTATACTAATACTATTCCCATGAGCCGGTACAGAAGTTCCCCTGCATTTCATTTTATCATTACTCTGAATCCAGTAATATAAACATGCGTCGCAGTAAGCAGTATTCAGGGCTCTGACTAGCCCAGACTTAAACATTATGTTCAATATGGCAATATCACACAAAGGTAAAATAAAATTTGGTGTTACAAAATTAGCTACAGTGCAGGCACCCTACAGAAATACAGATTACCTCATTTACTAAAGACCCATGAGAAACAAACTCCTCATGTATGTCGTTTCATAGCTACTGCTCTAGAAAGCAGCACAATCTGTTAACTGCGCACATTAAATACCTAATTAAATTAAATCTCCAACAAGCCTGAGAAAAATGTATTGAAAGCACTCTGCCTGATTACAGACATTGGTCTAAAGTAACAGACCTATTGATCTGGTCAACTTCAGCTTACTCGCTTAAATTTAATTTGAGAACAGTAACTAAATTTTTGTTGGATCTCCTTCTCTGCTCTCCAGGGAAATAACCTGGAGTGACTCTGAGTTCAGCTGGCATACAGAAAATATTTAACAGGTCAAACAAAATATTTGCTGTTGCAACTATGGACACAAAGTTACACAGCGCTGCTGATAAAGTCATACGCCATTAACGCACTTCCCCAGTGGCGGCAATAAACCATTTGTTCTTCAAGTTCAGGGTGATATTTAAAAACGTATTTCAACGAAGTCCTCTAAAGGTGAAAACTAAATGGAAACAACTGAAAAAACCTTCCAGCTGTGCCTGAACATGGTCTGCCACGTTTTATGTGCCAATCCAGCATTAATTCTTTATCTACCAGAAAGTTAGGGCAAGACATCAGTCCCATTTGTACAAGAACTTCCTTAGTTTAAAAAAAAAAATGAAAATCAACACTTAAACTAAACTGGCTTGTCACACAGTAGAGACAGCTCAGAATCCTTACAGAGCATCTCAAGAGTCACCATCTCCACACACAACAGACTGAACGCAGTTCCAGTCAATAGTGATGCCCTGCTGCTACCATCTGACAGGTGTGCCAGTTGCTTACACTACACAGGTTGGAGGTCTCAAATCCGATATCCACTAGAGATGCTTCCGTAGTAGACACACATTACTGACAGATACAGCATCCACACTAACAGGTCAAAGAGACAGACCAACAACTATCAGATCAACATTAACATGCTGCCCTTCCATTCCTAGGCCCTATGTGCATAAATTTCATAATATAGCCAATACTTGTGCATCTCCACAAATGCTTGGGAATTCCAAGACAGGACAACCATTTCAAGCATCATCCACATTCACAGAATTAGATATCATTTTCTCGTCACCTAACCAGGTGCTTTTGTGGCAACCAGACAAAACACCACAGTTTTACACAGATAACTGAACTACCACTAGAATTAAATCTGCTGTATTAACTGGGCCAAATAAAAGCAGGCTGTTTTGCTTTTCTTTGGACATAATCCCAATATTCTCATTTTGATCAGTATCTACACAGTTTTATCTTTCATCATACAAATATATCTTCAGTATTTTAAGCTCTATTTTCAAAGTAGTCTCTATCCTTACTAATGAGACAGGGCAGGTTTAGGTTAGATACTAGGAGGAAGTTTTTCACACAAGGGTGGTGACGTACTGGAACAGGTTGCCCAAGGAGGTTGTGGATGCCCCATCCCTGGAGGCATTCAAGGCCAGGCTGGATGTGGCCCTGGGCAGCCTGGTCTAGTGGTTGGTGACCCTGCACATAGCAGGGGGGTTGAAACCAGATGATCACTGTGGTCCTTTTCAACCCAGGCCATTCTATGATACGATGATTCTATGACTGCTCTCTTAAGAACCACAACTCTCTTGTGTTAGACACCTCAGAGTCTAATTTCTACTTAATTAGCCCAGTGCAGTTATAAATAGTTTATATTAATTTTTTCTTACTCTAGTTTTGTCCATGAGCTTGAATAGCAGTTAGCTCCCATTCTTTCTTGCTTTCTCCAGCACCCATAATGAGAAATGGAATACAGATTTTGCTTTGCCAGGACAACAACAAGACAGTCTTTTTCAGTCACTTCTCCAAGTAATCTCTCATTTTTAAGATCCTCTTCTACATCTTTTTTGACAATTTAAGCTAAATCTATGTAGGCATAGAAGATAAGAATTAAATAAAATACTCCAGATCAGATCTCACCACTTTTAAGATAAAATATAATTACCTTTCCAATCTCGACTGGAAAAATTTGACCTGGCACATCATAAGACAGCATTTGCTGGTATGCACAAATGTCTCACAGGATAATCCCACTGAGTATAAACAACAATTCTTCCTTTTTTTTCTTTCTTTCTTTTTTTTTTTTTTAAACTGAAGAATTTCTTGGTTTTTATTTTTTTTTTTTTTTTTTAAATCTGGCTTTTAAGCACATGAATTTACACCCCACACTTCTCAAAATTCAAACCATTTTCTACTAATTCTATCCTCAGAAACATTTTTTCCTTGTATGATATCCCAGTACTGGTCTGCATCGTCTGTAATCTCAGTGCCAGCATTTCTGTAAGCAAATTTCACAAGCGCGCACTTCTCTTCTCACCCCCCACAAAAATCATAGTTTACCAAATGCGTAAATGCTACTTTTATAACTAAAGAGGAGAGTACTATCTCTATTCGAAAAGAAACAAGGCCAAAGAAATCAGGACTGAAACCAATTTACACTTATATAACAGAAATACATTTTACAAAACAAAAGTTGGAAGTGGTCTTGTTTAATGTAATAGTAGATTGTTGCTCTTCCCTCATAATACGCAGCATCTTTAGTGTTAAAAGACACGAGAGGATTTTGTAAGGGTGATTTCAATCTTGGTATTTGAAAACTGGTGTAGCTTCACGCAGAAATGGTGCAGTAACTACACTGCTGTTTTAGAAACAGTGCTTGCACAGAGAGTTGCTCTGCTGCCACTAGGTGAACAATAACACCTTCAGTAATTTTAACAATGTACGGTGGTCCAAACTGCTATTTAAACTGAGCATAAACTTTAAACAGACATATTTTAATAAAAAAATGATTTTATATCTTGAAGATTAAGTTAGCTTATTTTAAAAGTAACAGGTACTAAAGTCATGTTGTCTTGATCTATTTTTGTGTAAACAAATCTCCAGTTTTCTTACTTCAGACTTCACACAAAGCACAAAGTCATTATCTGACACTGCAGCACCATAAAATGTAGACAATGAAACAGAACATGGCTGGGACTCTGCACTGTTCAGTTTAGAGAATTATTACCCAGCCTTCTGACTTCAGGTCAGCTGCTTATCATATATGCCTTTTCAGTAATGCTCAATTTTGTCCTAGCTCTGTCATTTACACATCTCAGCTTTAAAAACAGAAAACCCTAAAGCCCATACAGGAAGATGCTCTCATGACAAAATTACTCAGGAGGACTCAGTTTTCCTCTGAAACACACAGTAATCTATGCAGTGTGTATGCAGACAGTTCTAAGGCTTTACCCTTCTACGCAGTCTGTCCCTTTCTTCACGAACAGCATTCATAGTGGCCTTGGTCCTATTCAGCTCCTCCTCCTTGCTGCAGAGCATGGCAGTGAGGCTCTCATTTTCTTCCCGCAAGCCAGCAAGTTCCTTTTCCCATCGAGATCTCTCTTCGGACAAATTTGGATAAAGGTCACGTCCTAGGACACCCTCAATCTCTTCTACTGTCTGAAAAAATATAGTCATCATAAAAAAGGAAGAAGTAAATTAACTGAACAAGATTAATGGTACACAGAACAGAAGTGCGAAACAAGCAACTATATAATTACGTGTACACACCCAAACCCACAACACCATTATTCAGCTTCTTTTGCTTGTTATTAGGGATAACCACTTTATTAAAATATTTCATGCTGACCCACAGTAAAGCAGAGGGATGTTTTAAATGCAAATTGGTCCTACTATTTTTGTAATACCCAAAAGTGACAGCAGTCCTTCTAAATTCATCTCAAAACAATCTTAAAACAAATTAATGACTACCTGCCATAGGGAAGCAATGCACTTGTTGTATCCCTGCCTGGGTAGCACTCAGGAAGCAGCAGCCTGTGCATGGGCTGTGGTGCACGGGCACGGGGCCTTTCTTAACACTAGACCAATTCCACAAAAAGGTTGAGAGAAAGAATAAAAAAAGAAAAGACTCTTGCTTCCCCACAACCCTGAGTACATTCCTCCCCACAGGGAACAGAGAAATAAATCAGAAGATTTTACAGGCCTCCTACTATCTAAAAAGGCTGGTTTTCTGTGGGATATAATTCATTCCAGTATTTCCCCCCCCCCCGGCCCCCCTTGCTCAGAACTATGACCTATAGGCACCACTCAGCACAAAAGAGATGGAGCAGCTTCCACAGGCTGGAACTGAACTACATGCACACACTACTAGCAAAGGAACACTACTGTGAATGAACTGTCAGCCCAACTGATCATTCTAGTCTTAAAATATGGTGTAACGCCAAGTGTCAGATTTCTTCTAAGCAACTCTTATACCACTATGCAATTAACATATCCTTTGCCTATGTTAAATGTATTTACTTATCCAAGACGTTTGAGGAAAAAAATAAAAATCTTGCTTATAAGTGTTTGAATCTCTTTTAAATCAGTCTATGTTAATATGTTAACAATAGATATGGAATATAAATGACTATATTACACAACTAGTAACAGAGAAGTTTCACTTCATTGGACTTTCTAAGAGAATAATTTAGCCAAAGACTGTACTTTCACGTTTAATTTGTAAGATTAGTTACTCATATACGAAGGTAAATATAGTCTAGTTGTTTTATACAAAAAGGATTTGATTTTTGTATATAACAAAAATTACTAGAAGTTTACATTCTTAATCTGGGAGGGAATAAAAGGCTCAGAGTACAGCTGAAAAGGACAAGTCAAGTTGAAAACAAAACCGTTTTTTTTTTCTGCAAGAAATCCTCTCACTGTTTCCAGAAGAGTGACATACCATTATTTGTTCATAATAAAAAAGTGGTTATTTATGGTTATCAATACATTAATTTTAACTACTTTCTGGGCATAGCAAGGTTCCTCAGCGGAATGAAAAAGGAAATAAGACTTTTTAACAAGTTAAAGATCAGAATACAAGCCTCTGTGGAAAAAGTAGAGTCAGCATTTTTGCACCCAGATTCAGTCCATCCTTTTAAATTCCATTTCAACTCTCCTCCATAAAGCCGCAATGCATTCAGACTAATAAATATAAAACTCAACTGACAGAGTATTTGAATTATAACTGTGCCTACACATTTGTTAGTAAGTTTCAATTAAACTTCTTAAAGAGCAGTGTGTTGCATTATCTCTGTAAGACAAAAGAAGTTACAGACCTCCCTTATATTACTTCAGACCTACATGTCTCAAGCAAACTTCATCCAGTGATAGCATTAGCACAGGTCTAACAGTGATACCTGAAGGCCCCCCTACAGTCCTTAACAAAGCAGAGGGACACTTCTGCTTGCTCCAGTGCTCCCTCATTTTGATGTGACCAATATCCTTTTGCTGACTAAATTACTGCCAGAGTTCTCTGGTTTGACGGCCAACATGCTACATCTTCCACATAAGTAAACCATGTATGCAGCACATGGATATATCTGCCCAAATATCATGCTGTTTATTTTTCTTCAAAGCAGTATAAACAGAGCAGTTTTAACAGGCATGCCACTGAAAAACAAATAAATTCAGGTGTAATTTAACAGATTGAATTAACAGACTGATTTCACAGACTGAATTAGATGCAATGTTCTGAGCACAGGGCAGGAAGTCGTATGGTAATTCTAGTGTTGTCTCCAACACAGTTATCAATACTCTTTGCCTTGCTTTTCCTACAACATGTGCTCTGTGTTACAGGTATGACAGCAGATAACATCAGCTAGTATCAGGTTTAAAAGATGCAAAAAACAGCACAGGGTACGATTTAAGGGCAGAACTTATTCCTGCTAGCATTTATGGAGACCAAATGTTCAGATACGTTTTAAAAACATCAGGTACAAACACAGAAGAAAATTACACTGACGACTATGAAACACGAAAACAACCTTTTGCTGAAGATGTTCCTAACCTCATCTTGCTGGAAACATCTCTCAAGTAAGGAGAAGTTTTCCCATTGACATGTGCCACCAGGCAGGATGGGCCTTCAGTTCAATCCAACGTAGCTACCATGTTCTAAGTAGTTACTGTTAGGAAATATTTACAACTTTTTCAATCACCAGAGTTTGCTGATCAGTAGGTACTTGTTCCCGGATTTGATTGTTATTTATTTTCAAAACGTCTGAAGCACTAACCAGCCTACTCTAAGGACATTTTCTTAAACAAAGGATAGATTTGTAACTGTTCAGGAAGCAGGAAAGGAGAAACAATCTGCAGCCATGGATGCAATTGCAGGCGAGGGGCCTCAATGTATAGGTACTGCCGAATTAAGCACGTCAGTGACACATTTCCCAAGATCACAATCAGGGAATGACAGAGAGATTCTTACCTTTTGAAAGGTTAATACC
The DNA here is from genome assembly GCA_016647715.1 of Pavo muticus. Lineage (NCBI taxonomy): Eukaryota > Metazoa > Chordata > Aves > Galliformes > Phasianidae > Pavo > Pavo muticus. The sequence continues at coordinate 516,487 of JACDJE010000355.1, forward strand.
CTTTGCATGCTATCACTTGCCTAACATAAACGATTCCACACTCTACAGAACAGGCAGAGGGGAAAACTGTTTCCCCTCATGGTCCAGCAATGGCTATGCAGTATGTAGAGACCATGTGAAAAGAGAAAACTTCTATTTTGTAGCAGGAAGAAGCTGCCAACAGTTACCCATAATGATAAAAGCCTCACTGCATTTAACTAGAATCAACAGTAAATAATGGAATTAAAACAAAAAAGCCTGAGAATACAGCTTATAGCAGCTATCCTGCAAAAGTTCTCACCTCTTCTTAATTTAGAGACTTCTGTGTACTACACTACAGACCAATCTCTGCCTGTTTTCCAAGATCCACAATCTCTCTCTTCATGAATACATACTTCTGAGAACACTTAGTCCTAAAACTCCAGAAAATGCTTGACAACATGCAAAGTATTGATCCTAATCCTCTGAGACACTCAAATAAGCTGCTTTAAGACCATTCCCAAGATACACAGGAGTCAGACTGTCTCTCATACATACCCATTCTCCAAACTTCTATTCAACATTGATTTCTTTACAGGCAATTACATTCCTCAAGCACCATCAGGAGCAGAGGGGACCTTTCCCAGCAGCATGCCTAAGGCCTGCCTCAGCAGTTTAGAGTGGTCACAGGCTTCCCTCAAAAGCAAAGTGTTAATACATTTGTTGTTATATAACTGAGTCACCGATGCTTCTCCACCTGACACAACAAACGTGTTCACCTCTTTCTCCATATATGACACCCTACTACCCCATTGTTTTCAGGTTCTGAATTACAATCCCATTACATGTCAGATTAGGCATTCCTTTTTATTGTTACCTTAAATACATAATAAAACCAAGAAACACAAGTATGAATTGAACTATTTGTTTCTGAGAATTAATAGACCATAACATGCCTTTGTTTTAAATATTAGATTTGTATTTTAATACAGCAAAGACACAACCTACATATCATTTATAGCACCTTATCTTCAAGTTTCAGTGCATATTACACATTGTGCTGTCAGTTACCAGTCACTGACTAGCTGTGTGACCTTGGGCAAATAACAACTGATTTGCTGGATAGCCTTCAGAAAGTAAATTAACTGCTGAGCGTCCTTGTTTCTCTTAACTCTGAAATCAGGATAAGGCAAATGCATTTCTGTTTTGAGACCCAAAGTCTACCAGTATTTTCTTCTGTGCCTTGGAAAATCTAATGTACAACAGGTGTATCTATCCACCACATGAAATGAACTAGAATTGACTTCTGTGAGGTACTTTGACTTCTGATGTAAGGTGTCACTGCTACAGAATATTAACACTTGTTACATGCAATAAATACACCACACTTAGAGCCTAATATTACTGTTACCTTAATGGCTAAATCACAATGTTCACTGGCAGTCGTGAGCTGTTCAATATGTCTGTCCACTTCTGCGACCGATAAACTGCAACTGCTCTTCTTCCTTCCACAGACAACATTCTCCAGACCTGTCAGCACTCTCTGCAGTTCTGAATTCAAGTCACTACAGTTATCTAAAACAAAACAAAACAAAATGCTACATTGCAGTACTGAGTGATGTGGTAAAAAGACAAACTTTAGCCCATGATATATCTGATGCAGAACAGCTAAGTCTTCTTTTCTGAAAGGTATACCCTTACAATCTGTCACTTTTTCCACAGCGACTGATTGGCTAAAATACAGTACACACATCAACTGCAATCATGAGCTTCCTCCAGGCTGACAGACAACATTCTTCCTATACATCCACAATATTCATTCTTAGTTCAAAAATACTTTTCTGAAAAATACAATTTTAAGATTTGTAATTTTAAAATTTTAAAATTTGAAATTACAGCTAAAACTACATTTTTAATTTTAAATGTTACATGGTCCCCTTTTTTTTTTTTTTTTTTTGCCATTCAGGGCCTACTATTCTGATTTGATTACCCTTACAGGTTTTTCTGATTCTTCTGCCTTGTACATTCAATGGCATTATGACGCTCACATCTGGTGACAGCTATAGACCCTATTCCATAGACCCTACAGAAGACAGAGGGAAGAATTCACCTGTAAGCTGTCTCCCAAATGTGCTGGTTGGCACTGCTAACTTACTAGTTAAGAATTTGCAGAAACTACTGATTGTGCAGTACCCAAGTGGTGTATCGCGTGACAGCAGAGCATCAACAGTTCTGATACCTTATTAAAAACAGTGGCAAACATTTTTAGTGCTGTCTATTATTTCTACACTACTGCTCCACAAACTCAAGATATACTGAGGAGCATTCATATTTTAGCTCTTGCTGTTTTAGTGCCAGTAACAATAGAGCAGCATATCTAATTACATTACTCTATCATGACATGTTACAGTTTTTATTCAGTCAATGAGGGTCACTGTTAAGGCAGTAAGCAAAGCCAAACACAGTTTACTAGGTTATGACTTTTTTACCCCAATACATAGGCGTAAAACATATATCAATATATATTTTTATGCTTACACGCACAAAGAATTTACTTTCAAAGTAATACCGAAAGAAAAAAAACAGGAAGTCTATGCATGGAAGGATAATGTGGAAAAAAAAGGCAAGAATCCCTAGCTAGCATTGTTATTTTGTACACTGCTACACTTCATTTTATTCCAGCATTTGCTTTGACTAACACTTCTCAATTTACTTCTTCACCACATGTTTTGACTGGCATTTCAAAGGCTATGATGTCCTCCTACAAAAAAAGGACGGCTTTCTGCACTGTGTGTGGGTTAAGAAGGACATAAAATCATCAGAGAGCATCCAAAGGAGGGCTATAAAGGTGGCGAAGAGTCTGTAGAGTAAGGTGTGCGACAAGTGGCTGAGGTCCCTGGGTTTGTTCAGCTCAGAGGAGGCTGAGGTGATATTCTGTGACTCTGTCTACTAAGAAGCATCACTCACCCATATCTGCAGTGACCATGGTGGACTGATTCTCCGGTACCGAAACAGAATTCTGGTCCATGCTGCGTGAGTCTTCATTAACCTCATGCTGGCTTTGGCTGAGCTCTGACCGCAGCTCTGAATACTCATCTTCTTCCCTGGGCAAGAGAGCAAAGGCAGAAATCAAAACCTCTGAGTAAATATGCAACTCTGTGATACTTCTTTCAGACATATAAGCTGACATATAAGCCACAGGATACAATCCACACAACTCTAATGGCATTTTGTTCAGCAATCAGAGAAAATTTTATGTCTGCTACCACACAGCAACTTTAAGTGGGCTGTACCCATAGCACAAATTTGGAGCAGCCTGTGCCTAGTTTCCATTTCTTCGAACCCCAGTTCTTATTACTCCAGACTAGCATACAATGACACAAGGAGTGGAACTGAGTGCAAGAAGGACACATGCAAGAAAAGAGTCATGCTGCAATACAATAACTCCCCAACAGACCATCTGTAATGAGCACAAGTTGCCTCGATCACATAGTTGTTTAGGAATAACAGAATTTGGTCTTCTCCTCTGTTGAAGGATGCCACCAGCCTGAGTGAAAAGCAAGGCATACACATACATATCTGCATACGCGTATCAAATTCTCCTGGGGAGAGGCAGGTTTTCAGTTTCTCTTCTCAAAAGGAAGAGAATGAGTACAAACCTGCTCAAGTTAATGGAAAATAGAAAACCTCAATTAGCTAGGTTTTAAGTTATCTGTCAAGCCAGTTCCACCAAAATTATTTAGGACACAGAAGACTTTAGCTAAATCCTTCGACCTTAAAAAAAAAAATCAGGGCTTTCCCCTCTGTCTCTATATGAAGAGTTCAAAGCACTGGGAAAGAAGATAAGTAAATGAATAATAGCTTTGTCTGAGAACATTTGTGAACATTTTCCCTTCTGATCCACTTGCTGATTGGACTAAAAAATATTTCCACAGCAACTCTTCTGATGTTAACGTACACATTTTAAATATATGAAAAACACCAGTTTAGCTAGGTGCAGAGTCCCTCTGACAAGAAAACAGACATTTTTTAAAATCTTTAAATCAAATGCAGAGATTTATTCTGCAGCAATTTCAGCAGGACTGTGGATAAGCAACACACCATGAGAACAGAATTGTCTGGATTTGGAACAAGTAAGAAATAGCAAAGAGCTATCTGGGGATCTGCATATGGGAGGGGCATCTGCACTGTAAGTCTGCTGAGTGTAAGATACATGGTGATGAGTGTTCCATGCAGAAATGTTGCAGGATTTAGCCTGGAGGGCTGTCTGGATTTGCCATGGAGAAACAGCAGAGATGAAGGCCTGTGAATACATAGAACACTAACAGAAAAAAGTCTGCTCTCAAAGCAGCAGAGGTGACAATTTATGATTCAAGTCTACTCAACCCAAGCAGGGTTTCCTAAGGTACCAAAATGTAATTTTTTCAGAAATGATAATGCTCTTCTATTCCTTACATTTGCTTCAGCGCAAATAAATCCATACCTTATCAGAAGCATTTCGAAATATGCAGGTCAGCTGGTCAGAACTGAGATTTAGATCAAATAAAAGTTCTTAAGGTACTACACAATACAATTAAGGAAGCAAGAGAACTACGAAGACTGCCACAGAAGTAATGCCACTGATTTTATTATTTTGGCCCATGACATCAGAGGCAGATGGTAGTATGTCAGAAAGGTTGAACCTTCCTACCGATATTCCATTACATCACTGAATTCCTCCATGCAGAAAAAATGACACCCACTGACATTCATCGATTCTTGCTGAATGTCTATAGGGACCAAACAGTGGACGTGAGCACAGTCAGGCAGTGGGTGGTGCCTTTCAGCAGTGGCAGCAGCAATATGAAAGACAAGCCACATTCCACACAGCTATGCACAACTGTCATTCCACAAAATGAAGAGCACCTCCACAGCTCATCTACGTGAATCAGAGAATTACAAACAGAGAACTGTGTACAGAGTTCAATATCAGCTTCAATGCATTTCAGCGATGGTGGCAACTTTGGAACATCACAAAGTTTGCACCAAGTGGGTCCCATGAATGCTCTCACAAGAACAGAAAGAACACTACATAAGGTCATCAGGACTTACTGAACCAATACGAGGCTGAAGTTGATAGTTTCCTGGTTGGCAGTAACAGAAGACATCATTTGAGATTTCCCTTTCTCCAAAATGGGAGAGCAGTTCCTCAACAGCACTGGAAGCACAGGGCTTTTCACACCTTATGGCTACTCACTGAACTTCTGCAACATCACTCATAAGACAAGGGGATCACAGCCACCTTGTTGCTTTTTTTTCCCACTGCCATCATCTAGGTCCTGGCTGGAGAAAGCAGGTATTTGCTCTCTCCGGTTTGAAGATGCTCTGCTTCCAGAATATAATGGTTAGCTGGAGGCAATTAAGTCCATATCAAGTTTTTCTAAGCACAGATCAGCCTGGGATCAATTGTGGAACAAAAACTGTCTCTTACAGGTATATATGCACTTCCTACTTTCCTCACATTAGATGCAATCAAGGATTGCAATTAAAGGACAGATGTCAAGAAAACCTTTTCTTCTTTTTTCTGCATTTGATATTTGATAAAAGTCGATTTTCAGCATCATTTTGCACCACTGCAGAATTCTTCCACAGTGGTGGTAAGGTGCATTCCTGTCACACCTGCAAACACTGGATAATTCCACATTTCAGATGTCAACAGTTTTTAAACAACCATTTTACTGAACAAATATTCGTAATGCACTCTAGGACTCTCAAACAGAAAATTCTACAGGTATATCAGCACTGCAATCCAAAGAACAGCTGTTCTCTTTGTATACACGCTTGAGGTCTGTATAAACCAGTCCACCTGTAAACAAAGAGCAACAAACTACAGATAATATGTGAGTCACCTCAGCGCAGGTGGGTCTAAGGTATTGCTTGCTGAGCCCAACACTATCACACCCATACTGCTATTTGAATTGAATTCAAGTAGCCTTCACCTAGAATCTAAGTGGAATCTAGAATTAAAAGCTATAATCAGACTTCTAGGTCACTGGGTATGTATGATTACGAGTGCCATGTGTTATTTCTTGTGATGTTGTGGTCTATTCGTTCTCCTTCCTCATTAACTCCAAGCAAATCTTTTTTTCTGAATATGTTTTATTTCAGGCTAAAAGCCTTAAGTCTGAACAAATGGTCTGTTAGCAACAAATTACCAACTTTTCTAAGATTATTTCAAATAATCTTCAACAAGCACCAACAAACTAAAAAAGTATATGTCTGTTTCATACAGACTATTAATAATTTTTAAGAGTTGCATGGATGCACCCAATGAGTCAGTAGCTTAGAACTGAAAACAATATCTTCTCTCCACTTTCTTTTTTTTCCTGAACTTCGAGCTGACACCTGAAGAAAACTGCCAGTCACTGGCCAAAGTCAGTTTGGAACAACTGGGTTACTGATGATTTTCCCAGCCAAACATGTGATTAATGGAAAAAAAAAAAAAAAAGAAAGAGTCTGAGTGAATACAAGGTGGTACTCAAAATTTGTGAAGTCAGGAGCATTCACTTTCAATGTAAACATAACTTGATATTAGCATACTACAGCATAATTTGTAAATCCTTTCCATGCTTCAGAGTTATCTGAATGTATCCTTTAGGTCCAAACATTTAAAATACAACTCTACAATTGGAAATTTGATTGGCTCTGCAGTCTTGTAAGTTGTACACACTTCGAGAGAAAAAAAGCAGTAAATACACAACTTGTGTTTGGCCAAAGAAAACCAGCAAATGTAAAAACATTCTCCTTACAAACTGTCATGGAAAAAGCATGGAATAACACTGCTACGTGCATCCAGCTGACATTCTATTAGAAATTTCAAGCTAACATCACTCAGTGAAGGATAAAGGCTCTGTAGGATCACGCACAAATACCGTATGTTCTTCCGTTCAACAGCCTTACTCTGAGTTTAACCAAAGCCTGTGCCTTAATATTAAAAGTAACATACTAGCCACCCCTTCCCATTCTCCTCCTACCAGACAACAACAGGAAGGCATAGCCACCCAGTTATATTTGTCCAAGAAAAAACAGAGCCAACATTTAGGTCTCCAGACAGTTCAGCTGAAGAAAAGCACCCTCATGCCACTGGACCTCTTCTTTAGAGTTCTTTTGCTCCAAGTCATCAACTTGTAACCAATCTGCCACAGCAGGTAGTGGGCAAATTCTGTAGCGTCAGACATAAAGAACGAGGCAAGCAAGAGGCTCTTCTAATTGTGCAGTATCAGTACAGACAAATCTCTTCCAGCTTTAATGCGAAATAAGTTACAGCTGTGCATCAGCTTTTCCTTCTTTTTTTTTTTTTTTTTTTTTTGGCGAGGCTGGGCCTCCAAGCCAGCTGAGCTGTCCAGAGCAGGAGAACGGTGATGACAAAACTTCAAATGAATGTTGGCTTGCTCCCACAATCATGGTGACCTCATTTCTGTTATGAATGCAGGAAGAATGCAGTGCAAGAGCAGCAGCTAACTTCATGTGATCACACACGTGGAACGTGTTATACCACAAAACAGCTAGCAAACCTAGAACAATTCCCAAAATTTCTGGGAAAAAAAAAAGGTAACACAAAAAGCCCCACACAAGGTAACTGATACTAATATCAGCATACCAAACATATCTGGGAAGAGGTACAGGCATCAACACGTGAATTAAGCTTTCTTCTAGACCCGGCCTTGTTAAACCATGTTATCAAGAGCTATTATGCCCTAAGCTGTTCAAAACCCCCAGTTATCACAAGGAGCAAAAAAATGAGAGGGAGAGAGTGGGGGTAGGAAGAGAGAGAGGTAAAGAATATCTAGGAACGGAGACTACCAACCAGCTTACACAATCTTTCAGGACTCCCCAGGCTGTTGCAATACTTTATTTGAACTTAAACACTATTTTCTGCTTACATTTCTACATTCTTTCTGAGGACACTACTCACATTCAAACAAGTTAAAACGAGTTAAAAATTTAAAGATAACAGTGTCAGGAGGATAGATGAATACTCTCCATGAAACTCCAGTTTCTTCTAATTCTTTCCAGGATATTTCTGTTTATTGAAAAGGACCATTAAGAATGTCATAAAGAAGCAGTACACCCAAGTTTATATTTACAGCCAAACATGAAAATATCGAATGATCTGTGTTAGCGCTAGGGAAACATTTATCTATTCTGCAGCTGAAACAACATCAAGAAACTGCTTCTAGAAAGCCAAAATGCTGTGGTATCACAAGCAAAGCTTCCTCTTGGTATTACATGCAGGTGTCCTACAGTCATATGAAAAACTCAAATACCTCCTGTAATCTGATTTAGCAAGACAGTGTTAACTGCCAAGGCCTGGGAACAGCCATGCTGCTCCGGCTGTGGAGCTCATACTCCTGATGGCCAAGGGTGGAGTGTGGTGAGTCACATCTGCCCCAGCAGTGACAGCAATTACACAACCCCTGCTCTGTGGGATGGAAAAGCTTCTGAAGGGTGACGCAAAGAAAATCCCACGCTGAATTTACAGAAAGTGGCAGCAAGAAGCATTAGTTTTATTTCTTTCAGTCACTGTTACAAACTAAGAAATTCCTCCAATTCTACTTCTGCACAACATTTTTAGCAAAAATATTCCTCTTCTATTTCCTGAACACTAAATAATTGGATAGCCAAAGAAAACAGGGTATTCCAGTCATTAAGGGAATTAAAAAAACCAACACTGATTTAATAAACATATTTGTTCTTACTAGTAAAACAAGAGTGAATCAAAACAAGTGGACCCTTTAGCTGTCTGAGCAAAAAGGAGCTCTCATACTGTAAAACCAAAGAGGCAGTGCACCGCAGTGGTTCAGCATTTGTTGCCATAGTGTTACTCTAATACCTTCAAAAGTTTGCATCCCAAATGAGTAACAACTGCGCTCTTCATGTGAAGCAACCTGCACTTCGTATCAAACTCAGTACTCATGCCTCACTTTCTTGTGCATGCCATAACTGCCTTTTTTATAGATACATTTAAACACAGCATCTACCCAGTCTTAATATCTGTACCTACAGTCATAGAATCATTAAGGTTGGAAAAGACTACTAAGATCATCTAGTCCAACTGTAAAATCTGAAGTGACTTGCTTTTTTAAAAATGCTACTTGGTATTTGATTAATCTTTGTCCATTTGATTGGCCTACTGGCCAGAAAATGAGCAGTTTTGACATTCAACAAAATTGTGCTTTATTTCAATACACAACTTGGCTGGATGTGAATGAAAGAAGCTGCTGAGGGGCTTTCCTTCAGCTTTAGATGGGGTCATCTCTTTCTTACGCACCTGGTTTGAAATGGGTAGACCTGATTGGTCTTAAATAGCAGCAGGGTCTCATTAGGAAATCTTGATATATATTTGACATTTAACTTGCCACAGAGACTGCAACAAAAAAATTCTCTACTGTTTCTCTCAATTTTCAGAGTGTTTTTCTGCTACTGAAGCAAAAATATCTACTCAGCTCTCACACTTCAGATTCCATTTTTCAATTGGCCTTTGCAGTTCATAAAATTTCAGCAGAGAGGAAGAGAGGAGAGTGGGATGGGCAGTCTCACGCTAAAAAGAAAGATGACTTGAAATGAGATGAAAAGAAATTTTACATGCAGAGGTAGCAAGCACAAATGAATAAGGGAGTCAATGAGATTTTCTTCAGAGATGTGCTAGCAGTTTAGAAAATCTTTCCCTGAAAATATCCCACCATGAGCATCACCAGTTATAACCATCACAAAGTTTACAGCATTTATTTTCTTACATAATATTAACACCATACAATTCCACTACTACTTTTATAAAGGTATATATGCATGATGACACTTTCTCTTATAGTACAACACATCTTGGTTTTTTTTGCATGTAATAATTTTTTTATGAAAGGTTAAGCGAGCAGTTGCCATGACTTATGCTAACTGAAATGTTTACAACAACAAAAAAAAATGAAGCAAATATAAAAACCTGTTTAGCCAGTACGCAGGATTGACTGAAAATTTGCTATATACATCCAGTAAACTTTACCTAAAAAGGCATCTGCTGTAACTGGATACTCTGTAGAAAATCCATACGTTCCTGTGGTTTACCTGCATCTCCACAAGCTAAACTTGTAACATGCTCTTCTCTCTTACTTGTCCAAGTGAGGAAACATAAGTGTCCATCAGCAGTCAAACATGAAGTTTATTTTACAACAGTTATACAATTGGTTTTGTTGCAACTACTAGTACAAGTAGATGCAAAACATACTGAAATCCAATTGATCTGTATTTCCCATTAGAAGTGATTCATTCATCTTAGGTATCTACAGAATGCCATAGAAAAAAGAGAAAAGCTGAGGTGCAGATTGATTGGCTATATCTTCTCTTATGAACTATGGCTATCATTTATTTTATCTCTTTGCATGTACACTAAGCCAAAAAAAAAATAAAAAACTTAGCACAGTGCAGTGCCCTGCAGTGCTCACTAAGCTGAGCAGAACATGACTTTGCCACTGACAACGCAGCACTTCTGTGCCTTCAGATGATGCTCTACATACCTTAACTATGGGCAGCTATTAAGTACCAGTTCTAACAAGCATAGCTACCTAGAAGTCATGAGTAACTTTTATTTACAGCGTAATTCACACCATACTTTGCATCAATTTTTGTGTGGCATGGAATTTTCAAGGATCTTCCATACCTTATTGTTGTCCCCTGTAGTCGATCAATCTTCTTATTTAATTCAGCAATGATACTGTGCAGCTCTGTGATTCGCTCCTCATAGCGTAGCGTTGTTCGCTCCTGCACATCTTCGTGCTCTCTCATTAGCTGGGATTGCTCACACTGAATCAGAGAAGCAAAAAACAGAAAGGGTCTTAAGAACACCCCCATAGAAAACAGATACGAAGAGAAGCTGACCCCTTTACAAAGTCTTCTCACCCATCAGACCAAAACCACAAGAAAAAAAGCACAGAAACAAAATACTGACAAGTACGAAGAGGTAAGTAACTAGCAAATTTCTAGAAACTCTGAAAGACTATTTTTAGACTATATGACTGAAAGAATGTGTGAGATTTGTGACGCACACAGAATCCTTAGGGACCTTCTCAGCACTGTCTGAATTCGAACAGGTCATAAGGCACAAACCACACTATTATAAAGAAGAGTAACCACGCTTCAAGGTTCTAACTTCTTTTCTAGTATTTGTTTTTATTAGTCTTTAAGGTAATACTGCACATTTTCCTTTTCAAATCCTCTATAATAAAATGTGTATTATTTCAACAATTAAGTGCCTATACTTCTGACTGTATTTTATAAGTATGAAATCCTACTTTTTCTTCCCAACCGAGTACTATTTCCAGCCTCTCTGGCTCACTCTTTACACCAGCAGATACTCTACCGCAATTACAGCCTCACAACAGTGCATGCTGATTGAAGTTTTGCTTTGTAGCGACTGGAAAGTGCAAGACTTCTAACCTTTTGCTCTGGACCCCCCACATGAAACAGTCAAGCTCCCTTGAAACCACAGAAAGTTATATCCTATACTAGGAACAAGAAAAAACTCACAAACTGATAGTATTAAAAAAAAAAAAAACACTTTTAATTAAAAGGTGAAATATAAGATCCCAATAGCAATTCTAAAGGCTACAATTCATAATAAAGTATGAGGACCCCAAATCTAATTTTTTCAAATCAAGTACACAACCTATATGGAGATAATCCCTTCAACTCTTCTTTCATAAATACAAAGTTTATACCCATACTAACAGGCACGCCAGAATTTTCACAGTTTGCTCTTACATTTTTTGGGCCACTCACATCAGAGTTTGAGAATATTTACATAAAACGCTACTTCAAAATTACAATTTATGCGGAGCTTCAATAACATTTTTATTTTACAGTTGTTAGTAAAACTTATTGCAATGCTTTTTGACTTTCAGGAATGTGTACATTGCAAGGCAATAGTTTACAGAAGTTTACAGAACCTTTCCACAGAGTACAACAAAATGATACTTTCTTCCTCAAACTTGAGTCAAAAGCGATTTCAGCTATACCAAGACAAAGAGAGTACACCTTACTGCTGAAGAATAGAGCAACTGGTCAAATTTTAGAAGACAAAAAATGTTCACCTGGCTTTTACAACTTTAAGTTCAACAACCAAGATGGCTAACTATGTATATTATAATGACTCTTTATTGCAGGATCACTCAGGAACTTGTTTCTCTTATTTCTGAACATTACCATTGTATCTAGCTGAAGTACTAATGCTGCTTTAAAAGTGTGAAAGTAACAGAAAAAAAAATGTTTAATATAAATATTGAAGTACAACAAGGACTTTTTTTCCTTTATAAATCTAAATTTCCTCTGGTACACATTGATATCCAAAGAATTAACAGTTAAGTGTTTCCCAAAACAGTGAATTTTGTGCACTGTTTTTTCAGTTTTAAACCAAAGGATGCTTCAAATGGAGTGTATAATAATTATTTTCAGACAGTAAATAAAATGCTTATCTGAACAATTTTTATCTTTCTAAGCTCTGCAGTGAAAAGCAGAATTTGTTTATCTTGACTGAAGATATACAGACTCTTGCTAATGGACCTCAGCCACATTACCAGATTCGCCTTCTGTTTTTTCTAGCAATCTCACAGGCACCATTTTTCAGGATAATCATAATTTAGTGATAGATATACATTGCGAACAACTAGCAGTCTAGCAATATGATGGCAGCTTGAAGTTCGATTTTTTCAAAAGGGCTCTTATCTTGGGCAAAAGTGATTTCACGATGCAGAAAGTAACTTCTAGGAGAGACAGGACCTGATGCTAAGGAACACTGAAATTTAGAGGACGATTCAGGGTCTAGAAATTCCAGTCAGTCATGACAAGTCTCAACTGAAAAATACAAAAGTATTTATACAATGGAAATATAATTTAATATGAATCCCAAAATGCAGCAATGTAAAATTCTGGTTATAAAGACTGCTCTTTATTATTGCACACTTACCTCAAAACTTGGAAAACAAACAAATGCATCTCTTGGTATCCACTGCTAAACAGTTTTTTTCTTTCCTTTGATATTCAGCCTGTTCATCACTGTCTTTATTTTCTGTGTTCTTTGAGTCTCAAAACAATGACCTGCCCCCAGTTCCTATCTTTTTAAACTATGATTTATTTGCATGTCAATCACAAGCTTTTGAAGATAAACGCCTTACACTCTTCCTCATCCCTCTCTTCCAGCCTCATACTTAAGTTCTCATCAAAAACATTACGGGCTCTAATTCTCTGAAAAAGCAAATACAGGGATAATCCATTGAGAGACTGCAAAAGACAAGTGATTACAGAAGTCAGGAGAAAGGTTTCTTGCAGTTTTCTATGTAAGTGACCCTTGGCAGGATTTTGGTACAGATTTGAAAGGTTATTTCAATTACAGAATAAATGAACAATGCCTGGAAACACCCTTTTTCAACCTCCTGATGCTAGGAAACAACCATCAGAGGAAAAAAAAGTATGAAGAATAGGGATGTTAAGGGAAAATATTTTAATCCGAATATATTGTTGCAATATGCAATGCTACTGACTATTAACGTACACAAATTCCAAACCCAAGAGACAATCACAGAATCACTAAGGTTGGAAAAGACCTATAAGATCATCCAGTCCAACCATCCACCTATCACCGATGGTTCTCGCTAAACCATAACCCTCAACACAACATCCAAACGTTCCTTAACACCTCCAGGGTCGGTGACTCCACCACCTCCCTGGGCAGCCCATTCCAGTGCCTGACCACTCTTTCAGAGAAGTAGTATTTCCTAATATCCAGCCTGAATCTTCCCTGGCGCAGCTTGAAACCATTCCCTCTATCACCAGTTACACGAGAGAAGAGGCCGACCCCCAGCTCATTACAACCTCCCTTCAGGTAGTTATAGAGAGCAATAAGGTCTCCCCTGAGCCTCCTCTTCTCCAGACTGAACAATCCCAGCTCCCTCAGCCACTCCTCATGAGGCCTGTGCTCCAGACCCCTCACCAGCTTTGTTGCCCTTCTTTGAACACGTTCCAGGGCCTCAATGTCTTTCTTGCAGTGAGGGGCCCAGAACTGGACACAGTACTCAAGGTGCGGCCTCACCAGAGCTGAGTACAGGGGGACAATTACTTCCCTGCTCCTGCTGGTCACACTACTTCTGATACAAGCCAGGATGGCATTGGCCTTCTTGGCCACCCAGGCACACTGCTGGCTCATGTTCAGCCGAGCGTCAGCCAACACCCCCAGGTCCATTTCCTCTACACAGTCTTCTAGCCACTCCGCCCCAAGCCTGTAGCATTGCTTGGGATTGCTGTGGCCAAAGTGTAGGACCCGGCATTTGGTCTTATTAAACCTCATCCCATTGGCTTCAGCCCAGCTATCCAGCCTGTCCAGATCCCTCTGTAGGGCCTCGCTACCCCCAGGCAGATCGACACTTCCAGCCAGCTTGGTGTCATCTGCAAACTTACTGAGGGTGCACTCAATGCCCTCATCCAGGTCATCAATAAAGATATTGAAGAGGACAGGCCCCAGCACCGACCCCTGGGGAACACCACTCGTGACCGGTCGCCAGCTGGATTTAGCTCCATTGACCACCACTCTCTGGACCCGGCCCTCCAGCCAGTTCCTTACCCAGCCAAGAATGTACCTGTCCAAGCCACGGACTGCCAGCTTCTGCAAGAGAATACTGTGGGAGACAGTGTCAAAGGCTTTGCTGAAGTCCAGGTAGACTACATCAACAGCCTTTCCCTCATCCACCAGGCGGGTCACTAGATCATAGAAGGAGATCAGGTTGGTCAAGCAGGACCTGCCCTTCGTGAACCCATGCTGGCTAGGCCTAATCCCCCGGTTGTCCCGCACTTGTCGCGTGATCTCCCTTAAGACAATCTGTTCCATAACCTTCCCTGGCACTGAGGTCAGGCTAACAGGCCTGTAGTTCCCCGGGTCCTCCTTACAGCCCTTCTTGTAGATGGGAGTCACATTGGCAAGCTTCCAGCCTTCCGGTACTTCACCAGTCAACAAGGAGCGCTGATAGATGATGGAAGAACAAGAACAGTGCAGACCCTATGTTAAACTTAAAGTGCTCAGGAAAAAAAAAAAAAAAAAAAACCACCAGCAGCAGTGCTAGGCTAACCGATTTCTCAGCTCCTTGAGGCTTGCCGAGCTGCTAACACTGTCTATGGCATTATTCAGGGAAAACAGACTTCATCACCTGTATTAGCCACAACATTAAATCTGCTGAACAAGTAACTGAGCACTGCAATTTAAGAAGAATGGCAAATTTTGAAGCGGCAATCAGTTCCTCTAATTTTAAGTATGTCCGTGTCCACTGTGCTAAAGCCGCAATCATACATAAACATATATAGTGAGGATTAATTAATATGGTATATTCAGTGTTCACCTGATGTGGAAAAAGAATACAAGTGAACAGGGCTAATCCATGTGAGATAAGGCCATCACACAACAGAACTAATTTTCAATGCTGATCCGCTGACTCTGTTGACCTGAGCATCACTAATTCAAGCAACTTTCTTAAATGAGAAACTGAAGTCTTCCCATGAAGTGCAAATGTTCTTATATGCCAAGTAGTGTCGGTTATACTTTTATATTGAAATTCTGCTGTCTCTCCTTCTATTCTGAATAATTGAAAGGATGGCAAGAATTTATAAATGCAGTAATGGAACATATTGCTCCAGTGACAAGAGATCTAGAATGTTGCAGCACAGTATTTGTTACTCCATGCCTACAGCTCTTATGAAATTCCAAAATTACTTGGACTAAGTATGAAGAGTGAAGAGAACAGAACTGCCTTGTGAAAGGTGATGAAAAGATAAGATGTAGAAAGTGAACTGTCTACTCTTGATGTATTTACTGAAACCTTCAGCATGTTACTAATTCCATGGTTCTACCGTACAACTGTAACTGCTGTAGGTTAACCACAGTAGGTAGCTAAACACCACACAACTTTCTTTCCTGTTACTTTCAGGAGGAGTAGAGAAAAGCACAGGCAAGAAAACTTGTGGATCACAATAAAAACTGCTTAGTAAGTGAAAGAGAAGTGAAAGAAGAGAGAAACACAATAAAACCAAACAGCAGCGTGAAGTCAGTCACCTCCCACTCCTCCAGACTGTTGCTCATCCAGCTTCCAAGGAAAAGGCAGCTTACCTCCCTCTGATTCCACTCCCTCTACACTGCTGTGAACAGCATTACCCAGCATGAAATGTCTCCCTGGCCAGTTTGGGTCATCTGCCTGGCTGTGCTCTCTCTTGGCCTCCTGCGCATACCCCATCTATTCACTGAGTGGACAGAGACAGAAGAGTCCTTGGTTCTGTGCAAGTACTGCTCAGCATCAGCTCAGACACTGCTGTGCTATCAGCACCGTGCTGGATGCAGATCTAAACAAAGCATCACATGGGCTACTGTGAAGATTAACTCAATTCAAGCCAGACCCCAGAGAAACTCAATGTCATGGGATATCAGAAATGGAAAAAACATAAATGGATTAGAAAGATGACTAAATAAATCCATGGAGGGCAGGACCACAGCAGACTATTAAATTTGATGCAGTCTCTTGCTCAGAAAGTCCATTCACTCTTGATAGCAGAAAGATGAGCGCACATGAAGAACAACAACTGTCTATACATGTTATTTGTGCTTTCCCTTCAGATATTTATTAGTTATTATTATTAGAGCCAGGATGCCTAGTCATACAGGGCTAGTAAAAAGCACTACTTTTATTCTCACAACCAAAGATAGATTCTGGAAGACTACATCAGATAGAACTGACCACTACTTTACAGTAACTTTCATTCACAAGGTCAGTTCAGTGCCAAATTTTACACTCATACTAAGAGACAAGGAGGTCTGATGTCTTACAGAAATAATATCAGCATGTAGGCAAATGCTTTAACAGGGATTCCACAGACTGGAATTCCGGAAATGAGCTCTACCATAATACAACAATCAGTTACATCCTTCTATAAAAATCTTAGAAAGCAGAGCTATCCATCTATCTTTCTTAACCATTTGTCACCTCTATTATGTGAATTGTGGCTCCCCAAATCACTTTCCTTCAGCAAATCCGTTCTTCCAAAGTATTTTGTATGCCTCATGAAATGATAGGAAAGGTGTTACCAAGAATGCGGTTGAAGGAATGCTTTTTTTCCAGAGAGCATACAGTGTGCCAGCAGAAAAAAAAAGCATGTGCTGCTCTTATAAGCATAGTCCAAAAATGAGATTTAATGCTGACCCACTAGCATCTGAAAATGGTTATGCAGAACCTCAAACACTTCTTATTTATTGTATGCCTTCTGAAACTCTAATTCATATTAGCGAGGAAGAAATGCATTAGCCAGATGCTGTCAGCAAAAAATGACATATATAATGTGATATGCATTTGGATGAATCTCTGTAGATTGGGAGGAAAAGTTAAAAAAAATGTTATGTTGAACATCTGCTTGAAAAAGAAAGCAATGCTTTTTTAGAGAACGAAGAAAAGGGAAGGCAAAGTCATCAGAATGTTTCAGCATTTAAATGTAGCCAACTAATTGAATATATAAGCTGTACTTCTTTAATGACCTTAAAAAAGAGTATTTAAATGACTGTTTAAAAATGACTATTTAAAAAATGACCATTTTAGACTTTCATTCACACCCCAGAAAGCTTCTACTCACTTGAGGGCTTTTAGGAAAAAAAGTGCTATAATATTATGACTATATAGAAATTGTTCATTAAAAAGTATTTTTTTCCAAAAAACAATTGCATCAAAGGTTCTCATCAGCCACAACTATAGCATTAAGCCAGAAATGTACATTACACAAACAATCACCTCAGCACAACTAGCGAGCTCAGTCAGACTCTTCCTCTGAAGTTTCCCTACTCCTCTCAAAATTTATCTTCAGTCCCACTCCCACAGCTTTATAGTTTTTCTTTTAAGGTGTGCACACAGGAGAGTTTACTTCAGCATGGAGAAATGTACAGCAGAAGCACATTAGGCTTCAGATATTCCGAAAGAACAGATATTCTGATTTTATGTTATTAATAGTTCAGGCAACGGTCATCACTATGGTTCTATTTACAACTACAAAGCCCAAGATCATGGAAAAAAACACCAATATGAGAAATCCAGCACTGTATGCATGCACAACTGGTAACTGATTAAAAAAAAACGCATATAAAAAATCATGTTAACAGAGCATGATCATCATCAGCGGGGATCTCACTGCATGAGAGCACGTACAAGGTACTCTTCATTGGCTGAGATATCAGAATCTGATATTTATGTATTTTTTAATAAAGTCCTGGAAATAAATGTAGAAAACTAAAAAAAAAAACCTCTATTTAGCACAATACCCTGAAGAGTTAAAAATAACAACCTCATCAGCGTAGTCACACAGAATGATGAAGACTTTTTGGGTATAGTGGACAGTTTAATGATTGCCAAATGCATCCTAATATCAAGCTGTACCTCTGTAAGTTTGAAAATGATCTCTGGATTATAGCTGATAAATAATGTGTGTATCTCTGGCTCACAGATCAAAGGGAGTAAAAGGGACAATGTTTTTTACTTCAGTATGCCGCATTGATGGGCTGGAATAAGAGTATTGCTTATACGCCTCAAAATGGCTGAAAAAAATACAAGAGAACATTTGAAGGACTGAAGTAAAAGCCTTAAAAGGTAGATTATTTAAATATTTCTACATCTGGCTTGAGTTTAAATAACACATGGTTAGAAGCCTCTATCAAAATGCCTTGATAACCAAAGACTGTAAACTTGCAAAATCACAGAATGGCTGGGCTTGATCTCGAGGTCAATTCTCTAACCCTTTCCACTGAAGGAGGGTAACCTACAGCAGAACAGGTCCAGATGGCTTTTAAGTACTTCCAAAGATGAAGATTCTGCAACCTCTCTGGATAACACATAAGATGTGATACTTTACAAGACAAAATGCTTTGTCTGGCTCTCTGAAAGTGTAATTGAATATCTACTTTGCAGTTGTTTTAAACTGTAAAGTACTTATAAAAGGTAATTACCAGAGTAACAGTACCTGAAAACAGAGGTTTTGTTCACAGGAGAAATATTAGATACAATAGTTGTTTCCCTGTTTGCATTTGCCTCTCTAAATTTATCTTGATCTGAAAAAAAAAAATATTAAGAGCCAAGAAAGCATTAGAGCTCAGATTTTACTCTCACTTAATCCATTGGCTTTCCACTGACTGTGTTTTCCATAACTGAGATATATAAACTGGCTTACTAGAAGCTAGACTGAGATCACTAATCACTTCTCACATTAACACCAAAGTGCTGAGGATTGGCAATAGCTTTTGATCAGCGTTAATTTGTGCTGTGTGAATCTTACCCAAGACTAAAAGACTCTGTGATCAGCTGCCTAATCCACTGAGAACTACAATTTTTATTTTCTAAAATATTTTAAAGCATTCACTATTAAAAGAGGCTGTTTATGTTGGCTTCAAACAAAATCAATCCAATTCTTTCTTGGTACTTTTAAAAAGAATATTATTAGCACGTAAAACTTAAAACTCTTGGCAATTATGTTTCATACAATCTTAAAATTCTTTCCACTCACGACACTGTTAAGATCTTTCATCCTTTCCCCACGTATCATACACCTCTCTGAAGAACAAGGACAATACAAAACCAGTGACCATCTTCAGAATTTTAACTGTTGCTCACCTGTGCTTTTGCCAGTTTCTTCTCCAGCAGGTCACGTTCTCTTTCTGT
Organism: Pavo muticus; assembly: GCA_016647715.1. Taxonomy (NCBI): domain Eukaryota; kingdom Metazoa; phylum Chordata; class Aves; order Galliformes; family Phasianidae; genus Pavo; species Pavo muticus. Next base: position 536,196 of record JACDJE010000355.1, read on the forward strand.
TTGTTGTAGACGTTTATTAAGCTCCACTATGTCTCCCTTTAATGATGCCAGGGCTGCTAAATGAAGCTGGAAGACAAAAGACAGAGAAAAAAATTAATCTAGTCATAAGCCTTATAGCAGAAGAATTTGAAAGAAGATATGGTATTATACAGTGGTCACAGCATCTGTGGATTTCTGAGTAGTTAGCAGGAGCTTTAGAATAATGGAAGTCAAAAAGTAGTTCACATATTTATTTCCACACCCTTTTAGCAATGAACTGTCCTCTTCAGACAGTCCGCATGCTCCTTCACCAGAAAACACATTATAAGGACAAGTATAATGAAAAGTAATACAACTGGGAATGTGTGCATGAATCCTAATGTTAGCTTAAAAGCAAGCAGCTAGAGCACTGTGTTGTAACACCTCACATTAGATGTCAGTTCAGATTTGTGTTATAAAAGGTACGTCATGTTTTGATGCATTCAGAGATAATAAAAGTTATCAGTGTAGTGAATAAGTCCATGCATAGGATTCAACTTAATTTTGCAACAACTGCCTACTCCATTTTGAACAACTGCTTTATTGTCGTTTTTTTTTTTTTCCCTCTATCTCATGTCAGTGAGCTTCAATGCTTCTAACCTATGAAGCTACACCCTGAGAATGTGAACTGTTACTCCCTCTGCAAGATATTATTTTGATGAAAGATACTTACCCATGCTGATATCTGTGCTGTTGTGAGAGAGACAAGACCCAAGGGAACAGCATGGAGCTGCATCATGGGAGGGTCAGGAGGGTGATAAGGAAAGGTTATTTAGCAGTGGGTGGTGGGCATGGAACAGCTCCCCAGGGCAGCAGGCACAGTCCAAAGTACCAAAGTTCGGGAAGCATTCTGACAGTGCTCTCAGACATAGGGTCTGAATTTAGAGTGGTGCTGTGTGGAACCAGGAGTTGGACTCAGTGATCCCTGCGAGTCTCTTCCAACTTGGGATATTCTATGATTGTGTATCTACTAAGAACCATCACTCATCCACGTCTGCAGTGACCATGGTGGACTGATTCTATGATTTTGTGATTCTATATTTAACCAATCACATATGGAAATATGTATAGGATAAACAACATAATTATCTTAGCTACATAACTTAGAAATCAAGAATAAATCTTCCAAAAAACCCAACACTTAGAACTCATTCACACTCCCTTGTTTTCCTCAATATCCCTTTCATCACTACAGCACAGGTAGCAACTAGAATTCAGTGATCCATATTGACAACTACAGCAGAAAATTCCATGAGGAAACTAGCCAGTATTACTGAAGTCATTCTTTGTAGTAGTACAGAGACAGCTCTTAAGTTATACTGGATATGAAAACTAAAGAGATCCTTCACACTGGCTCAAGTAACACAGCAAACATTGCTCTGCTGCCAGGACTTGGACTGAAACACAAACAGTGCTGCTAGACTTCCAATCAGTTTCAGTTTTTCGTGTAGTCTGACATTTTATGGAGTTACATAATTTTTCTTTTTCCATTTCCAGTCAATCAACTCACGAGTCCTATTCTGATATCAGTTTTGCCTTTACAATAGCAAAAGCCAGCAAAACCACGTTTTCATGTACTGAAACGTGAAAATAGTTGTAATAGAGAAAAGAGACTAAATTCATCTAGAGACAATTCTTTCACATACAGTATTTCTACTATTACAGAAAAGGTCACTTCTGGCATGAGGACATGAAACTTATCTGTACAAAGACTTCAATGTGAATTCTGCTGTTTTAATTGCAGAATAACTATGTGACTCGAAGAGCTGGACACCCTCATTTGTCAGCTATCTAAAATATTTTCATTACAACAGCTACAAAATGTTTTGCATGCAGTTGTTCATTTCAGCATAATACATACACATATGCAATTTTATGCTGTAGTATGTTTAAGGTTCTTAAGGCAGACTCATTTTTCAAGTGAAAAAAGAGTAGTTCAAGCCTACTACAGGCATATGCTATATGTCTTCTTTCAAATATGCTGTGCTGAAATATCTTAATAAGCTCAGAAATTCCCTGAATCTTAAAAGTATTCTTGGCCTTTGGAGTAAGCCCATCCTTCCTACCACAGGAAACCATGCACCGCTTTTACAGAGAGGAGAAACAAGAACCAGCCGAAGTGTACCAATCTGTTCATAACTGACTTGCAATTTTCAGGAAAGATGGTGAATTTAAAAGTCACTATTTTACCATTTTCCCTTAACAGAGGAGAAAAGTTGTAATGAAGCCCACCAGTTTCTACATCAAATCTTGCATCCTTTGTCAAGCTTTCAAATCATACTTGAAAAAAATGGCTACATTCTTTAAATTGAATAAAATAACAGTATGTAGTCAAGTAAGGATAATTCCCTTTTGTACACCATAATTAAATGATCACCAGCTGTGGTTTTAATTAAATACCAGACTTATAATGTTCATACACATGGAGCGATAATATAAAAATGACACCATCAATTTAAAAATCTCAATGAAAAACTACTTGTTCTCTAAGCAGCGGAACTAATGAAGCTGACTTCCTGTGGATTTGCCTTTGTTCCCTTCACACACCAGGATCAGCTCAGCTCTTCTTCATGGCCCCTGCCATTCCAAACCAGGTAAGAACCAGCACAAATTCTATCTAGCTTAACAGCAACACTGCCACCTGGCCTGGACTGACAGTCCCTGCCACACAAGGGTATCCACCAGGCGGGATGTATCTGCCCCTTCAATCAAAGTAACAAAAGAATTGCTTTGCTAATTACAAATAATTTTTTTTGCTATCTCAAATGATCCTTTCCTAACTTGATCCCAGCCAGCTTCTATGTACTTACAGGAGAAAAAATAAAATAAAATTAGTGTAATAGAAACGGCAGACCAGCCAATGTGAAGTTACTACACAGAGAGAAAGGCTGCTTCTGAAAATCCTCAGTTTCAGCACACCCAGTACACATGACAGCAAATAATATGTAAGTGGTGCCTCCAACTACCACTGCGATAAAAAAAAAGGTTAGTGAATTGGCGTGTCTGTCTGTTCTGGGCAGTACCAGAACCTCCTCTGCATTTCCTCAGAAAAGTTGTTAGGAAGTATTGTTGCATCTTTCCTTGAGCCATGAATGTTCCCACAGCCCACGTTCCCCTCATGTTCGTATAATATGCAGCAGGGTGGGCACTGGCATGCAGATCTTCTGCAATGATGTAACACAAACAGGGAAACATCTGAACAAAGATCTACTGAAAACAAAAAGAAACCACCAACACTGGAGCAGAAACAAAATCCCGTTTTTGTGGTACTGAATTATTTCAGAATATGAGACCTGAGAAAGAGAGAACTGAAATAGTCATGTGGCACACAGCCCTTTTTTCCCCTTCAGCAAACAATGACAGGCAAGGCAGACTGGCTATCACCAGCACTAATGTCGGACATTTATAGCTCAGGGTGGGCTGCCTCTTAGGAGCACAGACCACAGAACAAAAACTTTGTTGTTTGTAACAATTAAGTTAGAATCACAGAATCATAGAATCACAAGGTTGGAAAGGACCTACAAGATCATCTAGTCCAACCGTCCTCCCATTATCCTTGTTACCACACGCCACTAAACCATATCTCATAGCTCCTCATCCAGATGTCTCTTGAACACTGCCAGGGACAGTGACTCCACCACCTCCCTGGGCAGGCCATTCCAGTGCCTGACCACTCTCTGAGAGAAAAAGTTTTTCCTTATGTCTTATCTAAATCTCCCCTGGCGCAACTCGTGGCCATTTCCTTGGGTCTTGTTTGTTGCCTGGGAGAAGAGGCCAAACCCCTCCTCATCACAACCTCCCTTCAGGAAGTTGTAGAGTGCAATGAGGCCTCCTCTGAGCCTCCTCCTCTCCAGACTAAACAATCCCAGCTCCCTCAGCCACTCCTCATAAGATTTGTGCTCCAGACCCCTCACAAGTTTCGTTGCCCTTCTCTGGACACGTTCCAGGGTCTCAATGTCTTTCTTGTAGTGAGGGGCCCAAAACTGAACACAATACTCGAGGTGCGGCCTCACCAGAGCTGAGTACAGGGGGATGATTACCTCCCTGCTCCTGCTGGCCACACTATTTCTAATGCAGGCCAGGATGGCATTGGCCCTCTTGGCTGAAGATGAGCTGACAGTGTGCCCACGTGGCCAAGCATCAACCAACACCCACGAGGTTAGATACCATGTGGAGTACTCTTTGTACAACATACCAGTTTAAACTTTCAAACAAAGCTCCCAAAAAGACCCAGCTGAGCACCATGGAAAACAGTTCACAGCCAATGCTGTGAATAGATTTTGTATTGATCCAACACAGAAAGTAATAAATTCTCACAAAAAAAAGCCGTATGTGATGACAATGAATCTAAACTGTCCAACAGGACAAGAAGGTGAACACATGTGAAAGCAATGATTAAAAAGGAATCGAACAGGCAAAAACCTATTTATCTACCACCAGCAAATGAAATAAGAATTCTTTCAGTAAAGAAAGTAGATGCATACCATCACTAAAAAAATGCAACACCTATCTTAACTCAAAAGCTATAGCTTCTACAAAATTTTAAGCAAGCACAACAGCAGGCTGTTTATTGAAACACGTAAACCATGTTTTATATCCAATACAATCCTCTCTGTTTTTTAGAATATATACATCGGTGTACTTATTTTTATTTAAACATATAGTAAGTGCATTTAATTGTGAACGTCACCCTCCACACATGGAATTTCTAAAAGATTCAGGTCAGAGATACTGGACTCTGACACCCTCTCCTCTATTTCCATTTATACTTTGCATGGTTTAGTGCAAGTAATCCATAACAGATTTTTTCTGTGCTTTGCTACAACTCATTCAGTGGCGTTCTGTGTACACGAACGTACCTGATCAGACGTCCATAATGCTGCCTGATCTCTGAAAACCTACTAAATTTTTTGTTATCAAATGGCACTACACAGGATTTGAAAATCCAGGCTGCTTTGTAATATGAGAGATGGGGAGTTTTTAGTACAGCACACAAAGCTCAGTCAGAATCTCATTCAAAAACTATGGACGGGGCAAAGCAAGTGCCCATGTATTCTATTTTCTGACACCTATCATAAAGGTGAGGAAACTAAACCTACCAGAATTGTTACAGACAAGGAAATAAAAAAGTTGGTAACATGAGCTTATAATGATAAGCATTCAGGCAGAAATACAAAACCATTTTTGATTTTGCATTCAGGAGTTCCAGAGCTGTCCACTGGTAACTCTCTACTTAGCAGGAGACAACAATGTCAGGGTTAGTCCAAAAAAAGCTTAGACAAGGCAGGCGCTCAGCTGCTGAGATGGATGAGAATACATCACATTAACACATAACACGTACACTTAAACCTTACACAGCAAAAGTCAAAGAGAAAAACTTACACAGAAAAATATTATCAAAAATTACACCATAGGTTCACACAACTAGGAAACATCTTTAAAAAACAAGACAAAAGATAACATACACAAAGCTTTAAAGCTTCCATCAGAGAGTAGTTAAAAATTGGAGTCACAGACATTTGTGGTACCTGAAATGAAAGTGCTGTCAAGTTTACATTTCATCAGATAGCACAGATACAGCTCCACATGCAAATAATACGCTTGCTTAAAGTGATTGTTATGTGAAAAAAAAATTATTCACAGTTCTAAATATTGGGGTTTTTTCCTCCTTCTTTTCTTGCTCATGATCCATGAAACGTGTATTTTTATGGTACAAGTGATGAAATAAATATAATTGAAGCCCATTTCTGCGAACGTACTGACAAGGTAAAATGCAAAAGTGTAAAGAACAACCATATCCCAGAAGCAGTGACAGGATAGCTCAATATTTCCTAGGCAATTTCAGCTGTGTGATCTCTAGAGCACAGCCCTGAAATATCACAGTCAACTGCCCTGTAACTAATTACCTACGGCAAAGTCAAAATGCCTAAAAAAAGCAATGTCATTGAACTGTTGGATGTGACTACCAACGTGACCTAAAACTCTACGTTTCAAACAACTGTTACATGTTAATGAATTAAAAAATTAAATGACATACAAAATGGACATTTTGTGACTCTCCTGCTGAAGCAATTGTCATCATATTAGACATTATATAGTTACATCATATGATTGTGCAATATTAAACAAATAATGTGCCAACCCAAGCCAAGGAACTATCCAAATTCTAGAACAACAAAGACCAAATGTTTGTAAGGCATACTTTGTTTTAATTTGAAAAAGCTGCAGAAAATGTATTCAATCTGCTTAAGCTATTTATAAACAATTTAAACTGATACATTTTTTTAAAAACTCGAAACTAACATTTCTGGGCACTTAATGCACTTTTTAATATTTCAGACTATTTCTTAAAAAACAAACAACCAAATCATACCCTTCATCACACTCTTCAACATCTTCACCAATGATACCGACCATGGGCTTGAGTCCACCCTCAGCAAGTTTGCCAATGACACCACGCTGAGCAGCGCAGTTGACACATTAGAAGGAACGGATGCCATTCAGACAGACCTCAGAGAACTCAAAAGGTGGGCCCATGTGAACCTAATGAGGTTCAACACAGCAAAGCGCAAGGTTTTGCGCTTGGATCAGAGTAATCCCAGATACATATGCAGACTGGAAGAAGAACTCCTTGAGAGCAGCTCTGCAGAGAATGATGTGGGGGGATCTTGGTGGATGAAAAATGGAACATGAGCCAGCAGCGCGCTCTTGCAGCTCGGAAGGCCAATGGCATCCTGAACTCCACCAGAAGAGGGGTGGCCAGCAGGGACAGGGAGGTGATTGCCCCTCTCTACTCTGCCCTTGTGAGGCCCCATCTGGAGTACTGCATGCAGGTCTGGGGCCCCCAGTACAGGAAGGATGTGGAGCTGTTGGAGAGGGTCCAGAGGAGGGTCACAAAGATGATCAGAGGGCTGCAGTACCTCCCCATGAAGAGGGGCAGAGGGAGCTGGGCTTGCTCAGCCTGGAGAAGGCTGCAAGGAAACCTCACTGCAGCCTTCCAGTATTTAAATGTGGATTATGTAAAGGAGAGGAATCAACTGTTTCCTCAGATAGATAGTGATAGGACAAGGGGGAATGGTTTCAAGCTCAAGGAGGGAAGGTTTTGATTAGATGTGAGGGGGAAGTTCGTTACAGAGAGAGAGAGTGGTAAGGTGCTGGAACAGGCTGCCCAGGGATGCTGCAGATGCACTGTCCCTGAAGGTGTTAAAGACCAGGCTGGATGGGGCCCTGGGCAACCTGGTCTAGTGCCAGATCTGGAGGTCTGTGGCAGGGGGGCTCGAACTTGATGACTGGGTCCCTTCCAATCTAAGCCATTCTATGATTCCATGATTCTATGCCAAGTCTTGCCTCATCAGTGAAAAGTGTTTAATAAAGAAAATATGCTAGGATTGTTCAAAAATGTCATGGAACAGATAATCTGACACTATTCCAGAGTGTGATCTGTTTTAGAACATCATTAAAAACAAAAGACTTAATCATGGAAAATATCATAATTTGAAAAACTACTCAGGCAATTCACACTTGGTGAACAGAGCATGTGCAAATTTGTACTTCATGAGTCTGCCTGAAAGCTAGACTAATGGCCCTACTCCTACTATAACAGATGTTCACACCTTCCTGGGAATGAAATTTTCGGTGACTTGAGGAGAAAAATCTAAACACACAACCCAAAAGTAACCAAAAGATGCAAACATCTGAAGCTGAAGACTGCAGAGGAAAACTTTGCAGAGTTTACTTTTCTGGAATTCTTAACAATTTTAAGTGTCCCACTGCAGGGCAGCCCACATATCCACATCGATAGGCTCTCACCTGACTTTTCCATTACGTTTAAAGAATCAGCCTTGCTTTTGCCTTCAAACGAGGAGCCCACTGCCATTTCCATTTCCAGCTATTTGCAGGGAGCAGTGTAACAGTAATGCAAGGGATGGAAATGTGGTGGTGTGGAGATCTTGCCTGGGGCAAAATACTGCTTTCGTTTCACCTTAATCTCAACACATCATCTGCAATCATGGGGTAGCCTTTCTTTAATTCAAAATAGTAATTAAAAAATGATAAAACACCACTGTAAGCTAGAGAAATCTATAAATTGTTATGCTAAGCAGAACTTGATCCCACTTCATTCAATTTATTTAGCATTCCTACTCCCCTTACAATTTCTGGCTGGAGGATTCTTAATGCAATTCAAGCAAGATACGTTATCTGTTTTTATTTTTATATTTTTATTTTTATGTTTTATCTGTTTTTGAATTGATGGGAAGAGGAAAAAGACCTTTATTTTGTCCTCCTGTTCTGCCCAACACAAAGAAACTGAACCAAGGAGGGAGAAAAAATGAGGTTCAACATGGACCCTTACTCCCTGTAAACCCCTTTCTCTGTTCTTCACCAGTTTGCAAGGACCGCACTGAGGCAGCAGGAAAAAAAGGAAGTGGAAAACTAACCCCAAGAACGTACCTCGCTCAATTCGCTGCATTAAGCATTATGGTGGCCCACCTCTACTACTGGTTACAACAAATGTCAGAGATGTATCTATACATCAATTTGTTTTCCAACAGCCCCATCATTTTTTTCTATCACATTAACTAGCTCTTTCACACACAGTCTTTTAACAGACTAGGCCTTGTGAAATAGAGATTGGCACTTCAGAGCCAGAAAAAATAAATGCTACTTATTAGTAGCAAAATCATGCTTCCCACCGTTTTCATGTTTAAAAATTCTCAAATAGAAGATAATTTCTGGATTCTGAAGATTAAGTCTGTGGACTTACAACAGAGTTGTATTTACAGTGATACAAGGGTTTCACCTCCAGAATGATATATGTGATCTGCTGTCACCATCAATTTAGATAGACAGCATTCGTCAAACCACCAAATTCGACACTATTCTTTGGCAATATGCCAAAAATTGATGGTGCAGAAAGAACAAAAAGCAAAGAATATGAAATATCAAATCCACCAGCTAAACTCCCTGTAACATACTTGCTCAATTGTTCACTATTTGGAGAAAGAAAGCATCTTTCTGACTATTCTTAATCACCTCTTGCACTGAAGTGTTTTAACAGAATGTCCACTATGTGGCTTACAAAACCACAACTCTAAAGCAATTCTTAAACACAGCTAGACAACTTTAGAGCTCCAGACTGTGACAGCAAAATTCTCTGGATGATCAAGTACATATTTAGCAAAATCACTGCAGTCCAGGTCTTAACTACCCCAATGCTGCAGGGTTAGCTGCATCTCTGATATGTCCACATTCTTCCCCTCCCTTCTGCTTTAATCACATGTCATTTCCTCCTCACAGAATTTGAAGTGGCAATTCCTCCAAGAACTGCCTACACCTGTAATTCCACCAATTACACATCCTCCAGGGTGTCAGAGATAACAGCGACCACCCAGACAACACGATAGCCCTGGCTTTTTTTCATGTTTTTTTGAAAGACAGCATACTACAATCAATACTTCACTTGTATACAGTTTAACAAGCACTTTTACACTCCTGGCCATGGATCTCAGACTCATCAATGCTACATTCCTAGGCCAGTGTCTCACAATTCCAGGTTAACTCTTAGCACAAGTGATTCCCCCATGCCCAGTCTTGTCATCTGGGGCAGATCTATTATTTTGACTTGCAGTTTCTACCAGATAACCAGCTCAAATCTGGACCTGGAATTTTGCTACAGGGAACTGACTTCTTCAAACTTAATGCATGCTACTAGCTAGGAAAATTACCTATGCTACATCAGTTCCTGTAGGAAACTTCCACAATTTCCTTCTAATTATGTGCAAAAAAATGTTGTAAAAAGCTTTGGTGGTTTTTTTTGTTTGTTTGTTTTTGAGTACTGCATGCATAAACAACATCCACACATTTCAGCATTTCCAGACCTCTCCAGTTGTGCATCTTTCATTCTCTCCTCTCTTATTACCAGGTCAATAACAAGAGAAAAACTGACTGATTTCTCTGAGAACCTGGAGATCGGATGGCAAACTACTGGAGACTCCATGTTACTTCCTGTTGGCATTTCTATTGCATTGAACGCTATTAGTGAAACAACAATTTTAACAAACAGAAAATAAATCACTGTTAAAAATACAGCCCTGATAATTCTCGACAACGAATCATCTTTAGAAATTAGTTATGCCACAAAGGTTCAAAATATGAGTTACTGTAAGACCATTAGGGGAGTTTGCTTGCAACAGAAAATCATTTGTTTAGCTGGATTCCAGCACGTCATTTGCTTTTGTGATTTTTTAAATATAAACAAACAACTATCCTCAATTCTTAAAAAAAATGCCTTAGAAAAAAATCCCAAGCACAATTTCTATGTTCTAGCCTAACAAACATTTCTTCTGTCAAACATTCTGTGGGTCTGTCCCAGTTAAGTTTTTGCTCTCTACGGCATAGCTCATTTAAAACAAATCCCTCATTTAAGAATTCTAGTCAAAAACTTATTCATCTTCCTGGAGAAAAAACAACCAAACCAAAAATAAAAACAAAAAACAAAACAAAAAACATCAAAGCACTGCCTTAAAGCCACTAGCTTCACCAGCTTTTCTGCCAGACCAAAGCAGTGAGCTGAAGGACAGAAAAACAGAACATGGCCTCCAGCATCCTATATTCCTCCAGTACTGGTTATTTGCATGTTCATATCTGGTACCAACTACTAGAATACCTTATGCAAGATTTCTGCATGATGCCCCAAGCTCCTTCCTAATGCCACCTATCCATAAAGCAGCAGACAGCACAGCACATTTATGAACTATGCTTTCTGAAATAAATCCAATTACCTCAACGTGTTTCTCTTTTTGAGTCACTACAATGTTAATTCTTTAAGCAGCAGAACCTTCGTTGCACAAACCACTGAAAAGGTCAAAATAAACATTAATAAATGTTTATTATCAATTACACTAACAGAGACAAGATTGCACAGCTGGCAATCTGAAACTCTTCAATCTGTTTACTGAATAAGAATTTACATAGCTAGGTTTTTTGGTATATTATTAACATCTGGATATATTACTCCATTCAGAACAAATGTTTTCCTTTGTTGTTCAGTGCACTAATAACCCAACATGATATCACTGTCTGTTGTGTCAGCACAGTATCTTGTTTAAGTGGCTTCATCTTTTTTCCCCAACCATTTATGTTGCAGGCCTCTCCAACTATAAATGCCAACAGCTGTCAAATTTGCAGTGAACTCTGTCTCAATGGCATACAAATTCATAACAGAATATTTGAACTGGTGACAGCAATTAGTAAAGATTTCGTCAAAAGTAATTCAAAGGTACAAGTAGCCAGTAAACACAAACCTGAAGCAAATCCAAATGTCAGTCACAAGTGCAGTGGGTAGAATTTAAGTCTGGTTCACAACTCTCTGCACAACTCATGGGTGGGAAAAGGTATCTGGCAAACCACAGCGCAAGATTAAATCTGTTTCTCATAACCTCTCCTCCAACAATGAGCTCACTTTCATTCTTTTGTATCACAAGCTCAGATGTGGAGACTTGACAGATGAGATACAGCTATTCTTCTAGTGAGGATGCCTCCTTTTTTCAAAGGACATAAAAAAAATCCCTTGTTCATCATGAAAAAAGAAAAAAATGCATGAACTTTTTTTTTTAATGTCAAAATTATCTGTCAACTTAAGAGCCACCTTCTAACCAGATATAACAAGTATTTTGGTTAAGACAACTCATTTTATTTATTTTCCCTCCATTTTCTCAGAAGTATAGAAGACTAAAGTATTTCTAAAGTTTTTAGTGGACGATTTTACTTCACTGTAACAGATACACATACACATTCAAATTTTTTACTTAATAAATGAAATGACAGACACTTAAAACTAGCAAAATTTAAAGTTTCAGTCAAACAAAAATTATAAACAAAAACTGCTATAACATTCTGAGATTTGTTATTTGTTTGGTAGTATTTCCACCATTATGTACCTGCCTCCACTGAGTCCAAGACTGGTTCATTCCCTATTTTGGGCTCTCAATGCCAAATCTGACCCCACACTTCACCCATGCAATTCTATTAAATAAACAGGAGCTACACAGATATTTATGAGCCCAGAACACAGTTCAATGGAAAGTGCACGCCTCCCATGAGACTGTCAATCTCTTCTAGACTGTAATTTTCTCTGGTTTAAATCATAAAATAGTAGCACACAAAAAAACCCCACATTACTGATTCTCCAAGGAAGTCAGGGCAGCACAGGGAGTATTTCTAAAGAATTTAATAAAATGTATTTTTTATGTTTATATAATACAAATGCAGGCAAATGTATGCACACACACAAAAAAATCAGGGGTCACAGTGAGCCAAAGTTTATATTTCAAAGGCATTATATGTGCCACACACATCCCACTTAGCACTTCAAAATGTCTGCATCCTTCATATGGCCACTTTCATTAACATACACAAGAAAAGACTCACAGTGAACATGGGTCATAAAGTGTTTTCAAACAGTAACTGGCACAGCCATAAATTTACATAATGTCCAGGAAATAAATCTTGTGCTCTCTGCTATCCATATAGGAACATCAATTTTAAGAAGAACAGAATAGAGTATCTCTTTATCTGTTTAAAGTAGGGCAAATATTCTACTCATGTTAATTGTCCTGACAGAAAAGAATCAACACTGCATTAATCCATTTAATACATGGCTTATTTTTCACCTTTGTACACCACATAGGCCAAACATTTGCTCACTGTAACTCTAAAGCTACTCTATGTTAATTCTTCACGAGGCATGTTCCTCACTCATACGGCATTCCCGCTTGCATCTTTATATAGCATATGGCATATTTCTCATTTGCATAATTTGTCAGAGCGGAAGTGGAAGTCTATTTTTTTTTTAACAGTGCATGGCTTTACCATTTGTGCTTCACAGTTCAGGTGAAGCATTATTTTCTTTTTAATTTACACTCTCAATATTACTTTCTGTGGGTTCTAAAATTATACTTCTAAAATTACACTTATCACCTTAAGTAAAATTTTGATAATGGGACGGTAGCCGTTCCAATCTAAAATGAAGAAATATCAGTTAAAAAAAAAAAAAAAAGACCCCTCTTTAAGCAATTTCCCAGTTCAAGCAACACGTCCTGGGAAGTGCTGTATCAGGCCAGAGCACAGTCTGGTGCTCTGGTGTCCAGCCTCTGATCAGTAATAGAGGCTTAAAAAAGATGTGAGAAACAATTATGCATCTGTAATGCTTCCCTATAATGTTTTCCATGTCCCGCAATTCATGGATCACATTTTCCCTTTGATCTTCCTATCACCCATCAGTTTACAATGCCCTCCCAAAACACACAGCCCTTTTCTCCCCTTAGCATCTCAAGCTGACATGCCCTAATCTGTTTAACAGAGCTGCTCCTTCACTTTTGATCCTCCCTTCCGTCCTTCTTTGGAGAGCTCTGTTTTCACACTTCTGGTGCTCAAAATACTGCAGCCCTGTGGGACAGTGTGGCAGCACAGGTGAAATGGCTAACCGTTTTCTGCTGTCAGCTGCCTGAATCTACACACATATTACATCACTGGCCTCTGCTATATTAATATCTGGGTCAATCTAGCCTGTACATAAGCAATCCTGTATTCTCAAGTATACCCCCTGGGGTGTACTTCACAGCTCTTTGCAGGGAAGTTCCAAGCTGTTCTGCCCCTCACTAGGTGACTATCAATTGCACGAAAAAATGTTTGTCTTCAGGAGAACACAGTGGGAAGGGCATTAGCTGTTTGCTCTCTATGAACTGTATAGGATCTAGCTTAAGCTGAAGTATTTGGGGGCATTAAGAAATACTGACAGCCACAGAAGCAAGCATCAGTTAAAAACACGGAGAAGTGTTTGCAGAAAGGTACTGCCTACAAATATTGGAAACAGCTCCTAGTGTGAAAGCAAAAACACATTACATGTCTATGCTCATAACAGGCACAGAAAAAAAATGAGAAGCTAACTTCCAGGCAACACTATCATGTCACTTAACAGAGATAACAACCATCCAAACCATTCATAATTTAGACAGCATTGGGTAAGTTTACTCTTGTGCTTCGTACATCAGCAAACCAAAGTGTTATCATTTATATTTTGACAAATCACAGAATGGCCTGGATTGGAAGGGACCTTACAGCCCACCCAATTCCAATGCCCTGCCATGGGCAGGGCTGCGACCCACCAGATCAGGCTGTACAGGTCCCCAACCAACCTGGCCTTGAACACCTCCAGAGATGGGGCATCCACAGCTCCTCTGGGCAGTCCGTGCCAGCAGCTCACCACTCTCTGAGTAAGGAATTTCCTCTTAATGTTTCAGTCTAGGTCCCATCAGAAACACGCAGCTCCAGAAAGGGAGCTCAGTTCTGGAGAAACACATCAATATGTAGCCAGCATCTGTCTCAAGTAACGCTCCCCTCATTTGTAACAGATCCAGCTAATTCAGGCAAATACCTCATTCACACAGCTGTGCTCTTTTAATATCCAAGCCACCCAAAGGCTACACAATGCCTATGGCTACCACAAGCCCTAGTGTTCACCCAGAAAAGGCAAGGGCATTCAGGTGGCTGCACCCCCTCCATGAGTCTGCAGTTCCAGCCTGAAGTCCCTTCACTCCCCTCTGCTCAGTTACAATTCTCCTCTCTCATGGTTCCTGACACAAGACATTTTTCTGCATCCTTGCATTTCTGAATTGTTTCTTGTCTTGCCTACTACATGCACCCCCTGCCACTCTGCTCGGCAGAGCCCCCAGTACAGCAGCTGTTCCCAATTAGCCCTGTGGTCTCTGTAAGGAGGGAATTACCCTCTTATTAACCCTTTCTCTCTTGCTCTTATGTGCTGATGTGGCTATTTATCTAATTGCTGGCAGCAATTAACATTGTCTCTGTATGCAGAAACCCTTTTTTTTTCCTGCTTCTGCTGTAATACCAAGCATGCAGCAGAAACAGCGCACTCAGCAGCCCGAGACAGCTATGCCCCAGACAGCCTAGCATTTCTTTCTAGAAAGCAAAGTTAACAAACATATGCTTAAAAAAAGACTTTGTGATAAAGAGAAGGTTTACAACAGTAATGGCAGAATCTAAAGAGCAGCAATGTTAGAAACTAACCCACCATTCGCATGTTTTTGAACCTGGTTGAAGTTGAGGATTTCATTATTCAACTTAGCTGAAATACATGTAATTTAAATCACATGCCAGAATATTTCAGAATACACAAAACTGTTTTTTCCAATGCCCACTTCTCTGAAGAGGTTAAGAAGCAAACTGCCAAGACTTTAAAAGAAAAGTTATAGTTGTGGAAAACATTAATTAAGCTGACATTAATTCTTCACAAGGATACTCCTATTCTGCAACTCTGAGCTTAGCCCTTTTCTAACACCACCTCAGCCCCCTCAAAGCTCTTGCTGAGCCTACTTTCAAGTAGGACAAAGGCACTTTGTCTGCTCTCAGAATATACACAAGAATGTAGTCGGTAACCTTTTTTACACAGCTATGCTTCAGCTGTCTGATTCTCCGAAGTTTAAATTTGTCATTAGATGGATTCACCAAATATTAGTCCAATGAGTTCTTGAAAAATAGCCAAGCTTTAAATAACTCACCCTAGATCTCATAATGATCCTCAAAGTGAACACTCGGTTATAAGCAGTACTGACTCAAACCTAACAGTGAGCAACCAAATGCGAACATCTCTCATCCTCATCCTCTCTACTGCTCCTGGGAACAACTGCATGGTAGCGCTGCATTTGCTATGAGGTCTTCTGCTGTACAAAAGACTACGCCATCAACATTTCTTTTACCGCAATCCCACCAGCAGACCTACTGTTTCCATGTTGGAGGAAAGCTCTGCATAACCTGCAGGCATCAGATGACTGACCCCAGAACATATTCCCAGCTGGTTACTCAATTTCCCTACATGAACCTAAGACTGTTCGGGTCTCTTCCTTCTAGCCACACATATGTTGAAATTTCCGGTAAGACTGGGGAACAAGCTGAAAACAAACTAACAGCTTCCTTCTGAAGAAAAAAGATGGCAGTTTTCTTGTTTTGCCTTGGGATCTCAACTCAGTGCTCCAAAAGACTGTTCAACTTCAGTCACTAAGCACATCTCAAAGTACTCTGCAAAAAAATCCAAAAGGGTGGAGGTAAGTCACTTTTTCCTCTAGTTCTATGGCTCCTAGTGGAGGTAAAGCAAGCCTCAGTCCTACTGTTACCTCCACACTTCAAAATGAAATGTGTTCAGCGCACATTAACTGGTAAGGCTATATAAGTTTTAATGCAATTCTGCATGTTCCCATCCACATCCAGTCAAACTTAAGTGCAGCTATTTCTTGAAGGTAAGCAGGTGTGGCATGCAGGAGGAGAAGAAACATTTCATCAGTTTGAATCCACCATTTGAGATTCTCAAAATTATCTTCTCAAATAACTCCAGAAGAGTATTTCTGTAAATGTAATTTGTAGCATTCTTTAATCCCTGTTATTGAGATTTCTCTGGTTTCAACAGCAAAGAATCACAGAAATTTACCATCTGCTTCTCTGAGCTATAATCATGCACACTTCGTACACACTCAGAAGCCTCTAGTGAAACTCTATTTACATATATAGATCTGCACCAGTATTCTCAATGTGCACTGGACCAAAGTTTGATTCAGATTAACCTTGTTAAAACATCTTGCTGAGGTCAGGTCCAGCTACCTGACAAATACACGAGACTGAAGAGTAATTCTACAAGAATGCAATGTGTAGGATACCACAAGATCACTGATCTCCCCGATCTTCCACCTTCTTTTTTACATTTGGATAAAAATTAATAAGCTTCTGTTAGAAAAGAGTAGGAATGTGTATGCATCATGGCTAATAGAGCCACTTCTGAGCCAAAGAAGTCTGAACTCACCAGTGGTGACAGAACTTTTGTGTTACCTGTTTCTGTGGGCCTCTTTACAGGCTGCAGCAGGTGGCTGCTGTAATTCAGAGCTGCACAGCAGCCTTACTAGGGAATTTTCAGTTCTGCCTTCTATTCCTTTTTGTATGAGGATGCAGCAAGAACAGCTCATAGCTTCATTATTTCGCTGTGCACAAGCACCTAAGGAGACTGTGTCCAGTTCTGGACTCCTCAGTTCAAAAAAGACAGGGATCTCCTAGGAGTCCAGCAGAGGGTCACGAAGATGATAAAAGGCCTGGAGCATCTCCCTTATGAGGAAAGGCTGAGCGACTTGGGTTTGTTCAGCCTGGGGAAAAGTAGACAGAGGGGATCTGATAACTGTTTATAAATATCTAAACAGAAGTGTGAGGCAAATGGATAAGGCCAGGCTCTTCTTGGTGGTAAGCAGTGGTAGGACAAGGAGCAATGGCCTAAAACTTGGACACAGGAAGTACCATACTACCATGCTGAAGAACTTCTTTACAGTAAGGGTGACAGAGCACTGGAACAAGCTGCCCAGAGAGACTGTGGAGTTTCTTTCTACAGAGGTATTAAAGACCCTTCTGTACGCTTATCTGCAATACCTATTATGGGGAACTTGCTTTAGCAGAGGGGTTGGACTCAATCATCTCTTGAGGTCCATTCCAACCCCTGCAGTTCTGTGATTCTGTGAGACAATGAGCTGTACAGCTTACATACGCTGACCCTGCAGTCACTCCCCATCTTCCCAAAGGTTATGATGGCAGACTGCGTGCACTTGGTCTGTAAACTGTGCTGTGAATTACACCACCCTGCTCTGAATTGATAAACTTCAGTCTCCTGAGGTTCAAGTTAGCTGCTTTTCCTCAGTAGGGACATTAGGGGCTTTCCTCTTCTAATTAATAGCAAATGTTCCATTACATTAGAAAACCAGAAACTAAGACAGAGATCTGAAAAAGAATTCAAGGACACTATAAACCAGATGGCTCTAGGCAAGAACATTACATTTAAACATTAACATCTTTCTGTACAACGCATGCATATTTTGCCAGTGTTACGGACTTAACAGTTCCAGCATTATCCCATATCCCAGGACTGAGACTATATACTATATAGAAGATAAAAATGCAGCACAATCAGCCAATGGAAAATCAAGTTTTGTTTTACATGTTCAGCAATATGACTATGAATGGGCAGATTTCAACTGCCAACAAAAATTATGGAAGTTGTGAGAATCAACTGTTCTGTCTGTTCAACGCATTCCCAGCCACAGGCAGAATGAATGCAGATGGGATTGTTCCAGCCCCCTGAAATCCCAGTAGGCTTACACATTGTAGCTTGATTTCTATTTGAGCTGATTTTGCATTTCTTATCCTTACAAATGGGATGGAGCTGCTTCACCCACCAGTCCGAATCATTCACTTTTATATCCTCCTTCTTTGCACTCCCCATAGGCCAGGGAAAGACATGTCCATATGTGGCAGAATCACACTATCCTTCAAGCATTTTTTTTTTGTGATTACTTGGGAAGAACTTTAAAGACCTCAGTCTCCTGTCACATAAGTCTCTCAGATACGCTGATAACCCAAAAGAGCATTGTAGCATTTAGCTCACGCAATTTCCAAGTTACATTAAAAAAAAAAAAAAAACCTGAACAAAAAACTTCACCCCACCTCCAAAACTGACAACTAGAAGAAAACTTCACAGACTTGGAGGCCTAGCCATTTGGCATGACCTCTCAAATAACACTGCCAGTAGCATTACGTCCAGAATCTGCTGGATCACATTCAAGTAAGGAGTTGGGAAGCTCACTCCTATGAATTAAAGCCTGAAAACACCATACGCTATCCATGTGCTAACCCATCCTTGGACCTTCTAGACTACATCAGAAAATGAAGTTAATAATATTTAGAAATCTTTGAGTGAGAAATACTTCTAAGCATTTCTAAGTAATTTTTACATAGGAATGAGTAATGGTATTTCTCTCCACAGACAAGAATAAATGACATTGATTTTCTTTCACAAGCGTCATACAGGGAATGGCAAACCTGGCACAAGAAACCAGATGTTTAATTTCCCAGACTACTGCTCTAATCATTCAACCATCTTGACTTCCTCACATATTTCACAAATTTATTTTGGCAAGCACAAGATAGTGCTAACATTGCTTACTATCTTACTCTACTGCATGAATTATGCGCTACAGCACTGATGTAAAATTGGTTAATTCTTACAAACTGATAAAAATCTCAAGTCAGTACTCTATTTTTCTTTCCTTCCAAATGAAAAGTGAGACAGCATTGCCAGTTTTTTGGTAACAAGTAACACATTTTCAGATTAGGAAAATTAAAATAAGGCTGTCCTGCAGTAGGAAAGAGAAAAGCAACAAAATCACAAATGCACCAATAAGTGTATCCATCCAAAGCAAAAACAAGAAGAGAATGAAAGAAAAGCTTTCATTTTCTTGGCTTTTTTGTAGGTTTTTTTTTTTTTTTTTTTTTTTTAAACACTATGGAAATTAAGATTTTTTCTACTGTAGACCTTAAAATTTGATAACGCCTTTTTGGAAACAGTCTAGTAAGTACTGTAAAGATATTTCAACCTGTCTACGCTGAAGAAAGAAACAAGACTTTCTGCAGCTTCCCTGTGCCAGAAACAAACCAATCAAAGACTTAACAGATAATCATTTTACACCTTAAAATACTTCAGTAGAGCAGCTATCATGCAGAGGAAAAAGTAAAATTAAAATAGAACCAAGATACATACTAATTACAGTGAGCACTAGCATTCAGAGTATGTAAAAGGGGCTGTACATTATTTATAGTTATGAGAGCAGGACCTTGGATGAGAATTGAAATAGTAGATGTAGCTTATGCTAGTTCCAACTTGGTCACTTTTCACATAAGCCCTGCAGTTGTTTCAGTACGCCCTGTTTTCTATTATAAATTAATCAGAGTAATATGCTCTGTTTTCAGACATTGTGGAAATACAAGATCAGCTGACAAACAGAATTCTTACTCTCATTTTAAAATAAAAATAAATTAATTCTTTAGAAAGCATTTATCAGCATGAAAAATACATCTCCCAGTGCATGTAAGATATATGTCTGGATTTTAGAGGATCTATAAAACTAGAGTTAAGTCAGTGTACTTTTATTTAAACAGGAAAACTATGGCACGAACAGTCTGAAAGATCAGCAATGGTATATGGCCAGTACAGAACTGTAGGATCATTCAGGTTAGACAGCAGGTCGCTAGTCCAACCTCCTGCCCTCTGTGGAGTCAAAGCTGTCAAGGAGCATTTGTACAGCGGGTCTTGAAAACCTCCATTGATGAAGACTGCACAAACTTTGTGAAATCAGCTCCCCCGCTCTACTGCTCCCACAGAGGGAAAAAAAAAATCCATATATTCAGTCACATCTCATTTCAATTTCTGCCTGTTGTCTATACACCTTCCCTCCAAGCATCTCTGGAGTCCACCTTCACAACAACCCCCCTGCAGGCACAGGCCGCTTCTGTTATGTCAATCCAAAGCCATTCTTTCCCCAGACTGAACAAGACCAAGGAAAGTGCTCCAGAAAGTAGAAATTTTGATAATGTCTCACGAATACTTCATTTCAAATGTGATTAACTTGTACTTGCACACAAACAATGCCACAATACTGTTAACAACGAAGGAACAAAGCTGTACAGAGGTATTAACTGATCAGTCCACTACTTATCTAACTTACTCAATGCTTGAGACAGGGGACTAAAAATGAACTAATGACATCTGCAAATATGAGTAAACTGGGTGGTGCCTGAAGCATGAGTTTGATGAGAAATAATACAAAAGATCTACGAAGTTGGTTTGGAAGATGAAGTGCGTTTGGGAAAAGGCCTCGCAACTTAACAAAGAAGAATACCACACAAGTGCTGAATCAGAGCACCCTGAAAAAGGCATAGAGAACTGAAGCAGCATCTTCAACACTTTGTAGGAAGGATCTTGTTAGGAAGCCCAGATGGTGACGCCTCTCGTCTGTGCAGCTCAGGTAAGACACCATCTGAAAAAATCCACTCAGTTCTGAGAAACTGAATACTAAGCCAAGACCAATGTAGGGAGGGAAATAAAAACAAACAAACAAACAAAAACCAACACAACAGAACACAAAAGCCCAAGGCAATGAAAAACATGCAGCCCCTGCTTCATGTGTCTGTCTACTCCCAAATGCCATGCCATTAGCCAGATGTGTACACTCATGAGGTACACTGTTGATGTGTACAATCTGGATAAATGACATGGACCCAATCAGAAAATGCATTTTGAGAAGAATAAAAATGGGTCATGTACTGTGATCTTCTTCCAACATTAATGATTTTTTTCAACGTGAACAATCTCCCAAGAGACATCTTTGAATCTGCATTATTTGAACTTCTACTATTTAAAACTGAAGAGCAGAAGAGCTGGAAAATGTTTGAAAAAAACTGTGGAGAGCAATCTCACTCTGGTATCAACAGGCCTTCTGCCACAGCTAGTGTTCTGTATTTTTAGGTTATTTTAAAAAACTTGCATAAAATAACTTCAGTTATTTTTTAAAAATGTGCATGCAATCCTCCACATCTCTTGTGTTCAGAACATAAAGCTATGTATGAAAACAATAATTTTTAAAAAAGCCAAGAGAAAATAAAAATATGGAATTATTCTTTCCCTAATCCTTAAAAAAAAAAAAAAAAGAATTACACCTAAAATAAAACTTACCACCACAACTAGGTTTGTACCAACAGATCATTACTACTCTATTACCACCTCTCATGTAAGTTATTCCAAAGGCTAATTTCATTGTAACGCATCATTAAAACAAGAATGGCAAGGAAGTCTGTAGAATAAGGAAGCAAGTCTAGCAATATATTTTTTGAAACTCTAAACTTAGGATCTCTAAAAAATCTGCCAAGAAGCTTGTAAATATGAACTTTCCAAAATGTGAGATGTTATCTAACTCATTGAAATGCAGAAAAATGCTCTGTGCCAGAGCAGGAGACTTTGACAATTGCCTAAAAATAACCTTAAAAAATGAGGGACTTTTCTGAACAAGTGATTCTGACTTTGCTGCTTTCATGCTGGCTGCGATCCAAGTCAGCGAGAATGGGGATTGCCTCTGCAGTCTAACTAATGCACAGCTAATTTCAGAGAGAAGCAACTCAGCAAATCACTGAACACCAACCTGTTCCATACTCTGTAACACGAGAGCACAGAATGGCTTACAGGTGGAGCACACAGGGGTCACATGCACTGTAGCTTTTCAGAACTCATCTGAAATGTGTTTTACTATGTCTAAAAGGTTCCCTTTATTGGAGTAAAAACGGAGAATGGACACAGCCATAAAACTTATTTCATATCTTTACAATTACACCTTTGCTCTTACAGAAGCTGTAATGAAAGAAACAACTGGACAAAAACAGTAGCAGAGCTAACTGAAATCACACAGGAAGTTGAGCAAACTCTGTCTGGGAAACAATCACAGGAGATACAATGACAAAGAGCCTTGGCTCTTAAACAGGAGCACGGAACTGACTTCCAGCAGTGTAGAAGTCCCAGGACAAAGACGAAGGGGAGAAATGCTGTTTCCATCTTCAGAGAAACCCTTCTGAAAAGCTTCTTCAGAAACTCTCAGCAGACGCACTTCAACTATTTTCACACTACTGTTGACCATCCTCCACGAGTCAGGAGGAACCTCACCGGCTCACAGCTTAAGATGGGTTCCTTATTATCACCTTTTCTTCAGTTTGTTCCTGCACTCTTCAATATCTGTGCCACCATTTTCTACCTGCACTGCTTGGAGTCACTGACACACCTTCTGAGGCTACTCTCTGCCTTCTGTTCCCACTGGTTCACATCACTAGATAGGAATGTATCTCTCTTTGCATGATCTCTGCTCGACTGGGAAAACCAGCACCATCCTTTCAGCAACACTCATCAGGAGGACAGAAGGGCTAATTCTGCTTGTTTCAGAGATTCTTCCTGAAGCTTGTCACATGCTCTTCTCCGGTACATTCCCTTGTTGTTAAATACCTGCTTTGTGCTTTGGTCACCTCGATTTCAGCCATAACTCCCACAGGGCACCTCAAACATCACAGAATCATTCTGTTGTCTTCACGTTCTAGCCTGCACTGCCACTCAGCTTAAAATCTTCACTGCTGCTGAGGCAATTTTTTCTGACTTTGTTTCTTCAAATTCAATTTTTCTCCCCAGAGGAGAAAAAAAGTCATCCTGTAAGAAGGACTGTGGCAGATTTCCCCAAATTTAATTCTGAAAGTAAATCATCTAAAAATAAGCACGGTGTACCCCTATTTTGAGAAGCAGAATGGTGACCCTGGTGAGAACTGGTCTGCTACTGGGCTGTGATCTCTCCTGCTCAGCCTCTAGATGCTTACGCTGCCCAGAGCATCCATCCTAATAAGGGAGGTGGAATTTTATCTTTTCTGCAAGTGAGAGACCATGTGAACAACTGGGTTAGAGGTGTTAATGGGAGACAAGCACGTGATCAAGGGTGTAAAGGCATGTGCGCCTGCTTCTCCAGTCACAGCCAAGTGTCCCAGGGACAGCTGGAAAACACGCAGTGAGTGCAAAGACGGAAATGGAAGAATGCAGGAGAGGAAAGCCCAAGGACGTGGCTGACAGTTAAGACCATATACTGGTTCTCATTGTTCACTTTACTGTAGTGTTACACAATGAGAAAAGGAAGGCAGCTGTGTAAGGCAACAATAATGTGTGTATTTTGGCTGGAAATAGAATGTTTGCCATACTGGAGCAGAAAAGCAACCTATCTGAAGTGTTGTCTTTAGTACTGATTAAAATCCTGCATCTCAGAGAAAGAAAGAACAACACACACTCAGTGAAATGCTGTTCATGGAAGATTAAAATCTTTAATTCCCCGATGTACTTGGGCTGAGGTAATCGTAGCACAGCACTCCTGACAGCAAGCAGGACTAGATAATGTTCCAGTAAAGGTAAAAACACCTAAGTCCTGTCTGTACAGCAGCTTCCCTTGTGACAGCAATGAAAAAAGTCAACAACGGGTTGAACTTCTATCAGTGCTGACACAAAGTGGAGCACTGACTCAGTAATAAGGTGATAAATTGTAAATGTGACATCTCTAAGTCCAGAGCAGCAAAAATCACTATATCCACCATGTCTCTTGTTGCTTCCCAAGGTTTGGACAGATACTCATTTAATGAGAAGAAAAGAAACAGAGCAAAAAGACAGGTGGTTTGACTAAAACCAGGTGTGGTTTGCCATATACTGATTCATACAGGATACATAGATATGGTGCTACTAAAAGCAAATCACACATCTCCAAAAGCTGAAGGAAGTGGGGGGAAAAAAAAACAAATAACAAATGCCAATTTGAAAAGACTGCCCAGGCAAAACTACGTAAGCTAGCTATCTAAGAACTGTAATGTTACTCAGATAACAGAGAAATGTACGGTAAAAAGGAAGGCTGCTGTACACCTTTCTCATACCATAGCTGCTGAAAGGCCTTCAAAATTGAGAATAAGGCTTGGAAAAAAAAAAAACTATTTTCTTTAAATATGGATATCTTTGAAAAGAAAGGACTGGATTACCCAAGTGTGTGTTTTGGAACACAGCCTTCTCTCAACTTCCTCAGCAACAGGAAAGAAGCTAAGCCAGAGGCAAGTAAATGGATCAGAGGATCCTGCACTATAAATCCTTTCTACCTTGTCTTAGCCTCCCAAAGCAACTAAGAAGTACTTCTTAACAAACCAGAGGTGGTGTCTGCAGCATTCCTCTGAAGGGGCTGCCCAAGGCAAAGAGAAAACAGATTCAGAAGCAGTCCTGGATGTAGCAGAGCGCACTTAACACTCCTAAAATACAGATGGAGGGAGAGGGTGCAGTGAACTACCCTTTGCTGCCTTCTTTATTCTAGACTTGGTAGGAAAAACTTCTGTCGAGCACCTCATATACAATTCCATCCCTTCCTACCCCTGCTCCATTTCTTATGAACTCCATGGCTGTCATTTCTGCAATGAAATCAAGAGGGTTCAAACAGAGAGGGGTCCAGGAGTTTCGACAACTTTTAAACCATTTTCCTATGTGTTTTCTCATAATGTGGAGATAAGGCAAATGCACTACAGGCTGTGGGGGCTCACCTGTATTAGCAGGCACAAGAACAGAACAGTGATATGTGCCTTGCCTTCTACTAAAGGACTCTCATGTACACCAAAATGTGGAAGCAGGTTAATGTTGTAACAACAGTTTTTATACCCTGATAGAGATTAAAAGGAAAATGCTTATTGAAAACAAATAATCATTATGTTTATCAGAAGCCTTTATAATCTGTTGCAAAAGATCTCTATTCTACAGGCCCTGTCGTACAGAGAAACCACCCATGCAGCGTGATCCCAGAGGCTCACGCTCCAGATAAGAACTGGAAGAAATTAACTTTGCCCAAATACGGCGTACTCAGATCTGTCATCTAAAAGCTAATGATTATTGTAATTAAGTACAGTTTCTTGTTCCTGATTTGTCTTTAGCTCTTCTGCGCTGCCAGGTAGGTTCACATCATAATGTGATCTACAAGCAACCCATACTTGGCACTACAATAAATGCAGTGATGAGAATTAGAAGAATTGACAACTGCAAATAGCTCCTGCAGCTGAGCTCTGCTGTGCCACAATTTGGCAGTACAAGTATAACGCTGATCAAAACATCATGGCAGAAACTTTTTATATTCAGGTAAAACTAAGCCATTTCAAAATGCTGTCAGTGCCATGCTCGGGGCAAACAGTACTGCAACATGGTACAGACAGACCTGGTTAAGCAATTGTCGTTTTTGGTTAAGGAATTCAAAATGCTGCATTTACTTTTACTACATAAACACACTAAAAAGCTTCTGAACATTCTGTGGAAAAAAGCTTGTTAGTTGTTTCTCTTTTATCGGATATTGGGATGGAGGTGATTCAAAGCCACAGAAAAGTCCCCAGATCTAAGGAAGGAATTGATTTTCCATGACGTGAGGTTTATTTGCTATTTTTTTAACAGTACAAGGTTTCCCTGTACACTCTACAGATCCTTCACTGATTTAATCTTCTCAGTAAGCCTGAGTTCTCTCATTTTCAAGGCTTCAATGGTCAGCTCCTCCATGTACGCACCTCATCTCTACACGCATCATGGGATCTGCTTACATTATTTTCCCATTTCCAGAATCTCACCTCCAACACCTTTACACCCAGGCCACATAATGACCACTCAGTGCCGCCAGCAGTGCTGACACTTGTTCTCTCAGTGTAACCCATGCTGACCTGTGAAGCACAAGCTCACAACCCAGTAGGGAACCCAGACAAAGAGTAGGTGACCCGCTCCTGACATATTCCAGGCTGTTTGCTGCTCTAGTTTAAGGACTTCCACGTTCACAGAGACATACCTACAGTGCAGGGAGAGATCAGAATTATGCTTTAAGTTGCTGCACCTCCAGGTTAACTTCACACAGAGGCTGACTAGGCCGAGTAGGAACATGTATATTCCAAAGTCTGGCAATCTTAAATTAAAACTTGGATTAAAAAAGGTACATTTTGTCAACGCGGGCTGGCACCTGGCTGAGGCCTCCCTTGACACCCGTCCCACCACAAAGCCGCGGAAGAGCTGCAGCGGGCGGCAGGGGAGGGCTGGGCTCCCGCCCGGAGCGCACCGCAAGGCTCTGCTCGGCCCCGCCGGTCCCCGCAGCCGCGAACGCCGGGACGCGGCAGGGGAACAGAAAGGTGCCTCGGTCTTCGGCCTCGTGGCGCGGGAGCCGCCACAGGAAATAGCGATGGCTGCACGCTATTTTTAGCAGGGGAGAGAGGGGCAGTAATCAATAAACTCACCTAGTACATAGAGTTTGTTTTGTATCCGGCGCGGTATTTCTGACTGCTGGCTTTCCCCTTTCCCCTACATAGCACAGGCGGCTGAATGGCTCGAGCCCCGAAGGAGGCAGGCGGCCATCCGCCGGCCCTGCAGCCAGATTACTGCGCTGCGGGCTGTGCAGAACGCGTTCCCTCCTCTCCTTCCAAACAAACCCCCGCCGCGGCTATGAGCCGTTTGGGAGCCGTGCGCTTCCTCTGAAAAGCCCTTCTTGTTTGTGACCGTACACGTACGAGTGCATGCACTGGGGAGGAAGGGGTGAGATCCAAGCGCGGTGCACGGGAGGAGTGGCCAGTCCGGCAACTCGTCCTCCCAGCGCGCCGTGACTCAGTGCCACCTTCCCGGGCCCCAGCGAAGTTCCTTCTTGTCCCGTCCCGGTGAGCTGCAGAGCTGGGGGTGTCCGTACCCCGGCCCGGGCAGCGCGGACACCCTCAGCACACCCCTCGCCGAGTGCCTTGCTGCACGTACATCAAGTGCCAGGGAGGCACTTCACGCGGTTCTGCATTTTTGGCTACCCCTTTCCTCCATGAAATAGCTCAGTGCCTCCGGCCCAGCCCTCTGCAGACGCTTATTTCTGCTTCATTTACAATTTGTACAGAACATCAGAAGACTCAGCAGAATACTGCTTATTTGTGAGAATTTCTGTTTTCCTGTTTCTTTATGAAAGCTCCTTACTCACATGAACAGGAAACTTCCTGTTAATCAGCCTCCTCCCTTTTGTTCGAAAACACTGATGCTGACTGCCTGGGAAGCAAAAACAAATCCATCCTGAGTTCAAAGGCATTTCTGCATTCCAGCTGTTTCTCGGACAATGCCGTGTTACAGTGCCGATTTCTTTCCAGTAGCACAGCAGCGATTTGAGCTTAGAAACCGCACCACATACACAATAAAAAAAGCTTCCAATATCTGCTTCTGGAGAACAATGCCCTTACTTTAACACACTGCTTTCTCATCTCATGAGCACCGATGAGAGCATCTCATGTCTAACAAACTGCAGTTTTTAATCAGTCCAACTTAATGAAGCATTATTAGCACCCTTTACCGCTTGGTGTCTGCAGTATCGGAAAGGTCTGAGCTTCAGCCTTCCGTCCGTCCAGCACTGCTGGGGCAGCCTCCCTGCTCTCAGCCAGTGTACGATGAACATGTGACAGCAGGACATCTCCATCGAGACTTATCTCATATCAATAAGAGCTTTCACAGCAACCCAAACCACAGATTACTTTATGTCTCAGTGGTACTTTGCAGACTTGCTCTGGAGGCCAGAAAGCATTCACTTTATGTATCACATTTCCAGCCTGGCAAAAGATTTATTTTCAGGTACTCACATTTGTAGTAAATTTCCAAGTAGCAACCTACAATAATAAACATGTGCATACAACAGCAGAGGACAAAATACTCTATTGTTTGATGTAAAGAGTAACAGGCTAGGAACATAGAAGAAAGAGAAACCATCAGTTCAATCTAAGAAAAAGTATATCCATCTATTTTTGCCATACTTATTATCACAGAATCATAGAATCATAGAATCACCAAGGTTGGAAAAGACCTCCAAGATCATCCAGTCCAACCATCCAGCTACTACCAGTATTTCCCCATTACACTTCCCCTAGTACACCACTTTCATAAAATAATGATACATTATTTAATATTGCGAATTCAAGCATGCTGTTCTGTTCAAGGGCTGCCCAACACATGCTAAGAGAGCAAAACCACACAAGGACACACTCTTTTTTTCTGCATTTTGAGTTCTTAAAGAAATTGCAACTAAGTTGTCATAATCATTAAAACAAACAAAAAAACATAAACACAGGATATACACAAGATGTATGCTGATACCAAATCTCAGCAGAAGATGAATACAATGAACACAAATCATCATCAATACTTGACTTACAGAAGCTACCACTCTAGAATCCATTCCACGTAAAATTCTGGGCTCAAAATCCCAACAACACAGACATATTCAGGATGTTGCAATGCAGATAGTCATGTTCCTATCTGCACTTGATACTTCCTGTATGAAAATGTACACGCTATTTGTCACTTCTGCCTGCAAGACTTTCGACAATTGCAAGTAACTACTTGTCATACTAATATTTTTGTCTCTTTCATTACTAAGTGCTTTCTTATGGAAGGAAGCCACTCAAAAAGAGCCAGCCATTGCTGAGAGAATGTCCATCTCTTGTACAAATCCTCACAGAAAAAAATTGGGGTAATTGGCAATACTTGGCCAGAAGATAAATGTGATCACAAGTTTGGTTTGCATATGAATGATAAAATTCAGTTTTGAGCTACCTTACTCAAAACTGCATTCCCTAAATATATACATTTATGCTTATGGAGTTAAATGCTGGAATATATGAATATTTTTGAACAGATACAAGTTCCATTTATAATCAAGTGAACTGGAAATTTGATTGAATAGTATAAAGAAAATTAAATTGAATTTCATTACTTAAAGACTAGCAGCATATTTTAAAAAACTGAACTATCTGACAATTTTTCTATAAGTAATGTCTGTTAGTTACTATCTTGAGTGACATGCAGTTTTCTTGTGCAGATTGCTTTTGGAGCTCCTGACCCTCAGCTGCCTGGAGAACAGGGAGTCGGTCCAGGTTTTTTTTTCCTCCTAGGCACTTGTAAGCTTTTGTCATTAAGGGATTATTGTTATGATTATTTATAATAAATACAACACTATTCATGTAGTGCTTCTGCTGATCTACTAAGCCAGTATTAAGGGCACGGGTATCTCCTGCCCACTCATAGTAATTTTGCTGTAGCTGCTCTGTTTCACGGCTGTTTCAGACTATGCCTCTGCCCCAAGTGCCATACCACTATCAAGCTGTGCATTTGTGCTTCATGTGAAACTGTGCTTTCAGTTCCATTCCTCATAATGAATAATGGCGTGCCTCTGTAACCCCAGGGAGCTGCTCTGCGTTCATCATCAAACTGTGATGTTTTAAAAAGTGGTTTCGATGACATGCAAGTTAACAGGAGTTATTTACTTCAGACACTTACAAGCTCAAAAGTCTCTTGTTTTTTTACCTTTTGTGCTAAAAGTAAATGATAAACAAAGCAACTGAAAACTGCTAAATAAAGTTGCTTAAATTGTCTCCTAGTTACTTGAGTGAAAACCCTGATATCCTCATATTTAAATGTATCCTCAAAGACTGGAGATTCTGATCAGCATGTTGATCTCACCTCATCAAAACACTTTAATAAAACTGCTTTCAAAGAATCTGAACAGAGATGTGTTCTTCTGGCAGTGGTCTATGTCATCAGAAGAATCAGTTCTCTTTCCACCAGACAGAAGAAGAATGGTAAAAAAAAAAGTCACGGTTATAGTACAACATCACGTTAAAGTGAATGATCATACAAGTGTGGGAGCTATGGCAGACCAGCCTGTGAGGCACTCTCAGTTGGAAAATATTTGATACAAGACACGGACAGGCAGCCTGCTAACCAGTAACGATAACCCTAAAAGCTCTAAGTATCTATCACCACCTCCCCACTAAGCCAAAATGTATCTGTTTACAGCTAACAAATAAGTAAAACAGTAACACCGGAGTAATCCCTAGGAACCTTTCAGAAACTGCAATCTCAAAAACAAACTCTGTGGAAAATCTTTTTTTTTACTTTCGGCCTTTAAATCTTCCTGTTTTTCCAAAAGCAAAAAGGAGTTCTAAAGAGATTTTTAAAAATCATTACTTTTCAAATCTGTATTTTTGTTGCAGAGAAACTAAATCAAACTAAAGCCAAACGACCAGATATCCAGCCAAACCATATAAACAAAAACAGTGAGAGGTGTCAGGGAAAAATACAACACAAACAATGTCTCGATACACAATCTTTCCTCTGGATAAGTTGCAACACATTCTTCACGCAACAATCAAAAAGGTGTGGTCTTGTACCAAAAGCCTGTCTTATGCCCAGTGCTTCTGAAGCAGCAGTGAAACCACTGCTCTCATTCATAACAACGCTTAGCAACTTCATCTGACCTATTTATGTTCTCACTTTTAATGGGCATGACTGATTCCAGAGAAGAGCTGTGCACACCATCTGTTGGAAAGACAGTTAAAAAATCTTTGGAACGTATCAAAGATAACAGTGAGTTTGGTATTTGTATATTTTTCCATTAAAAATAAGCCATCTTAGCATCTTTCTTGAGCTTTGTTGAGTTAAATTTATGTACTATCTCAAATGAAGTATTTGTTTGGCTGAAGGAGACACAGACTTGTCATCCTATCCCAGACCCTGTGAAGAAAGGAGGTAAATCTACAGCAGAGTTACTAGCAAACTAATCAATATTACATGACAATCACCCTACTCATATCAACTTCACTTGTTTTTGTGAATCTATTTGAATTGCTCTAAATGAAAATAAGTATCCTAACTGACAGATAAATTGAGGTAGAAGGCTGAGAGCTTAGAGTGGTGCTGACTCAAACAATTACAATGTGGGCAAAGCTCTGACACGCATTCCAATCCTGTCCCGCTTTGAAAATCATGCCTCCTCATCCATTCCTCACAAAGCACTGTGCCTGGAAAAACAACCATTTCCAGGAAGCAAAGAACTTACGGAGTGGAGAGCACTACATCTTACAAATACAGTATGCAGTACTGCAGTGAAACTAACTGGACAGATTCCATATGCAGAACTAAAAATTAACCCATGCTCATGTAGGCTTAAAAAATAAACTTTTTCAATAATAATGTCTTTTTTTGTATTTTTATAAACTTAATTTAATTAGCAGCCTCTACATATTTCTTGCATACAAACTCTGTCTGAAACCTAGTCTTTTAACTTTTTCTTACTAACTCTCCTGCAAACAAGGTTAAACCCAGGCCTTCAGATTTGGCTTAAAATTGCAGGCATGGGTGAATTCATGCCTGTAACCAGCATTAAAGACAAAGGGAGAGCTGAGGATTTACCAGAACAGGTGCAGGGCTGCTTAAACACATCTCAACTGCAAAAACGTATTATTTTCAAGGATTCCAAATACATATGATTAAGTACACTTGATATTTTGGCCAATCCTGCCCTGCACTGTGAATGACCGAAGATGGAGACAGACTAAACATTTGTTTGAACACTGCCAACATAATACAAAAAGCAGCAACATTTTACTTCAGGTTGACTAATCTGTTTTGTTTTTGTTTCTGCATTACCTCAGCTTTGTGCCTGTCAATCAAACATGCATGACAAGTTTGACTTGTAGACTTTTTAGTTTTCTATTTCTTCTTCTGAAGGGGCTGAGAGGAGAGTTAGGAAGGTAACTGCCTACTGATAATGCTCACATGACTGTGCTTTGGCATCAACATCTCATCTCCATGAAAAGAGCCTCTGCTACATAAACATAGTGTCAAACATTCATGCCAAGTTCAAAAGCAGTGCAAATTTTGGAGAGCTTTAAATGGAAGCAAATATTGTATGCTCTAGTCCCAACCTCTGTTCATTCATAAATACTTAAACTGCTTCTACATGATGGGGGAAGGCAAGTTGAAAGCAGGTTGTTAGAATCTGCAGGGAGAAAATTAGGAAAGGCAAAAGCCCAGCTTGAACATAACTGGGTAAAAGAGAACAAAAAAACTTTTTTACAAATATATTAACAGTAAGAGGAGAGCTAAGGAAATTACTATCTTTTACTGGATGAGGCGAGGAACATGACCACTGAGGATACGGAAAAGGTTGAGGATCTCAGTGCCTTCTTTACATCTGTCTTTAAAGTCAGATCAGTTATCCTCAGGGTGCTCTATACCCTGACCTGAAAGTCTCAAATGGGGAGCAGAATAAACTCTCCACAATTCAGGCGGAAACAGAGACCAACTACTCCACCTGGACTGTTACAAGTCCACGGGACCAGAGAGGATCCACTCAAAGTGCTGAGGTAGCTGGCAGAGGTGACAGCCCAGCTGCTTTCCATCATCTGTCAGTCCTCCTGGTCAATTGGAGAGCTCCCAGAGAATTGGAGGCTTGCAAGTGTGACTCCCATGTACAAAAAGGAGGATCCGGGGAACTACAGGCCTGTCAGACTGACTTTGGTGCCAGGTAAAAGTTATGGAGCAGATCATCTTGACGGAGATCACATAGCATGTGTGCAACAGCCAGGGGCTCAGGCCCAGCCAGCGTGGGCTCATGAAAGGCAGGTCCTGCTTGACCAGTCTGATCTCCTTCTATGATTGAGCGACCCACCTGGTGGATGCAGGAAAGGCTGTTGACGTAGCCTACCCAGACTTCAGCAAAGCGTTTGATATTGAGACTCTTCTCAGTAGTCTCCTGGAGAAGCTGGCAGCCTGTGATCTGGACAGGTACACTCTGCTGGATGGCCAGGCCCAGAGAGTGGTGGTGAATGGAGTTTAATCCAGCTGGCAACTGCTCACAAGCGGTGTTCCCCAGGGGTTGCTACTGCGGTCTGTCCTGTTCAGTATCTTTACTGGTGGCCTGCATGAGGGCATTGAGTGCACCCTCAGTATGTTTGCAGATGACAGCAAGTTGGGAGGAAATGTCAATCTGCCTGGGGGTAGGAAGGCCCTACAGAGTGATCTGGACAGGCCAGACCACTAGGCTGAGGCCAATGGGAAGCTCAACAAGACCAAGTGCCAGGTCCTGCAGTTTGGCCACAATCACCCCAAGAAACGCTACAGGCTTGGGGCAGAGGGGCCTGAAGACTGTGTAGAGGAAACAGACCTGGGAGTATTGGTTGATGCTCAGCTGAACATGAGCCAGCAGTGTGCCCAGGTAGCCAAGAAAGCCAATGGCATCCTGGCTTGTATCAGAAATAGTGTTGCCAGCAGAAGCAGGGAAGCGATCATCCCTCTGTACTCAGCACTGGTGAGGTCGCACCTTGAGTGCTGTGTTAAGTTTTGGGCCCCTCTCTACAAGAAAGACATTGAGGCCCTGAAGCATGTTCAGAGAAGGGCAACAAAGCTGGTGAGAGGTCTGGTGGGTGCTGGACTCTTCTACTGTGTAGTGACAGGACCAAAGGGAATGGCCTCAAGTTGTGCCACAGGAGATTCAGGCTGGACGTTAGGAAATAATTCTCTGAGAGGGTGGTCAGGCGCTCAAACAGACTCCCCAGGGAGGTGGTGGAGTCACCAACCCTGGAGGTGTTCTGGAAATATTAGCTGTTGTACTGAGGGACATGGTTTAGTGGGAAATATTGGTGATAGGTGGACAGCTGGACTGAATGATCTTAGAGGTTCTTTTCCAACCTTCGTCGTTCTATGATTCTTTGATCCGTTCTGAAATTGCAAGCATTTTTCATCACAATTGTTCATTCTTCTATGAAACACATGTAAATGTCGTAAACAGCATTGAGATACTTCTCCAAATTGATCAGAAACTTCAGAAACTTAAATTGCTGGTTGGAGACAAAATATTTAGGAACAAAGGAGAAATGTGTTCCTTTCTTAACACCTAATACTAATAAATGGAGTCATATTGACACGTTCCAATAAAATACAACCACTTTTGAGTAGTTATACAGAATCAGGCACATTATTTACAGAAAGATACCTAGTTAAATGTGTGTAAAAAAGTTCAATACACTCCTCTTCATGCCTGGGAAAACAGGCATCTCTATTACACTGTCAGCCGCACAAGGATGCAAGCTGATATGGGTGTGCCAGTGATAAACAAGTATGGACAGTGATTGCATGGAATAACTAGTTACATTAGAGTCACAGAATTCAAAGCCAGCAGAAATTGTGGTGATCTAATCTGACCTCCTGCAAAACACAAGCTTCGTAACTCCACCTAGCAATTACCTGCCTTTGTGACAAGTTTGATACGGTAACTCATCAACACTGGTTTTGCCAGATCCCTTTTGAAACATTCACCTGCAATGCTAATTCGAAACATGCAGCATCAGGCAGACTCTGTACCTCCCCAGCACATTTCTTGGAGCATAGAGCGATGTCCTCTTCTGGATCCAGATACTCTGGTCGCACAAGCTACAATCTGTGCTGACAGAGCAGTCCCTTGCTAACATGCACAAAGCAGCTGAAGGAGCTCCCTTTTCCAGCACAGCAGGTACTGTCTAGTGCCCAGTGAAGTGCAGATACCTGATTTAACGCTCAGACTCCAGGCATGGCATTACAGGACAGGATAATGGCAATAGCTCAACTGTAATGCTGACTGCTCTCCCAGCAGCAGTTAGGACCATAACACTGCTCTGCACTAAGACCTGTACCCCACATTAGCATTACAGCTCACAGATGACACAGCTATGTGGCGGCAGTGGGTTTCCACAGGCTTTCTGAGATGAGGGTATTCAAAGCCAAAACACCTAAATGAAATGACTTGAGAAGAACATCTGCTCACCTTCTGATTGCTTTTGGTGCCGACAAAAAAATTCCAAACAAAATAAACATTTCAGTACAAACATTTTAGTAAGACTTATGTTGCAGATGTATTTTGTAAATATAAACATATTTTTTGTGTCACAGAGAGAAAACCAATTACTTTATAATAGAGGATTCTTCAAT
The DNA here is from genome assembly GCA_016647715.1 of Pavo muticus. Classification (NCBI taxonomy): domain Eukaryota; kingdom Metazoa; phylum Chordata; class Aves; order Galliformes; family Phasianidae; genus Pavo; species Pavo muticus. The sequence goes on from JACDJE010000355.1 coordinate 571,474, forward strand.
GAATTAGTTTCTCTTAAACTGTTTTCTTTTACAAATCTGCAAGATACTAAAAGCTTTCTTTCTTCTTCTTAAATTTCATACATTCCTTATACCAGCAAACACTCAAATACTGAGAAAACTTACCGTAGAAAAACATTAGCTTTCTGGCTGCAACTTACACACACTCCCTGTTCACAATGCTCCCATTCACTACTCATTGTGAATTGAAACCAAAGAAGATAACAAAGTGGTCTACCTCAGAAATCTATCTTTGCGTTAAGTCTCTTTCCCGCTCTTTCAAGTGTAGTCACAATCAGGAGACCAAGCATTAGACAGAAAGCTTTTGCATACAGTACCTGTCTGCCTTGTCATTTCACACAATAAGAACTCTCTGGAAGAGCTGCAGTGCTACAAATTGCTTGGAAAGCAAAGTCAAAACAACTGCAGCTTGACTAGAGTTGGAACACTGATTGTGTAGTAACTGCATCTTCTAACTCTGTGCACCTTGTCCTTCTGCCTCCTTAGGTAACAACAGCTGAGCAGTGTTGTTAAGAGAAGCCAGTCCTGGTATTTTCTTCTGGTGCTCAATGAAATAAAGAGGTAACCATATTCAATCCTGCTCCATCTATCACTAACAACCACCACCTGTCAAGTTCTAAAAGCCAAATAATTTCCACAAGATCTGAAACAAACCCAAAATCTGCCTTTTACATTCAAAATTTTATTTTTTTTAGTTGCACAGATAGTCTAAACAATTAATGCAGATATAAAAATGAAATTCAAATCCTCAACAAAATACAAGACCTTTTTTCTACTCTGCTGATTTTCAGGTATGGTTTTTGGCAGCTTCCAACCATGCTGAAGGACAGAGCACTTCAGATCTCTGTAGTCTGTATTCTAGAGACACTTTTGCCCAATCTCTGTCCAACATTGGACTCAATCTGTCACAACTTTCTGAAAAATGTTTTCAGCATTTATCAGAGACATGATCAGCTCAAGCGTATTGACAGAACAGAACTGCTGTATTTGGTTTTTTTTAAGTACAGTAATCCTGTAGTGTAAAGGAGAGTCAGCATAAGGCATTTTACACAGAAATACTATTAACATGCTTTTAGTTTTTATTTTAAAATAGAGAATGTGCAAGAGAGCACATAATCCTTAAGCAAACGGGGATGATGTGGTTTTCTGGGCCAACAGGAAATACGGCTTGAAGGAGAAGTTTCCAACAGAATGCTCTGATCACAGGTCACACTGACTTAGCTGTAAAAAGTCATCCAAGTATTCTTCTACCTACTCATTTTTTAATCCCATTGAGATGTGCGGTCTCCATGCTTCCATGATATCACACTTTTTCCCACATTTCAGACGGGGAAGCCACTTTTAAATAGAGGCATGGTTGAAAAAGCAAGCTTGCATGTCAGTATCGCCACCTCAGCCACAAACAGATGTGTTTTGGAGTTCAGTAGGCTTGGCATATAAACACTCTCACAGATGATGGCAATGAAGGTTTTTTAATCACTGGATAAACCAGGTAGGGTGGATTACAGTAGATGGCTGCAAGGGTTTGCCTTAGCTGTTCCGGAAACAACCCTGTCTCCTACCTATTGGGACTGTGCAGTGAAAATCATTTCTCGCTGTACCCAACAATAGAGCTGTGTGTTTTCTGTATGGTGGAAGGTGGGCAGGAGGCTCTGACTTACGCTGCCAGGAGGAGCCAGGTGTTGCAGGTCTCTCTCAGCATGACCTCTCTGGCTACCTCAAGAATACCTACTTGATCCACAGCCACCCCCACTATGGATGAATCCTTTCCAGTATCTGCCTTTATCAACACACAACAATGCAAATGAGGCAGCTGAGAAGCCCTACTCACGTCAAGTTGAGCCAGGTCTTTTACAGATGACAGCAACCTCAGAAAAGCAGCAGCGTCAGACTGACAGACTCAGCCGCAAACACTACCTCAGCCCAACTTCATGACTGAGACCTCAAAGCAATCTCTTTGAAACGCTTTCAGCATTTCCCCATGAGGTTTGCATACTCTGTGTGGTATACCTATTTTCTAAGAGCAAATCACATTGTCTACTCAATTTTAAGGTAATAAAATAGTAATTAATTACTCTTCACACTTGCATTTTTCAGTATCTTCCTTCTTAAACTCTTTGTACAGTTACCAAAGAGCAAGATCCTGAAAGCTTCTTTCCCTTTTCAAGATCAGTTATGCTCGTTATAGAAGCAACACCAAGGAACACTATTCTAGTCTAAATTTAAACCTAAATCAAAGTCAGAAGCTCTATATGCAATTTAATTTGTCACCCCAAATTATCATTGCGAAAGATTCCATTACAGATAGCCCTATTTTGGAGTCACTGTCTCACTGGAGTCACAAAGCTATTCCCTTTACAGTTTTGCGCAAGTATACTTACCACTAGAGATATCTGCCCACTGATTTTCCTCTTACGTTGTCTGTCTCAAAACTTTTTTCTAGAATTACTTCAGGATTTCCATGCATGTGAAACAGATTTGCCTGCACATACAGTAGACTTAAAACATATGTACCCTGGCTCTGAACACATTTCCTCAAATCAACAGTCACATTAATGTTACTTCTGATTATTTTAATAAAAAAAGTATTAACAGGTCCCCTTCTTATCATTATTTTTCATGTGAAGTAATGACCATAGATCTTGAGTTTGGAAAGTAAATAATTTTTCTAAAGCTCTTTGACATAATTAATCCCTATTACTCTTTCCTTCCATCGTTAAGTGATGGGAAACAAGCAGGGGGAGATGGAAACCGTGGTGCAATTAGAAAACTATGGCCTAATTGCTATCACAGAAACGTGGTGGGATGAATCTCAAAACTAGAGTAATACAGTACAATCTTTTTAGAAGAGATAGGCAGGAAAGAAGGGGCAGATGAGTTGCCCTCTATGTTAAGAAGTGGATAGCTCATGAAGCCTGATTTAGTGAGTGGAAATGGATGAGCTTTAAGGTTCCTTCCAACCCAAGCCATACTATGATTCTATGAATTCTCAGTTACCTCATTCACAGCAGTGTCTAGTAAAATCTTTATGAATGGTAAAAGCAGCTCGCCAGATTGATATCCATCCAATTTAATATTTCACCATAATGTTAGACTTCTGAAAAATAAAAATAATCACAGAACTACAGGATGGCTGAAGTTAGCAGGGTCCTCTGGGTCTCAAGTAGGGTCGTCCACAGCACATTGCCCAGGACCATGTCCAGATGGCTTTGAGATCTTCAAGGAAGAGACCTCACAACCTCTTTGGCAGCCTATGCCAGTGCTCCAACGCCCTCACCACACAGAAGTGCTCCTGGTGTTCAGAGAAACCTCCTGCATTTCAGTTTGCTCCAAAGCTATTATGAAGGATGTTACTGTGATGCACTATGATTTCCAGTGAACTATGTACAGGCAATATTGAAAAGCTGTATCTCAGTACTATTATAGCTTCCTTCAAATTAAGAAATTGAAATTAAAAACTAAAATGTTGACAGGTAATTTCTGCTTAGAGGATTTTGGCCATTGTCTCAATATTTCAGCAGATGCAGGAAATTTTGTAGCTAAAAACAGTTTTCTTTTTGTTCTAATGAAAGAGACAGTGAAGCACTTACAAGTCCAATCCATACCTCATTTTATACTTGTATCTGTTGAGTCAGAACCTGTGTCTGTTCCTCAAGAAAGAGCAAATAAACACATTTTATTAAACAAGAAAATGTCTATAGAATGAAAAATTAATGCAAGTAAATCATGTGCTAAAACAAGAAAAAATATCTTTAACTATAAAAAGAAACAAGGAGAAAAATTTAAGAAAGATTTTTTTTTAAATGTTTCTGTGAAAACAATTGAATGAATACAAAGACCATGGTAATTTGAGGGTGAAGCTATTAAATGGAAACTAACCCAGATAGACAAAGACATCAGTAAGCTAAAATCAGAACAAAGATTGATGGCAGGAACAATCCAAGGCCTCCACAAGAAAAGTAATTTAACAGACTGTAAAAGTGCAAGAGCAAAGTGATGGTTAAGGAGGGCAATAAACCCCAAGGTTTCAGAATACTGACTGTTAAGAAGAAGAAAATCAAGGATAGAGTCTTTCTTGTCGCATAATAAAAAAATAAAGTTGTAACACTGCCAAGTTCAATTAAAAAAAAAAAAAAAAGTGTCACAAAGTGCCAAGAGTCTTTGGGACCATCGCCCTGAAATGCAGTTAATTGTGAAAGCTTACATGGATTCAAAGACCTACCAGTTCTATGAATGAAAAATCCTTCAGGAACTATTAAGCAGTACTGCCTACTCCCAGAAGAGACTGGGTCAGAAAGTCTTGTACTGAGCATGGTCAGCAGGGCATAGCAGTATGTCACTGTCTCATGTTTAAACAAGTATCTGTTCTCAGCCACCATCTAAAATCAGACAACGGGGTAGACATTATCTATTTATCAATTTACGTTTTACAGCCCCCAAAATCTCATTTACTTATTAAAGATTTCCATTTCAACATCTAGCTGTTTGTTCTCATTCTCACAAGGATGTCTGTAGGACCACACTCAGAGCTGAGGCAGCCCCAGAAGGAAGAAGCGCAGGAGAGCCTATGCCAGCAAGAGAGAAATTCCCCTGTGAGAAGAGGCAAGCACTAGTACCTCTCCTGCTTTCTGCCTAGGGCATTCCATCTCTTCATACATGCCAAATTGTTTGGCTTGTATGCTAGCTTGTTTGGCTCATGCCCTACTGCGCTAGAACAATTTATTTTACCTCACTTCCCCTCAAATCAAGAGCCGCTTGTTTTCAGTAAGATAAAAGAACTCCGGGGGAATAATGGCTGAAAAGAATCTACAAGAGCCCTGAAAAGAAGGGAAGAGGAAAACAGAACAAAAGTTTATTAGGAATTTGAAGCTGAGGAATGGGAGTACATCTTGAACACTGTACAGCAGAAGAGGCAGGTGATGAGACCAATTAGCAAAATAAAAAAGGAACATTCACATCGAGGTTTTATAAAGACATCACAAGGGTTTAACTAGCTAAACAGCATAAAAGTTAGCAGAAACAACAACTCATGCAGGAAAAGATCAGGATTTCTGGGGAGTTGAGAATTCTTGAAGCAGGGAGCATATTGTCATACAGGTTTCATACATCAGGTCAGCTAGCAATGCAGTGTATAAAGGAAGAAGGAACAGGCTGGTTTTCAAAAAATAAGTATTTGAAAGAGTGCAGGGAATCTTGTGGGAGACAAAAAACAAAAAAAAAGGAGAGAAGAGCAGGAGACGTGTTTCTACCCACTGCAGTCTCAACTACCACTTAAGTGACAGCATCAAACAAAGCCACCTACAGGGGAGAGAGTTTTGTGCCTACAGAAGGATTTTCCTCATTGGAGTGCTAAGAATGGTACTGTTCCTTTCCACAGCCAGAACAGAAGGCAGGCTGCAAGGGAAAAGCTAATCTATAAAGAACAGATTTTGCACAGAGCTTTCTCCAGAACTGCTCAGCAGCACAAACTCACACATTAAGATGGGCTAATAGATATGGAAGGGGTAGTTTTACATCCTTCTCAAACTCCCAAAAGTTCCAAGTAATGAAGCAGGCCCTTGAGACTACCACTGCTGCCATCAGGAATGTGTTTGTTGTTCCCTCTTTAGGTCACTCCTCAACACAAGTAGTACTTTCAAAAGTAGTCCTGGAAGACAGGGCTGCCACTGAATTGTGAGACATGATTAGCGCAGTATGTCAGGATGACCTTACATAAGTAAGCTATGCAACAGCACTGCAAATCCCAATGGTTCACACCTCTGTCAGAATTCTGCCCAAAGTGGATTAACTGAAAGCTAGATCTCAACTCCATTAAACACACATGACCTACACAATTTCTGTTTAAAAAAAAAAAAAAAAAAAAGTGTTGAATTTTGTTCATGTGTTTAGCAGTGCATCACTGGAAATTTTAACACCACACAAACACTGTGTCATTGAAAGAGCTGCTGCCCTGTGACAGCAGCAGTGCTCAGTAATGCCAAACAACAGCACCGATGTGAGAACAAAAACAAAGGATCCTTGCACGGATGGCCAGCAACATGAGCCAGCAACATGAGCCAGCAGAAGTATGAATATCTTCATTTTGATCTATCCATTTCTCTCTCCACTTTCTCTAACCAAGAAACTGACAGTGCCTCAGAATGACCTAAGGAAGACAACATGCTACCAACTTTTACTTCGGAACATTTAAAATACAGAGAAGTTCTGAGATGCTGATAGAACCCTCTATCAGTAATGCAGGTTTTCAAACAGAAACATAAGTTGTTATGCCAAATTTTCAAAAGGAGGAAGTAACTACAGCCCTTAAAGCTCAAGGGAGAAAAAAAAATCTCAAATTTTTGCTGATGATCTCACATGCTAACTCAAGATTATAGACATACTTCTTAATGAGCTTGATTACAACAAACACTCCAAGAGGATTCTGTGTGAGAAATTTTATTGTCTGTGTTTTGAAGAAACAGTTAAATGCAATCCTGCCTCGGTTGAGAACAATCTTGACTCTTACGCATTCTGAAACTGCAAGCTGCCACATCCATGCCAACACTGCCTGCCTGGGCGCAGCCATAAAACAAACACAGCAAAGATGATGTTTTTAGTGCAAATTTCTGACCTCTTCCCGCCACCAGGAACTATACAAGAGCCCTGTAACACCCACCTCTCATCCCAAGGGCACTTAAACTCACGCCCAGGACCCTGTAACACTTACCTCTCATATACAGTGAGATGTACACTTGCTCAGTGATTGGGATGTCTGCATTTCAGCCACCCAAACTGAAAGGGTGGTCCACATGCAGATTAAAAAACATAATGAGCAACAGTAGAAGAATTTTCAATATTAATAACTAAAGTACTGAATGATAAAATTTCTAGCCACATCCCATCACTGAAACATTCTGTGGAAAGAGCAGCTATGTGAACTTCACTAAAATGAGGAGAGAGGGTTGGTTTTGTGTATATTTGAAGGGCATCAACATGTCTTTGAGACAGATGTTTTGCATTACCAACTAAAACCACAGAAGATGCTATTAGTATTATTCCTTTGGTAGAATCCATATTCAAAATCTTGCATACCACTATGACACAATACTACTCAGTAAGGAGTCTCACTTGCCTTCATGTACTTCATTTTAATAAAAGGTTAGAGGCACAGGGTAATCCATAAGTTTTTCCTTTTAGTGTATAATAGATGTAGTGCTCTGTATGTGAAAGTGGCCTTTTTGTAAAATGAGAATATATCCACCTTTTTGTTCTTGGGAAATATTTTCTTGGACTTTGAATAGCAAAAACATTTCATGCTGTACTGAGTGCAAAGGAAGACTAGTTCCTGTTTTCTGTTCTTCACCTAACTCGTCCTTCTCCCTCTACTGTTCTAAACTCTACTTAATCCGTTACAAAAATTTTATCGCACACTGTTATCAGCTCTTATACCACTGTGCCTTTGTCAAACACAGTAGCAGGCAGTTTCACTAGCACTACGTCTACAGTAGGTAATTGCAATTCTAACAGAGTGGGAAGTTTGGAATAAACTGGTATCTTAGGGACTTCAATCTTACACTGAATTTCTACACAGAGAACACAACTTCAAGATGTTACTCCTGCAAAGGAGGACGAACACTCAGAAAATGGTATGGTGAGCTCCAACATGACATCAGCACCTTTGCAAAGCCACTTTCTCTCATCTACACTGCAAATTTAACTCTTATCTGGTCTTTCACTATCACTACCACAATGAAAACTACAAAATGTGATGGGAACATGATACAGAGGTGAGTCTGGAGACTGACAAGGTGAAATTTTGAGAGAGATTAATAACTGATCTCAGACAGGAAGTGGCTAAGGTGCTAGTGACAGATGGAATTTGTAGTGTGGATCACTGAATTCTTTCATTGTTTATTTAATTGGGGGTGATCAGCAGTCTTCCTAGTACACTCTTTTGGCACTGCATAAGATTAGTAAAAAGGAAGCAGCTCCAGAATCCAACTTCTATTTTTACTCTCCCTTTGAAATGGGAAAGAACCCATTTCTTTATTTACAAACTTTCTTTTACGTTTCACTGTGACAAACAGAGCATAAAGGGATCCGGGGGAGTACATGTACTCATACCGATTGAGAAAATTCTCATATTATATACATTTATTTTATAAAGCTTATTCTGTTGGTCTCCTTTAGATGCACACCTATACTCTGTTCTTGTGATGAGCGATATTGCTCTGGTGAATGTATTGAAGATGATACCCACGAGAGTACGGCCTGCACAGCTTGCTTCAGACCTGGTCTGCAGAATCCTACTCAATTTTAAACGATTTCTGAATCAATCTTCTCACAAGAGCTAAAAAGGAAAAAAAAAATACCACACAATGGTAACAGTAACAGCTGTATACAATCTATAGAAATATTAAGTGAAAATAAAAACATTCCCAGAAAAACCCACAAAACGTGTTTTTAATTCAAAGGCATAGCTTTTCTTTCATAAACCCTGCTTCCCTTGGAGACAGTTGCTGTTTGTCTTATTGTCCCTTAGACATGTGCACAATTTTTACAGGCAAATAAACTTCATTTCAAAGAAACAAGTCTAACCAGCAGCCTTCTAAATTCCCCAGTGCAAAGAAAAGGCATCAGCCTAGCAACTGCTGGCACTCAGGAAGGTTGGGGCAGCCAGAGACTTCTTCCTTCCTGGGAGACAGTGGCTTGGCTCAGTCCTCTTCCCATGGAAGATCTCAAGCTTCAACCTGACTGTGGTCTGAGAGACTGGCAACTAAGCAGGTTGACTTCCTCCAGTTGCCTATGCCATTTGTCATCAGTAACGCAAACATACAGAATTAAATGCCACAGGGTTCCACTGTATCTCTGCATTATGAGAGAAGAAATTTGTCTTTGCTCCAATGGCTTAGACTAAATAAATGGATTAAAAGCAACACGTAGTTACAAAATCACAAGTTTTATTCTCTACTCCATGCAAATTTGTGTTAGATGCACTCATCTGGTGGCTAAGGATATGAAAGCGTCAACCAGTACAGTATTTTCCTTGTCTAAAATCCAGGTCTGAATTAATCTAATTCATTTCTCAACTAATTCTAACTTAATACTAAATCACCAGATTTCCCTTGTCAAAAGACAAAACAAAATATTGCCCTATAAAGGACATACATTGAGTTCCTCCTTTTGTATTTTTAAGTAATAAGGATTAAAATTTTTATACAGTCTGAAAAGGCAGCAAAACATAATTTCTGCTTACAGAAACCATCAGAGAAGCCCACCACACTTAAATACTTTATTATTCCAGTGGGTCCTAAAGGAGATGGTTTGGAGAGTGAGTGGGTCAGTCAGCCTACGCTCTTTCACCCAACAGTTCCAGTCATTATGGAGCGATTGTTATACAGCAGGTCTGAAGAAAAACAGCACCAGTACATTACCTAAATTCACTTGATTGTGATAGTCCTGAGGCACTTCCATAAAAGACAAAATTTAAATTATTTTATAAACATCAAGAATATCCTGGACTGTTAAGGTCTCCCTTAACAGTGTCCAGGTCATACAAGTACTTGTTTCTGATCTTATTTTCTGACATTTTAAGAAACAAAAAATTGATCTGCCCAAGTATATGCTTGAACTATGTGCCATCATCAACACCAGCATTAATTTTCTAATTAGGACAGATGAAGTCTTCCTGTCTCCCTACTCTCATCCAAGAATTCAAAGCGTCTTTATGTAACCATTATTCATAGAATTCAATTAATTCACTAAAATCTTTTTTTAAAATCCCACATTCAGCCACATCACACACCATATCTGGTTACAATTCACAAATTACTGGAAAGTGAGAAATGAGAACTTCATTTACAGGATATGACCTTTTACCTGTTACATTCCTTCTGTGCAGCTAAGTCTCTTATGAAACATCATTTAACTACTTTTGTTACTTCCTCGTTAGTCTGATTTCCAGAAGGAAATCCTGTTCAAATTCAGGCAAATTTTCTTGACAGCTGTAAAAGTTAAAACAGTATAGCACAGTCTATTCTTGCCAACTTGTCGCTAACTCTGAAAGTCTCTGGCTTGAGAGGTTGTGATTTTGAAGCGAAATTTTATCAGTAATCAGGAAGGTCTGAGTAATATGTTCTGTTCTAAATTTGCTTTGAGATTATTTAACCTGGTCAGAATACCTTAAAAATGTCTAAGTGACAACTGACTACAATACATCAACTCTATCTGCACTAATGTTCAGCCTTTTCTATGATGACCCACTTACTAAAGGTACTACATTTTGCAAAGCCTGTACAAATTTGAAATTTAAAGAGGTGATCACTTTACTCATGTTATACAGCGTAAGAAGCTCGAGTTATTTGAATGTTTTATATGCATTGATATACATTGGTTTGTTTAGCAATAGGGATTAGTGCATTAGTTTAAGAACCAATGCATTAGTTTAGCAAAAGGGATCCATAAGTGATAGTTCTAAAACTTTCCATTTCAGCTTTAGTGGGTGAACAGCTTTGTTGTTTCTCAGTAATTCTACACTGGCGACATAACAGAATACTTTTATCTTCTGCCTCAGTGATTTTGCCTCATGAGAAGTACTGGAGTCACAACAGAATACTTTTATCTTTTGCCTCAAAACATGCAAGGACATTTTCCTCGGGTTCCACACAGTGTTTTTAAAAGTGGCTAACTATGGCCTAATAAGCAATGGAAATCCTCCAGACTGGGGAAGAGTGGATGGAAGTGGGTCAAAGGCTTCAGTGATTAAGCTGATGGTGAACAAAGGGGAAGAAGTAGGTGGGCACTTGACCACCCTAGATACCACTGAGCATTCCCAAAGGGGCATTAGCACATACCTCCAAGTCCTTGAAAAAGAATGAATGTGTCTGCCAATGTAGTGCATATGTATGTCTTAACTGTTCAAATGTAGAACCTGAACTCTGAGAGGGTGTGCTTGCTTGTCAAGTCACCCGTTACATACGGTGAGGAATAAGGGAATGCCGCTTTCTAACACCAACTGGAGTTAGAAAGTTTTCTTCCCGGTTTTGAATGACAGCATCAACAGGACTAGAGAACACATTATTTTAAGCATCTTGCATTCTTCAGAAAATAAACAAACAAAACATTTCTTCTACCATGCAATTCACAGAAAAAAATGTTTATTATGTCCTATAAAATAGATAAAATTTTAAAAGGCATGTAGGCATGAAAAGACACAGCCACACTTCAGCATTCTTCCATATTTTCTTTCAAATCACCAAATACTGTATTCAATTATTAAATGACTCTGGCAAATTCCTTATGACTAAAATAGTTTCAAAATTAGCTACAAATCTAAGATAAAGTTAATACCGCTAGAATTGCACCAGTGCTAGAACACCCAATCACCCTGTTTCAAACACCACTCAGGTAACCTTTCTTTTCAGTGTTCAATTTTTTTCTGTTTTTTGTGGTTTTCTTGAATCGTTCCCCATGTGCTCACTAACACCTCTATAAAAGCTGCCATGATTTCTCCATTATGGCAAAATCTTTACCAAATTAAACCTGAAGTGATACTTAAATTCAGATGATCAAAACCAGTTTATTCTGCAAAAGCCACTTAATGTAACACTTTCTGAAGATAATTTCTGGACTCCATGTCTTCCAGTCAAACAGGTACCCTTCCATGAACAATTCAGATTGGTCACCAAAGACCAAGAAAATTAAGATAGCAGCTCAAGTAAAAGCTGTTTTCTGTTACTCTGGAAATTCCCCGAACCAAAAGATTTCCTTCCCATTTGAATAAAACATTCTTTATTATTTATTAACAACAGACAACTATACAAAATTTATAACCTAAACAGTGCTTTCCACCAGGGCAATAACTTGTTTGTTTCCACAATCATATTTCTTTAAGAGGAATAGCTAAAATAAGAGCTATGCGTGCCATTGTAAAGCCAATTAACCAAGGCATGTGCCTTAACAATCAATTAATGCTAGTTAAGTATCTGTGTGCCTCAACATAACTAAGCTTTCTGTTAGCAATGTTTAAAAATGGCAAGTCCCCAAACAGAAGGAAGTAAAAAAACAAAACAAAACAAAAAGACCTCCAAAGATTTTAACAGAGAAAGCTCAATGAAGATGATAGAATCATAGAATCATGGAATCACAGAATGGCTTGGGTTGGAAGGGACCCCCAGGACGACCAAGATCCAAACCCTCTGCCAGAGGGAGAGCCACCAACTTCCAGATCTGGTACTAGACCAGGTTGCCCAGGGCCCCATCCAGCCTGGTCTTCAATACCTCCAAGAATGGAGCATCTGGGCAGCCTGTTCCAGCACCTCACCACTCTCTCTGTAATGAATTTCCCCCTCACATCTAATCTAAACCTTCCCTCCTTGAGCTTGAAACCATTCCCCCTTGTCCTATCACTATCTATCTGAGTAAAAAGTTGATTCCTCTCCTTTACATAATCCACATTTAAATACTGGAAAGCTGCAATGAGGTCTCCTCGCTGTCTTCTCTTCTCCAGGCTGAGCAAGCCCAGCTCCCTCTGCCCCTCTTCATGGGGAGGTACTGCAGCCCTCTGATCATCTTTGTGACCCTCCTCTGGACCCTCTCCAACAGCTCCACATCCTTCCTGTACTGCATGCAGTACTCCAGATGGGGCCTCACGAGGGCAGAGTAGAGAGGGCAATCACCTCCCTGTCCCTGCTGGCCACCCCTCTTCTGGTGGAGCTCTGGATGCCATTGGCCTTCTGAGCTGCAAGAGCGCGCTGCTGGCTCATGTTCCATTTTTCATCCACCAAGATCCCCTCACGTCATTCTCTGCAGAACTACTCTGAAGGAGTTCTTCTTCCAGTCTGCATATGTATCTGGGATTACTCTGATCCAAGCGCAAAACCTTGCGCTTTGCTGTGTTGAACCTCATTAGGTTCAGGTGGACCCACCTTTTGAGTTCGCTGAGGTCCGTCTGGATGGCATCTGTTCCTTCTAATGTGTCAACTGCGCTGCTCAGCTTGGTGTCATTGGCAAACTTGCTGAGGGTGCACTCGAGCCCGTCACTGATTCTAGACTGTTTCTATCAAAGTTAGATGACGAGACTTGTAGCTACTAATGACAGTTTCAAGGGAACCAAAATCCAGTTGCTACCCAAATTCCTAATGTGGTATAGGGTGTCCATGGGAAAGCAAGGGCTGCATGGGTGGCCTCAGTAAGAAGATGACAGGGCTGTCCTGTGCCAGCCAGGTCCAATGGCCCACTGCCATGCACAGCTGAACAAGCAGCCAAAAAGACACAAAAAACTACCATCAGAGGGAAGAGGTGGAAATAAACAGTAATAAACAGCAGAATGAACACCAAGGTCAGAAGAGAAGGCGGAAGTGAAGGAGATGCACGATGGGGGAGCAGATAACCACTGCAGCTTGTGGAGAGCACTCACTGGAGCAAAACTTTCCTGAAGGAATCACAGCCCATAGACAGAACATGCTGGAGCAGAGAAAAGTGATAGAAGAAAAGAATAGAATAGGGAAGCCACTGTGTACTGCCCATACCCAACCCATTTTTCTTCACAAAGTTCATCACCTTATGAAGGAACTGAGTACAAAGCAGGGAGAAAGAAGCATGAAGTGGAGACAGAAGTGGGAAAGGTGGGAGTGTTTTGTGTTTTTCTTTCAGTTTTCAGCCTTGAATTACTGCTTCCCAATACCTGAATCAGTAATTCAATGTATACATACATGTCTGTCAATCAGCAGTAAGTTAATTTCTCCAAGGTCAGCCTGTTTTGCCTGCCATAGTAGTCTGTAAAAAGATCTCCATATCCTCACCTTTCTCATTTCTGGTCTTCCAGCCATCCTCCCCTGCCTCACTGAGTGTGAGAGAGCAAGTGAGCAGCTAGGGTGGCTTATGGCTGCCAGGCAAGGCTCACCCACTTATGTGATGCCAAGAATTATGTCCTACGTTCAATTTTAAAAGGTACATTCATTTCACTTCTATTTATCATTTACATCTGCTTGCCACACTGCAGCACCATGGCTGAAAATTGCCATATTTTAATGGAGTAGGTATCTTTTGCTCCTTCTTTAACTGAATTTTGTTTATCATTATTCGTATTCCTAATGAGCCTCTATTTCACTTAAGGGCAGGGCTGCCACTGTACATAGGCTGGAGGAGTAGGTCAACAGTGAAGTCATTAAATTCAAAACGGACAAATGAAATATCTGACAGACGGTGTGAAATAAACACTGCATTGAGGCCTGCTGGGGATGGACTGGCTGGAACAGCTCTGTAGAAAAAAATCTGGAAGTCTTGGAGGAAAGTTGGCTATGGAAGGGTCAGCTGCAGACCATAGCAATAATGGAAGTCTGACAGCACCATGGACGGAACCAACATGAAGGCTGACAAAGAGAGAAGTGATTACTCACATCTATTTACTCATCGCTTCTTATCCCACTTCAGTTTTGTGCCTCACAGTACATAGTAAGTGTTAATCAACTTGAACAAGTCTATCCAAGGGCCAACAAGATGGTTGAGAGGCTGGAGCAGTTGAGGACAGGCTATGAGAACGTGGTTTGTTCATAATGGAGAAAACACAGCTTGGTATCAGCCTGCCAGTGAATATGAAGACGTTATCAAGAAAATATAACCAGGTTCTCTTCTGGGGTACATAGCAAGAGGAAAAGAGAGAACAGAAATAAACTGAAACAGAGAATTTTCCAACTGGTTATACAGAACAACCTTTCTCCAGTGAGGACTGTCACGCAGTGGAAAGGCCTGCCCACAGATGCTGTCCAGTCTTCATCCTTACAGGCTTCCAGTCCTGACCGAACCCCTAAGCAGTCTGGTCTGAATTCAGTGTTTACTGTGCTATAGACAAGAGGTTTATTTAGAAATATCCTGCGGTCTCTGCAGCTTGCATAATTCTGAAATACAAATTCTGCTCCATGAAGGCAAACGTGGCAGAATTTATTCAGAGAAAAAACACCAGTTACATGGCTAAACACCATTAAAATGCTTAAAACACCATTAAGATTAGGTTGTATCCATAACCTTAATTGAAAGCAGCATCATTTACTTGACTTCAAAACATTTTGCTTCTTGCTCTTTATTTTCTATGATGAAAACAGCAAGAATACTGTAACAGCTCCCTCCAAGGAAAGAAAACACTGACCTAGTTTGAGAACACAAACTGAAAATAACCTCTCATCAGTTCATTGTTTAACCACAATCAAAAATCCTGAGTCCTTTGGAGGAATTGAAATGGACAGTGATTTACTTTTTCTTCTGTCTTGTTTTGAAGTTTGGGATAAACTGAAACCACTTTCAGCCTCAACTCAGGACAGATTGCTGATAGCCTATGAAATCTCAAGAAAAGGCCGTAGCTGAAAACACTGACGACTGAAATCTGAGCACAGCCTGAACACAAGCTCAGAAAGCTAATACTACCCATTATTAGTCCTCCAGATCAATACAGAGACACTGATGCATCCTTAGCACATTTATTTGCTGGAGCAGCATAGGCTGCAGCTACACAGGTGTCAGGGATACCATGTCAGTGCATCTAGTCCCCAGCAGCTCCCTCTTTGTGCAGTTTCTGAAGCACTGGTGGTGGCTGATGTTCCATCTTCACCTAAACCTACACAGGCATTTGTCACTTACTTGCAGCTGTTCAACTCTAAAGCATTATCTTCTGCCACGCACCATGTATTTTATCACTGTGAACAGCTGAACTAACTAATAAGAAATGCTTTTCAATAGCTATAATTGCATAGATAGGTTTTATCAAACTTCCCCCAACATTTATGGATTGCTAGAGTTTTATTTACTGCTCCCACTGCTGTAAAACAATTAAGGTGGTTTTTGGTAAGATTTTTTATCTTTCAGAAAGGGACAGCCTCTATGTTTCACTCAAGAAAGCTAGAACAAAAGAAGTGGAAAGAGCACTATCCTTGTCACAGTGAAATGCCTTTAGGTCCCTGAGCTAGTGGAAAACAACATACACTGATTTTAAGGCCAGTATATATGACAGTATTAGAATTACATTACTAAAGACTGCAGTCTCAAAATAAGAATTGGAGCCGAATAAGATGATACAGCTACGGACAGATCTGTCACTGAGACAAAGCAACAACACTAAACTGCTTGTGTCCAGAACATAATTTTCACACAAACACAGCCACTTATGAACAATACCTAATTTAAGAAAACCATGACTTTCTCTTTCTGACTGCCTCCTTCTCATTAAGTTTATTGATTTAGTCAAGCTAAAGAAAACATGAAGCAGGAAAAAAGACATGGCAAGTGCTACATTTGTCCAGGGGGTAAGGAAAAACCTGAAAAATTCTAACACTGTTAAATGAAATAGAAATCTTATTGCAATTGTCCTGGGGTTCTAAAACTATTATCTGAATTACACTCTTCAGCAACAGCAACAAAATCAAATGAACAAAGAAAAAAAAAGTTCCTTGCAGTATTTCCTGTTTTCCCTTTTGACTATAATCAGCATTATACTATTTCCGGCTAGATTAATATCAGGTGTCGAATAAGAAAAGCTCTGATGAAATAACTGCAAAGGATAATACAAGTCAAGGAAACATGTGTGTATGATCTGTGAGAGATGAGAAACAAAAAATGAAAATTTTCATTATATAAATGACGTCCAGAATTTTGCATTTTAACAATGATGTAAAAAATAAAGAAAAAATAAAGTAAAATATGTTTTCTGAAACAAAGGCAGTTCGCTTGTAGGTAATAGCAGCTGTTTATGTTCTCTCATTCCAGGAAGCTTTCCTCAGAATCACAGAATCTTAAGCTCAGTTAGTTAGTACTGTTCTCTAGCAGAACTTTTATAAGCAGAAATAAGCACAACAGAGATTAGAATTAAACTGTGCTTCTACACGCCTGTTGACAATTTCAGTAATGACAATGAAAGCCCCAGCTTCCTACAACAGGCTAGGTCTCAGATTTGTGGGCAAAAAAAAAAAACAAAATTAAACTTACTTTTGAAACATGGAATTATCACAAAATTGAACAAGTGAAATTAGTGACGTCCACAAACAGTTCACAGCATTAGGACTAAATCTTATTTTATGCATGTCAAATGCTTGAAAGTTAACTTTCCTCCTCTTCTCCAATACATTATGTTTTGTAATACAATGTAACGTACTTGAATGCTAAAACTGGAAAATGAACTGTAATGAAACTGTTTTAATTCAAGACATCCCTCAAACAATACAAATTAAAATGATTATCAGCTGCTGGTATCAACGAAATAGTCACGCAAAGGTAGTCTGATATACAAAGTTAATCCATCAGTTATCAGTTATGGCAGTTCTAATCTTCAAGCAAGCAATTCTTCAAACTAGAACTATGCAGCAATAAATTTCAAAAATTAAGTGTTTGCACTTTCATATAATTGGAAGATGACACAAACACTCATGAAACTGCGGCTACCAGACAACCCCATTTGCTGCCTTAGTTTTTAGTCTGAAAATTCCATCTGAGTCAGAATGGGATTATAGGATGTAACTTGTGTGGTAGATGTGAAGATTCCAAAAGCTACATTTCCAGCAAGAGCTGCCTGCTTAGGCAGTTCTCCAACACAGATTTTGGCATCTTTTCTCTTATGTCTGCAATGGAGGCTTCCTGAGAATTTTTCTTAAAAGGATCAGGAATATTCAACAACTGCAGGCTTGGGTTGGAAATATTCACCAGTGGGCCAGAAAAACAAGCCAAGAAACTGGCAAAATAGTAACAAGACAAGTGCTAGCTGCTAACACAGATTTTATTTCATAGTTATTGAAAAAGAAAAGATCACAAAAATCTTGACTGTTTTAATCCAAGTTAACAAGGAGACTTCTCTTCATCATACCTTTCCATCCTCTCTCCTTTCAACCTGCCAACAATATAGGGGTAAAAAATGCCAAACAAAAATGATCACAAGCAAAAGCTTATACCAGCTGCTACCTCTAGGATAAGATAGAAGATTAAAAAATATTAATAATAATAATGAAAACTGAAATATGCAGAGTAGATAGCAAAAGATGAGATATTCTCTATGTTATTGCTGTGTTTTAACTGGGCAAAATGATCACAAGCAAAAGCTTATACCAGCTGCTACCTCTAGGATAAGATAGAAGATTAAAAAACATTAATAATAATAATGAAAACTGAAATATGCAGAGTAGATAGCAAAAGATGAGATATTCTCTATGTTATTGCTGCGTTTTAACTGGGCAGGCTGTTCAGCCCCACCCAGCCACTTGCTCACTCTCTCCAGTGGAATGAGGAAGACAGTTCAAAAGGTAAAAGGGCAAGAACTCATGGGTTGGAATAAAGACAGTTTACTAGTTTAAGCAAATGCTGCTCATGTTAGCAAATCAAAACAAGAAATTTGTTCACTACTTCCCACTGAAAGGCAGAAAGATGTTCAGCCACTTCCAGGAACACAGGGCTCATCAAACCTAATAGTTTCTTCGGTAGACAAATGCCATCACTGTTCATTCTCCCTTCCTTCTTTACCCCTGCTTTTATTGTTGAGAATGAGGCACATGGTATTGGACATTCCTTTGGCCTGTCTGGGTCAGCTGTCCAGGTTCTGTCCCCTCCCAGCTACTTATGCCCCCCAGTACCCTTACTGTCAGGAAAGTACAAGAAGCTAAAGCAAAGGTTACTTAACTGAATAGTGAACTAACCCACTATTATAAAGCGCTACTAGATCCGTGGACCTTCCTAAGCAATCATGCAATTTAACCATATCAAGTGTGGAAAGAAGAATGAGAGAGGCAAAAGCAGTTTAAAGACTGGGAAAGAATGATTGGGAGAAACTACTTTGAAGTGAATCTCATTAACTTGAAAATTTGGCTAGTACACTCACAATTAGTCTCACTCTGTCAAGAGAAAAAAAACCCACAAGTCTCTTATGGACATCAGAATACAGAAATGTAAAAGGCAAGTTTAAAAACAATTTTAAAAATACAGGGCTAGGATGGTAGATGGTGTGAAACTAAAAATACTTACATGAAATTTCCAAAAAGGGGCTCCTCACAGCAAAATTTAGAAGAGTTGCATAATGGCTTCCCAGGGGGAGTGTTAAATAACCCATGTCTTGGGAAGCACATAGCTAGATTGGATAACAAAATATATGTACTTTGGGAAGCACTCTTCCAGTGACGGACATATGGAGTACGTTCTCATGGGCCTTTCCATCTGCAACTTGTATAGTTTTTCTGTTGACACAATTTTTAATATCATCAAGAAATCATCAAAAATCATCTGCACCTTCTAACCAAAGACAAACAAAAAAATCAATTATACCAGATTGCACAGAATATTTGCAGATTTCATCTAGCCACATGACCAAAATACCCATAGGAATACATAAAAATAGCCTAAGACACAATTTCCACTGCATGTTACTGTCTTTTTATTCGCCCCTACTTTTTCTACAGTTTCTCTTGATCAGAAGGAGTCAGCTTAGTCTGCAGTTAGTCACAGTTTCCAGGAAATTAGTATGATATAAGGGGTTTGACTTCAGCTGCACAGCTTTCCACGTGTGCATCCTTCACTTCAGCAAAATGTTAATAAGAATGTATTTAACATTTGAACACTTATGCAAATAAATATTATCCATCCTGTAATAAAAGTAATACAGGTCAGAATAACACCCTCAGATCAGATCTCCTCTCTGCTGCTTTTGTGCTACTGTTGTATGTTTGAACTCTTCTGCAAAAGAACTCCTGTAGACTAAGCAAAAGACCTAGCTATGATACAAGCAGAAGATAGCAGGCACAAGTAATACAGTACTAACATGCAGGATGAATAGTGACAAAAGCACACTACTGATCTATCCATGTTTTGCTTATCTAAAAAAGCTATGCAGGATGAAAGGATTCAGTTAACTCAGTATAACTTTGTACTTGCTCTTATTTCATACTAAACCAAAAAGCTGTTTTGTTTTCTTTTTTTGGCTCAGTTCAAATTGCTTCCAAAGTAATACACCTTAAACCAGAAAAGGGCATGCTTTTAGTCAAAGTAGAGTCTCACTTAGGGAATTCTACCAGCATAATTACAGCTGCTTAAATATAGCAGTGCATTGGCTAACAGCACAACTGCAAAACATCCCGGTGTAGACAAGCCCTTACTGTTTGCTCACATATAATGTAGGAATAAGTACTTCCTTTCATCACAACTGTGTTAATGAATTACAGTACTCTAGATAAATAGGACATGAATTCTTTTCAATTGAACATGAAGCCTCATTTTTTTTTTTTTTTATCCCCTCCACCCCCGATGGAATTGTTTTCTTAAGCTCTTTTCAAAAGTTACTGGCTTCCAACAGTCTCACAATATGATAGCTCTCCCCTTAGCTTAGGACAGGATGTGTCTTGCCTGGAAATATTATTGAAGTTGTTAACTCACCTAAGTCATGTGGAAGAATCATTAAAGGAAGGACTTGGCAGTGAACAAAACTGAAATTACTGCTGCTTCTGGAACATTCCCAGCGTCAGATATCTCCAGTGCACTGAAGCCAGGCTGGCACACAAAAGGTAACCCCTAACCAGCTAACTCACTGCACACACAAGAGCCTGTGAAATAAAGAGCCTGCTGTTGCTTTTTTTTTTTCACTAAATAAGCCTGACCATGGTCGGGAAAACTCTGAGTTCAAAATAGTTGACATAGACTTAAAAAAAATACAGTTAAAAGGTTCTACAAAGCCAAAGCTATTTTGCACTTTACCTCTTTGGTCATTACCTGAAATACAATATTGAGGGAACCTAGGAAAGTTTATAAAAGACAAGTTCAAACACATCTGCCATCACTGGTCCTGGAAGAAGAAGAAAACTTGGTCTAGCATAATGATGGTCACCTCAGATGTGAAAAAGTATCATTCTGAACCTCAAAAGTTAAAACACACATTTGGGAACTGAGGAATTCCTGAAGGAATACAGAAGCTTATCATAAACCCTGCAGAAAAAGAAAAGGAGGAAAGCTAACTTGACTTACTATTTTTAATGGTTTTACCAAAACACATACATTGAAAGTGGATTCATTCATCTAACTTGAAATTTCAGTCTTTCAAGCTAGCACTCTGTTATTTAAACAGGAATTAATATCAGTTACTACATGGAAGAAAGCAGGTCAAACACTAAGCAACACATTTCCCTGTTGTTTATCTATGTATGCTAATACCAGACTGTATTAGTACCTCCCTTAAATATCTCAAGGAAATATAGCACATTTTTCTGAACTAAAAAGATATGACTGAAGAAAGCTCATTTGAACTAGGATTACAGTCTTGCAGAGATTAAAAAAAAACAAACAAGCTTGGAATCTGCATTCAGAAACATGGAGTTTTCCAAGTAGTCAAAAAATATCGGAGTCCAAGCATATTTGCCTGAGATTTAGGAATTTCACTTCTATGGACTTATCTCAAAAACTCAGGTGTAATCCTTCAAAAGAATATCCCATTTATTTCAAATGACAATATGGAATACTACAGCATCCAAAGATTCCTGTCTTGTTTATTCCCACCAGTCGTTCTTGGTACAAGAAGCACAATTTATAGAAGAGGTACAGGAACCCCTAACGGAAGAGCAATGTATGGTCTGTGTATCTAAGAGTCAAGGCAGTGAACCAGCACTGATGTGAGGTTGGGAGTTCTTTAGCAGGTAATATGAAGGTGAGCTATGGAGAGCGATGGTGCAGGGAAGATGTGGGAGTGTCTATGTGTGTGTCTGATTTTATAACTGAAATACATGAGACTGGGGTAGCAGAACCACACATTACAACTAAGAAAGCCTGAAACCAAGTATACATCTTATTCAGGATCAAACAATAAAGTGTGATTTACAGGAACAACTGATGCTCTGTAGATAAGGCAGTACAGTTTTTGTCAGTATGGGTTTTTAAATGAGCACACTAATACTGGGAATGCCTTTTCCCCATTTTTTTTATAGTTGTATTTTGTAAACATATGGTATGTTCTCATTCAAAATTGTGTTGGATTCCTATCTGTGAACTAAACAGATTAAATTCCAAGAGGATAAATAAGATTCTTCTATGTCTCTCGGCTCCTCTGCTCCTTCATTGGCTGACTGCAGCACATTACTATTAACAACTAAGCCCATTCATTGTATTTCACATATAATGTCACCTCACATTTTCTTCACTTCTGCCCCTAATTGCAAATTCTTTTTCCTTAAAAGTGATGTTTCTCTTAATGTAATTTATAAGTCTCAGTCATAAGTAACACACCAGTAATCTTTTTACCTGCAAGTACCTGTCAGTAGCACACTGATCTGAGTGACTTGACTGCATGTATGGTAGCTTGAACTGAAAGACGAAGCACTTGAAAACCTCAGCTCTAAAAACTATGCACAATCTTGAACCGTATTACAGGTCTATAGGATATTCATGGATAGCAGGGATCGCTGGGTCCATCTGCTCTAGCAGGGACACTCCAAGCAGGGTGCCCAGGGCCACATCCAAGTGACTTTTGGAGATCTCCAAGGAGGAGACTGCACATCTCCACACAGTGTGAATAAAAGAAAGAAAGCTCCCTTCCAGCTGTCCTGTCCTTTTGTGTTTTCTCCTGTTTTTGTTTTAACAGTGTCTGATAGCTGTTTCCTAAGCAACAAATTTTAAAAAATGTGACAATTCAATGAGCTGTCTTGTAAGCTTCACGTGATCACAGATAGGATGCCCATGTTGTTGTTTTCTCCTACATTGATTCTGCATATTTTACTGGATTTTACTCACAGGAAAAAGAAAAGAAAACAAAAACCAGAGAACAGCACGTACTTAAATTATGGGAATAGTTTTATTATTAATTCTATACGTCGCTGTTTCTAAGAGGGGCTCTCCTCTGCCTTTTGGAGTCAAGGTGGGTAGTTTTGTTTTTTTTTAAATCACATCTGCATGCTTACACTTAAATGGTAAGCATCTCCTGAAAAATATCAATCGTCAAGAATATCGGGCCTATGAAAAAAGAGGTTAATTCAGAAATTAAGCAGTCTGACCAAACTAGTTACAGAATCAATGGCAACACTGTACTAAGAACTAGGCAGTGGTATATCACTGGCATCAGTGTTTAACTTCACTGTGGCAAAAATTAGAAGAGTAGGAATAGTTTTATATTTGACATTATAGCTCAGTTTCACTATTTGCAAAATAGGTAATTCCTCAGGATTTATCTGAGAATGAAATACATATTCAGAGTTGTAAAATTAGATTTCATGATACATAAAATACATAGTTTTGTTTTTACTTAGATAAATTTGTTCCTTTCTAAGCATAAACAAGTCATTTTGTGGATGTAAATATGCAGCTTCAACACCTACCCCTCCAAGCCCAGTCAATAATTTCTAATATATTTTTTTAAATAAAAATGCCGAATGGATGAGCACACAGTACTATTTTTATCGTGTTGTTCTGTTGCAATTTTGGTTTCCTCTTTGTATTATAAACTGCTTAAAACAGAGGAAAATTAGGACATGTTCCATATGAACAGTGTACTGTACAATTCCAGAGCTCAGAGCAGCAACAGTTGAAACATGCACTTTTTAGCGATCTTTTTACTGAAGTACTAAGTGGGACAGCTGAAAATTGGTATGCAAGAACAAACAATTACACATATTATTTAGGTCTGCAGAATAAAAGTTTATAAGTTAATTTAAGGAAGAAACGACTCACAGAAGTGGCCAAAAGTAAGTGAATTTACAACACCATATTGGACAGAATACTCTAAGTGTACAAGCAGCACAGTATTGAACTCTTGTGAGGATATTTCTGAGATGACTTGAAACCTTCAGAATGTTTCATGATCTTTACAATGACTTTGTATCAAAACAGATAAGAAAAATACAGACACTCCACCATTTCCCCCCCCAAATATATGATTTTTTTTTTTCCCAAACAGCAAGTTGCAGAACAGTATTTTAGAGTAAGACAGTACTAAAGTAATGTTATCAGTGGAACAAGCTATTAACCCAACCCCCCTGCTACCTTCAGAAAGTTAAAATAGTAACACTCTTCCAGAAAGAATTAAGTTATTCATTCTATTAACTTCTAAGTCTCAGGAATCTGTTGTAGACAAGGGTTAGTTCAGTGAAATAAGCACCCCACTTCCGACTGGCAGATACTATAACCACATAAGAGTTGTTGGAAGTAAGTCCATTGGAGTCTAGGAGAACTTACTTTCAGTAATGCTGCATGCATTCAAAGGTACTGTCTGGGCTGTTAAAATTATGAAATAAAAGCTATAGACTTCTACTGAAATACAGTATAAATAACTGAAACCATTGCTGTGTTAAAAAAAAAAAAAAAGGAAAAAGCACAACACCATGATTTATTAAATGTTGGTATAATTGTTTTCCCATGTAGTAAACAGCTTATTTAAAGCAGATGGTTTAATCCATTTTGGAAACATTTTCTCTGCAATAACTTTGAGTGCTTTATTATCTACTTAATTTACTTTAAGTTTGATAAGTTATGTTTTTATTTTATTTAATAGATGTAAGATATTTCTGGTGGCAAGGGGAAAACGACACAAGAAAAGTTCCATAAGTTAACACACAAGCTAAACATCCACCTGGTTAAGAGGCTGCAAAGACGAGTTTGAGGTCATTCATCTGGAACAGAACTTGCTTGCATCAAAGTACTAAGTACATTTGAAAACGACTCTCAGTGCTTCACTCTGCAGAAAAAGATCTGAAGGGTGTTTTACTTTTCAAAGTAAGGCTACAAGGACCAAGACTCATGTACTATTGGGCCATATGCACAGGCTGGTGTTGTATGGGTACCTTGTGGTACAAGGGATGTGCTATTTAGGTGGACTGTCACAACACAGTGCAAGCACTGAGAGTACTTCCACTGCTGTTCCTTCTTCTATTCACACAGGTTGACTAGAAAAATAACAATTGAATTGAATGAGAAAACTTTCTATTCTGATTTCTGGAAATTGTGACAAAAGAATACTTGCCATCTGATATGAGGTGAGTTTTAAAACAAGTGATACAAGTTACACAGGAAAAAAAGCTATGTACAAAAAGTTGTCAGTGCATCAGGGAAGCTGCACTTCAGAGCAAAATTAGATTTTTACTTGGCAGGCTCTAAATTATTGTAGTCATCTCTGTGCCCATGATATCAATTCCAGTTTTTTCAAACAACTTTTCTTTTAAGCACACTCAGTTCATGGGTTTTTTTTAGGTATTCTGCATAACTCTCTCTGAAGTGCAACCTTCTTTCATCATTTAAAGAAAGTTTTGTGTCCTCATGTTTAGGAACTGGGCATGCTAGTATGTATGAAATAAGACTTTGCTATTTTAGCAATCTTTTTGCAGTCAGACTCTTCAAACTTATTATCAAGCTTCGTTCACATAATTTCTAAGGTGCTGAGAGGTACTATAAATGTAAAACTTCAAAAAGCAAAAAAGATCTGGATTTGGCACAGACTAAATTTTCACAGAATATCCAATCTCCGCGAAACTATTTCCAGAAAATCTGGGACAATTTACATGAGGGAAAAAAAATAGAGAAGAAAAAAANCAAAAAGCTGTTTTGTTTTCTTTTTTTGGCTCAGTTCAAATTGCTTCCAAAGTAATACACCTTAAACCAGAAAAGGGCATGCTTTTAGTCAAAGTAGAGTCTCACTTAGGGAATTCTACCAGCATAATTACAGCTGCTTAAATATAGCAGTGCATTGGCTAACAGCACAACTGCAAAACATCCCGGTGTAGACAAGCCCTTACTGTTTGCTCACATATAATGTAGGAATAAGTACTTCCTTTCATCACAACTGTGTTAATGAATTACAGTACTCTAGATAAATAGGACATGAATTCTTTTCAATTGAACATGAAGCCTCATTTTTTTTTTTTTTTATCCCCTCCACCCCCGATGGAATTGTTTTCTTAAGCTCTTTTCAAAAGTTACTGGCTTCCAACAGTCTCACAATATGATAGCTCTCCCCTTAGCTTAGGACAGGATGTGTCTTGCCTGGAAATATTATTGAAGTTGTTAACTCACCTAAGTCATGTGGAAGAATCATTAAAGGAAGGACTTGGCAGTGAACAAAACTGAAATTACTGCTGCTTCTGGAACATTCCCAGCGTCAGATATCTCCAGTGCACTGAAGCCAGGCTGGCACACAAAAGGTAACCCCTAACCAGCTAACTCACTGCACACACAAGAGCCTGTGAAATAAAGAGCCTGCTGTTGCTTTTTTTTTTTCACTAAATAAGCCTGACCATGGTCGGGAAAACTCTGAGTTCAAAATAGTTGACATAGACTTAAAAAAAATACAGTTAAAAGGTTCTACAAAGCCAAAGCTATTTTGCACTTTACCTCTTTGGTCATTACCTGAAATACAATATTGAGGGAACCTAGGAAAGTTTATAAAAGACAAGTTCAAACACATCTGCCATCACTGGTCCTGGAAGAAGAAGAAAACTTGGTCTAGCATAATGATGGTCACCTCAGATGTGAAAAAGTATCATTCTGAACCTCAAAAGTTAAAACACACATTTGGGAACTGAGGAATTCCTGAAGGAATACAGAAGCTTATCATAAACCCTGCAGAAAAAGAAAAGGAGGAAAGCTAACTTGACTTACTATTTTTAATGGTTTTACCAAAACACATACATTGAAAGTGGATTCATTCATCTAACTTGAAATTTCAGTCTTTCAAGCTAGCACTCTGTTATTTAAACAGGAATTAATATCAGTTACTACATGGAAGAAAGCAGGTCAAACACTAAGCAACACATTTCCCTGTTGTTTATCTATGTATGCTAATACCAGACTGTATTAGTACCTCCCTTAAATATCTCAAGGAAATATAGCACATTTTTCTGAACTAAAAAGATATGACTGAAGAAAGCTCATTTGAACTAGGATTACAGTCTTGCAGAGATTAAAAAAAAACAAACAAGCTTGGAATCTGCATTCAGAAACATGGAGTTTTCCAAGTAGTCAAAAAATATCGGAGTCCAAGCATATTTGCCTGAGATTTAGGAATTTCACTTCTATGGACTTATCTCAAAAACTCAGGTGTAATCCTTCAAAAGAATATCCCATTTATTTCAAATGACAATATGGAATACTACAGCATCCAAAGATTCCTGTCTTGTTTATTCCCACCAGTCGTTCTTGGTACAAGAAGCACAATTTATAGAAGAGGTACAGGAACCCCTAACGGAAGAGCAATGTATGGTCTGTGTATCTAAGAGTCAAGGCAGTGAACCAGCACTGATGTGAGGTTGGGAGTTCTTTAGCAGGTAATATGAAGGTGAGCTATGGAGAGCGATGGTGCAGGGAAGATGTGGGAGTGTCTATGTGTGTGTCTGATTTTATAACTGAAATACATGAGACTGGGGTAGCAGAACCACACATTACAACTAAGAAAGCCTGAAACCAAGTATACATCTTATTCAGGATCAAACAATAAAGTGTGATTTACAGGAACAACTGATGCTCTGTAGATAAGGCAGTACAGTTTTTGTCAGTATGGGTTTTTAAATGAGCACACTAATACTGGGAATGCCTTTTCCCCATTTTTTTTATAGTTGTATTTTGTAAACATATGGTATGTTCTCATTCAAAATTGTGTTGGATTCCTATCTGTGAACTAAACAGATTAAATTCCAAGAGGATAAATAAGATTCTTCTATGTCTCTCGGCTCCTCTGCTCCTTCATTGGCTGACTGCAGCACATTACTATTAACAACTAAGCCCATTCATTGTATTTCACATATAATGTCACCTCACATTTTCTTCACTTCTGCCCCTAATTGCAAATTCTTTTTCCTTAAAAGTGATGTTTCTCTTAATGTAATTTATAAGTCTCAGTCATAAGTAACACACCAGTAATCTTTTTACCTGCAAGTACCTGTCAGTAGCACACTGATCTGAGTGACTTGACTGCATGTATGGTAGCTTGAACTGAAAGACGAAGCACTTGAAAACCTCAGCTCTAAAAACTATGCACAATCTTGAACCGTATTACAGGTCTATAGGATATTCATGGATAGCAGGGATCGCTGGGTCCATCTGCTCTAGCAGGGACACTCCAAGCAGGGTGCCCAGGGCCACATCCAAGTGACTTTTGGAGATCTCCAAGGAGGAGACTGCACATCTCCACACAGTGTGAATAAAAGAAAGAAAGCTCCCTTCCAGCTGTCCTGTCCTTTTGTGTTTTCTCCTGTTTTTGTTTTAACAGTGTCTGATAGCTGTTTCCTAAGCAACAAATTTTAAAAAATGTGACAATTCAATGAGCTGTCTTGTAAGCTTCACGTGATCACAGATAGGATGCCCATGTTGTTGTTTTCTCCTACATTGATTCTGCATATTTTACTGGATTTTACTCACAGGAAAAAGAAAAGAAAACAAAAACCAGAGAACAGCACGTACTTAAATTATGGGAATAGTTTTATTATTAATTCTATACGTCGCTGTTTCTAAGAGGGGCTCTCCTCTGCCTTTTGGAGTCAAGGTGGGTAGTTTTGTTTTTTTTTAAATCACATCTGCATGCTTACACTTAAATGGTAAGCATCTCCTGAAAAATATCAATCGTCAAGAATATCGGGCCTATGAAAAAAGAGGTTAATTCAGAAATTAAGCAGTCTGACCAAACTAGTTACAGAATCAATGGCAACACTGTACTAAGAACTAGGCAGTGGTATATCACTGGCATCAGTGTTTAACTTCACTGTGGCAAAAATTAGAAGAGTAGGAATAGTTTTATATTTGACATTATAGCTCAGTTTCACTATTTGCAAAATAGGTAATTCCTCAGGATTTATCTGAGAATGAAATACATATTCAGAGTTGTAAAATTAGATTTCATGATACATAAAATACATAGTTTTGTTTTTACTTAGATAAATTTGTTCCTTTCTAAGCATAAACAAGTCATTTTGTGGATGTAAATATGCAGCTTCAACACCTACCCCTCCAAGCCCAGTCAATAATTTCTAATATATTTTTTTAAATAAAAATGCCGAATGGATGAGCACACAGTACTATTTTTATCGTGTTGTTCTGTTGCAATTTTGGTTTCC
Source organism: Pavo muticus (assembly GCA_016647715.1). Classification (NCBI taxonomy): domain Eukaryota; kingdom Metazoa; phylum Chordata; class Aves; order Galliformes; family Phasianidae; genus Pavo; species Pavo muticus. The sequence continues at coordinate 600,504 of JACDJE010000355.1, forward strand.
TCTTTGTATTATAAACTGCTTAAAACAGAGGAAAATTAGGACATGTTCCATATGAACAGTGTACTGTACAATTCCAGAGCTCAGAGCAGCAACAGTTGAAACATGCACTTTTTAGCGATCTTTTTACTGAAGTACTAAGTGGGACAGCTGAAAATTGGTATGCAAGAACAAACAATTACACATATTATTTAGGTCTGCAGAATAAAAGTTTATAAGTTAATTTAAGGAAGAAACGACTCACAGAAGTGGCCAAAAGTAAGTGAATTTACAACACCATATTGGACAGAATACTCTAAGTGTACAAGCAGCACAGTATTGAACTCTTGTGAGGATATTTCTGAGATGACTTGAAACCTTCAGAATGTTTCATGATCTTTACAATGACTTTGTATCAAAACAGATAAGAAAAATACAGACACTCCACCATTTCCCCCCCCAAATATATGATTTTTTTTTTTCCCAAACAGCAAGTTGCAGAACAGTATTTTAGAGTAAGACAGTACTAAAGTAATGTTATCAGTGGAACAAGCTATTAACCCAACCCCCCTGCTACCTTCAGAAAGTTAAAATAGTAACACTCTTCCAGAAAGAATTAAGTTATTCATTCTATTAACTTCTAAGTCTCAGGAATCTGTTGTAGACAAGGGTTAGTTCAGTGAAATAAGCACCCCACTTCCGACTGGCAGATACTATAACCACATAAGAGTTGTTGGAAGTAAGTCCATTGGAGTCTAGGAGAACTTACTTTCAGTAATGCTGCATGCATTCAAAGGTACTGTCTGGGCTGTTAAAATTATGAAATAAAAGCTATAGACTTCTACTGAAATACAGTATAAATAACTGAAACCATTGCTGTGTTAAAAAAAAAAAAAA